>CM067217.1:122639651-123228206 GCA_034190945.1 Octodonta nipae
GTAAATTATTTTTATGTAGTGACTGAGAAATCTTTTGAAGGGAATCGACCAAATCTACTGGGGTTATGATCGAACTATGTAAAATTTTTAAGCGGGCAAATAGACTGCAGTTAAAACATCATCGAGAGTGTTTTCGATAAATATGTAACTCTCCATTAGGCTTTCACACAGATCCAAGATATAGAATTGAAATTCATGACATTCAAGATCATTTGAAATGTATAAAATTGACTGCCTTATTTTTTCAATGTTATTCGAGAATAGATTGAAATTTTTGTAAAGTTTTGTGGAGGCTCGTATTGACTGATATTTGTTTCTTTACTAAGTCCTGAATTTGGTGTTGGTCTTTAGTAATTTTAGTTATACAGTCATTTATGTATTCACCATCTGTTGCTTCTAAGTTTCCTGAAATAGCTTTCCAAACTGATCCCAGTCCGTTAATAAGTCCGCGTTTTCTTCTGTTAGTAGGGTAAGTTTGAGTGTCAGCGAAGATGTCTGTATATTTAGAGTTAACGGATTTAGAAATTTTCAAGAGGCTAACATGTGTTTGTATTTTTGGTTTAAATGATTTTGTATTAGTTGTGTTTTCGTTAATTGTCTCTAAAATTCGGTTTAGTATGGCGTTGTTATTTGAAATAGCACCTCTGAAAGGGCTGAGGTCTTTGAAGATAAGAAGTTGTCGTTTGAAATTTTTAATATGCCTTGTTCATGGAAGAAAACTCCTATTGTATTGTTAACGGATGTAAGGGAGTATTGTTAGAGGTTCACGACTGAAAACAGTCCACAGAATCTGAAAAGAAGGGATTCATTCAAAATATGGTTTTAGTCTGTCAAAGTTAATTTTACTGATTTGGTTAGTCTGTAAGTTTATAACTGTGGCAGAGTTTGTTCGTATCGCGGTTATTTCAAAGGTCCATTGAATTTGTTTTCGGATTTGCTTTTAATCTGAGACTTTTTCACGTAAACTTTGTCGCCTTATTAACCAACCAGAATACAGAGTGTATTCTGGTTGGTTAATCGAAACATGTTTGTCTAATCTAACTTGGTCAGTTTTTGCGTAGGCAAGTCTATAATAGTAGTTCATTCTGTTGTTAAGATCCCTAACATATTTGGAAATGAGTTTTTCCTGATGGTATATTGTTTCGGGGGGTCTACTAGAAGTGTGCCCAAAGATAAGTTCACGTCCATAGTCACAATGGATGCGAAGAGGTATACCATAATGTTGGAAGAATATTAGGAGGGTGTTCACAAAAGTTTTAGCTATTTTGTCACCAATAGGGTAAGGTTGAGTAAATTTGGTGAGTTCATCCCTAATAGTCAGTGCGTAGTTTCTAGTTCGATATTCGAAAATATCAATGTTGATACGTTCGAAGGGCGTTTTTCGTGTTTCAGTTATAACAAAAGGAGCACTTAAGTTTTTTTCTACAGAACTTTTCCTTTTGGCAGGTTTCTCAGGACTTAATAAATTGCTCTACACTTTTGATTAGTCCAGTCCAATTATACTTGTTTTTAATGCGTCGGATGGTCTCGTTAATTCCACGATGAAGGTTATTTTTGCCGCAGTGGTACTGCTGTAGTATAACGGGAATCTCATCTTGTGAAGTGGTAGTCACGATATTTTGACAAATTTTAAGTTTTACGTCTTTGTCTGCAAGTATAAAGAATAGTGTTTCAAGAATCGGTAGTTCTATGTTGTTTTCAATACAAAAAGTTTCGGATTCGTCGAACTGATCTTGGTTGTTAGAGGATATTAAAAAGATGTGAGACAACTGTTCCAGAATCAAAGGGTAAAGGGACAATTAAATACTTTCTATGCCGGACAGATTTGCTGGCTAGAATGTTTAGCGTGTCGGTAGTGAAATTTGGCTCTTCTTCGAAAATGTCTTCGTTGATTTTGTCATGCAAGTCATTGAGTTTATTTTGCCAGAAGAAAGTGACTATTCGTTTGTGAGATTTGTCTAGGAGTTGGGCGTTAGAAATTTCTATTTTTGAGTAATCGATTATCGACTCGGTTTTATATAGTTGAACAAATCGATTAAACTCTGTTGTCATTCTTTCGTCATGTTCGTCGGGTTCTTGATCATTATCGGAGTCTGGTTGTTCTGGGTCGGTTTCGTTATTTGCAAAAATGTTGAGATTGGAAATAAAGAGCATTGTTTAAAGTGGTTGATTTTAATTAGGGAAAGGGCATCTGCGTTCAAGTTTACCTTGCCGGGCTTGTATTAGATTTTACAGTTATACTCCTCTAGTTTGAGGCGCCATCTGGCTAGACGACTGCCCAGAATCTTTGATAGAGAAGAGCTAAGTAAGCGGCCGGTGATCGCAAAGTAAAGTAAACTTTCTCCCAAAAAGATAAGGTCTGTAGTGCTTGACTGGCCAACCAATGGCTAGCAGTTCCCGTTCGTTAGTGGAGTATCGAGTTTCTGCAGCGCACAAAGTACGGGAAGCATATGCTATAGGAAGATCTTTTCCTACGGGGCCTTGTGAAAGAACCGCTCCAATTGCAAAAGCACTATCATCAGTAGTGAGCAGGAATGGTTATTCGAAATTTGGGTATATCAAGATAAGGTCAGATACAAGGGCTTGCTTTATTTCGTCGAAGGAAGACTTGCAGTCTGCGTCGAAGATGAATTTGACGTCTTTTTGTTGGAGTTTTGTTAGAGGCTTCGAGATCTTAGCGAAATTGGGGATAAAACGTCGGTAATAACTGGTGAGACCAAGAAAAGATTTAACATCTTTAGGAGTTTGGGGTTGAGGAAAATTCTGGATGCATTCAACCTTTGAAGGGTTTGGTTTCACTCCTTCTTGGGTGATAAGATGACCTATGTAAGCAACTTCCTTACGGAGAAATTCACACTTGTCAGGTTGAATTTTCCAGTTTGACTGTCTAAGACGCTTAAAGATTTCTGTTAAACGGGACATATGCTCATGGATGGTTGGTGAATAGACTATGATGTCATCCATGTAAAAACGGCAACGTTCATTTTGGATACCCAAAAGAATGTTGTCCATGACCCTCTGAAAGGTATAAGGTGCATTTTTCAAGCCAAATGGCATACGAACGAATATGTAATGGTCATTGTCTACAGAGAAACCCATCTTGGGAATGTTTTCCTCAAGGATTTCCAACTGGTGGAACCCGGAAGCGAGATCCAGTGTCGAAAAGTATTGACACTTACCAAGTTGATCGAGGAGGTCCGAAATGTTGGGCAGAGGATATTTATCGTCTACAGTTAGTTCGTTTAACTTCCTATAGTCGATAACAACTAGCCACTTTTGCTTACCAGAAGCATCGAGTTTCTTGGAGACGACCCCTACGGGGGAGGACCAGGCAGAAGAAGAGTGCTTGATTATGCCCTGATCAAGCATTTTGGCAATTTGGGTTTTCACTTCCTCCTCAAGGGGTTCTAATTGAAGATTGGAAAAGTTAATAGTTTTGGGCATTGCGTTCGCGTTTATTATCGAAGTCAGAAATTCTCCTTTTGAATTAATATGTACAACTGCGTTGGGAAGTCCTACTTTATCAATTACTTGTGTCGTTAAAATTGCGTCAGTATTTGTAAGTTCACATTTTAGTTTGAAAATTTGTTCTGTACGAGCCTGGATAGTTATTCGATTGTTATGAGTACAAGTTGGTATTTTAGTATTGGGAATATCTGTCGGTTTTTTTTAGGTTGATTGTGATCGGGGACTTTATGTAGGGGAATAGTTTTGAAGTTCGTTATTAACTGTTTTTATTTTAAGTCAACAATACATTAGTAATGCTCAAGAAAGGCAAGACCTAATATTCCGTCGAACTCAATATCTAGATCGTAGATAAAAACTTTATGAGAGTTACCTATGGCAAATGGAATAAGAGTTGATTCAGAAATAGGGATTTTCTCGTGCGTAATACCTTGATTGTCACTTTTTCGGGAAATCTTTGACGGCAAATTCTTAACGGTGTTTTCTTTAAAAATGGAGATACCAGCTCCGGTATCGATGAGAAGTTTAAATTTTTCGGAAGCGTCGTGAATGTAATAAAGAATTTTTGGAGTTTACCGTTAAAAAAGGACTTAGAGAAATGCTGGTTCCGGCAAATTCGCATTTGGATTGAAATCTTCCAGATTCAAATTCTGGATTTGGGTTTGGACTTCGGAAATGGTAGTTGTTGAATCCGGGGGCTGATCTAGGCTCGGGAGTGCTAGAAAATCCTGGTATTCGTCGGTATTGAAAGGTTCAACGGGGGTATCGTCTGGTATTTCTTCGAAGTCGGGGCTTACATAATTCTGACTGATATCGTCAAAATAGTTTTGGTTATTATCAGTATAATAACCGTAATCGGTTTCAGATGTTCAGAATATTCACCATTTTGATCTTGGTTAAAATAATGTGTCCTTTCTGGACGATAGTGAGGATTGGTCTGTAATATGACGGTCAGAATTGATTCGGCTTAAAAAGGGGTCTTTGAAACTTCGTCGGTCGGGTTAGTATTTGGGGGTGGATTTGGGCTCGAAGATTAATTTGGCCCTATAAAATTAGGTCTAAAATTGGTTGTAAGATTGAGGGTTGTTTGCGACAGCAAAACAACAACCGTCAATCTACTGCAATGTGGCCTAATCTACCACAATTTAAACATTTCGGTGCTTGAATGGGTTTCCTAGCCTGAAAAGAGGGCTTAGGTTGAGCGGATTTATTTATCTTTTGTTCTTCGAAGTAAGACAACTGAAGTTCTCTTATGATTCGAGAGTGTGCCTCCAGAAGGTCCTTACGATTGCTGGCTCGAATTATTTGGCCTAGACGTGGTTCTAGTCCGGTAAGTACTGTATTTAGAACCATCGTATCTGCTCATTACCGATTTTTGAATACACACGTGCATTTTCGCACTCAAAACCTGAAGTCTATTATAGAATGTTAGAGAGGATTCGTTGGACAATTATTTAAGACGTTGGGATCGTGGATCAAAGAAGACAGATCTCCCGGGTCCCCGAAATGCAGTGTTAGAATCTGCTTAATTTCTAAATATGAAGCGGGGTTTCTCGTGTTGACTAACTCTTAATCATTTTTACACTAAAGTGTAAAAATAATTAAGCAAATGAAATAATAAAATAAATATGTAAACGTAAATCAAAATATATGAAATAAATATTTCAATTCAAATAAATCAAGTAATATCTCAATTCAAATCAAGATAAGCAAAAAAATCAAATTGTCAATCAAATAAAATAAAAATATCAAATAATCAGATAATTCAATTCTTTAAAACCTTAAACGTTAGACGATTCACTACTACTCACATCAACAGGGACATTGGAAGATCCGTGTTCTCCTTGTTATCGCAGTTGGGACTTCTTCCAGGTTCCTTGCTCCGTTGAGGGATAGAATCCGCCGCTACCAGTTAGAAGTAGGCTCGTGTTCTAGTAACGTTGACGCATCCTACTGACTACGCCAATTTGTTATATACTTCTCAATATTAACTTTAAGGCTTCTAGTTACTCGAATACTGTATTCGAGTAACTAGAAGCGAAAGCAGAAGGCTACGAGAATTATGCGAACCGACCTGAAGAGAGCAGATGTGACTCTGCCGAAACGTCGTCATTTTACCATCGATCCTGGCAGGGATCAGTTATCAACTACGCTGATGAATTCCCGGAAACCACCTTACACACTAACACATATATATATATATATATATATATATATATATATATATATATATATCTTCTATCTTGTTGCATTATATTCTAAACTATTATAAAATTGTAGTTCGCTGGCTGTTTGTTTGTTTGTGCGGGCATCACGTAAGAACTGCTCAACTGATTGATTTTGCTGAATCTTTTTTTTTGTTGCAAAGGCTATAGCTTGACTTAAAATCTGATATAGATAGATATAGATATAGCGTAAAAACTACTACCATGATCGGTAACACACAATTATAACTTTTCGAGATTTTTGAATCCATTGAACGCAAGATAATATATTGTTTCTAGTCTATCCTAGGAATCACAGGGAAATGGCGTTACACACAGTACGACTCTTGGAATCTCTGTGATCTAGATTTTCCGGAAACTCCTGGATGTTGGAATTCATTTCGCGATAAAACACACAATTAGTCAATATGTTCCACCGCATGCACCAAATATTAGATACTTGCATCAGCTTAGCTTTTATTCAAAATTCGGAATATGCAACATGTAACTAACACTAACTAATTTAAAACTAATTTATAAAATCTTGAAACAAATTTGGCCTGTAAGCAGCTGCATAAATACAATGTAGTTGAAAAACGGGTGAAGTGGAATTATATTTATAGAGGGTGGATAACAAAATGTTATTGTTGTTAAGTAGTTGCATATACAATGTGGTTGAAATAAGGTAGAATTGAACGGGTGGATGTTATGTAAGCGGATCTTGACTATATTATCTGACAGTTCTTTATACGCCCGCAATTTGTAGCATATATAGATATGTAGCAGAGTTCTCATACAGGTTTAAAAAACTTTAACGTACTTCTAGTTACTCAGGGTGGGCAATAATGATACTGGGTGGTCATAAGTAGTTGCATATACTGGATAAATTTAGGGTACGAGAATAACTGTACATGAAATATGGAGCGAAGTCAATTTATAGTTACACAGTTGTGATTCAGGTTACAAAACTTGCACGAGTTCAACAAATTAGAAAAAATGCATAGCTAAATCAGTTGCACAGACCTGAAGAGAAGCAGATGTGACTCTGCCGAAACGTCGTCATTTTACCATCGATCCCGGCAGGGATCAGTTATCAACTACGCGGATGAATTCCCGGAAACCATCTAATACATTTAGTGCCCGCGTAGTTCCCGGAAACCATCTAATACATTTAGTGCCCGCGAAAACTTAATAACAAATATATATTGGGATAATGTAAATAGAATGCATAGAAATATAAAATAAGGAAATTGTAGGAATCAAAATTGTAACAATGAAGTGACAATTATTTGTAACCTAATAATACAATTAATGTAAAATGTTTCAAAAGCAAATTGTTGAAAGGATAAAAGGGGGCATATAAAGTTAGATATTATATCATGCAGATTTTAATAAAATTTTAATACTTACATAAAGAAATTTATGCAGGGACTCATAATTAGGTCAAACATTAAAAAGGTGAAATTCAATTATAAAAATCACAGTAGAGTTTGTAGAACATGTATAGATCACATATTAGGCCATGAGAACACTGAATATAACACATTTTAGATCAAAATCAAGTTTTAAATACATAAATTTTTAGTAAATATTAGAATCGAAATGTCAAAATTATAAAAACCGTTATAAGTTTTCAGGAATGATGGAACAGGAAAGAAATTTATACTAATAGAAAGACCGTAGAGCATTGTATATAAAAAAGTAAATTGTTCAAAGATATAAAGTCTAAATTTTAATAAAATCCAATTTTTTTTAAAGTACCTGTTAAATGACTGGTGGCAACAGGTGGCAAATGTCAACTCAATGTTTTTGAAAATATGAATTAAATGATTTGGATAAAATTTATGAGAGTAAAAGGTATTGAAATTTAATTTGTTTAGATTCTTGGATATGATTTAAAAGGAAAATAGTTGGAAATTAATAAAATAAATAGAAGCGGAAATGGAAACAGCAGGTGGCAAATTAAATCACATAAATACGAAATCTGACATTGACAAATCCTTTTTGATCGCCAAGCGTCGAGCAGATAGGTGTGAAAAATTCTCGTTCTCATAAATTCAGTTTCCATGACAACGAAGTTAATGTCCCATGATATAAAACAAATTTAATGTTCCATGTCTGAAAAATAAGTAACCTGAAAATTTTAATTTAAATTTATTTGGAAAAGGAGAATTGAAAGTAATTTATATAAATGGTCGATAAAAAGAAGATTATGGTATTCCTGGTATAAAAGATTTAAAAATAAAAAGTATTTGGAAAACCAATTGCAAACCAGCACAAGAATATCAATTGAGTGGTAAATTGTACCAGTAAAAGGATTCAAAATTTTGGAATTTTTAATGAAGGCCAACAATTAGAAGAAAAGAATAGGAAAACAACAACAGTGAGTTTTTGAAACATTGTTTAATAAGCAAATTATAAAAATTTAGTCAATCAGTGATAGTAATAAAGGTTTAACAATTTTAGAATAGTAAATATCTGTGATTGAATGATCAAAATATTTTTGTAACACAATTTAATAGAAATTTAAGAATATTTAAGTGAAAGGAAATTTATTTTGTTTTGAAAGAAAGCTTGTATCAGTATTGTATTGTGGAAAATTTTAAATAAATTGTAACCTAATTGAAAATTTGGAAATTTGATTATTAGTAAGTTAAAATTTTAAAATAGAAAAAAATAAAGTGCAAATATAATTTCAAATTTTAAAAAGTGTAAGTGAACCTGAGGAGAAATAGATACTTGTAAGATAAACAAGATAAGTATAAAATTTATTTATTTATTTAACATCTGAAGATTTGAACCCAAGCGAAAAAGACCCTGAGATAATAAAATTATAAATTCTAAATTACAATTTACTTAATAATAAACAAAAATTATTAGCAGATTCTATTATAATATATATATTACAAATGTCAAGATATACCATGAAAGTATATCGGTTTTCATTTTATAGAGCTTGCAGCCGAGTGAAATCGCATAAAATATTCCATTAGTATATGGAACAGAAAAAAATGTTTGGTGAGCGAACTTTTCTATACGGTATACAGTGGTAGGTGTATGTGTATGTGTTGTGTGTGTGTGTGTTTTTTTTTTTATCCGAAGAGGGGGGAAATACATTGCGTACTTAGCTAGCACGTGCTGGCCGTCGTGCGGGACTCCCGATGCAATGACTTCAAAGCAAGAGTAAATCGTTGCATTGAAACCAGTATACCGTATACCCGCTAAAACCCTAACCTCTTTCTCCTACAACCATGGTCCCCTGCGGCACTCTTAGTCAATACTACTTCGCAAGGGTGGTTCATTGCAGATGTTTACTGCTCTTACATTGAAAGCCTCTAAAGCCTACTCCTCGAACGTATTGCGGAGTTCTTTGAGGATAGTCTCCGCGTAATCTGATACCAAGTTCCAGGCTTGGGGGCCCTTCAGCATGGCTTCTACTAATTGTTCTGGAACGATATTAGTCTCCAGAATCCTCTCCACTTCAGCACGTTGATCCTGAAACCGGGGGCAGGAGAAGAACACGTGTTCCGCGTCCTCTATCACGTCCGTACAGTGTGGGCAGTTTTGGGGAGTTTGCCCTGCTGAACCTGTGCAGGTATGCTCGAAAGCATCCATGTCCAGTCAGGAGTTGAGTGATGTAGAACCCAACCTCCCCATGCTGGCGGTTGACCCAACGACTGATGTTAGGTATCAATCGATATGTCCACCGGCCTTTAGTAGAGCTGTCCCACCTCTCCTGCCATTGCCCTAGACTCATGGCTCTTTCATCGCTGTTTCCTGTCGGTTGGTCTTTCTCTAACTTTCTGCGATAAAGCCGTCCCCTTCCTGCAGCCAGGATGTCGATTGGAGGGTAGAGGCAATCACACTCACCGCCTCGTAAGACACAGTGCGGTAGGATGATGCCACTCGAATCGCTGAGAGCCGCTGGACTGATTTCATTTTCCGGCGGTACGATGGTAGCTCGAGCGATTTCTCCCATACCGGTGCCCCGTACAACAAAACAGAAGTAGTTACTGTTGCCAGTAGCTGTCTTCTTATCTGTCTAGGGCCTCCGACATTCGGCATTATTCTAGATAATGCCCCCTGTACCCCAGCTGCTTTCTTGCTGGCCGCGATTATGTGCTCTTTGAAGTTGAGCCGTGTGTCCAGGAGCACCCCCAAATAGCTGATGAAGGGCTGCGACTGTATGTAGGTGTCGCCTATTTTGAGGGTGATGGTTTCCCTTGCCTTTCGACTGCTAACAAGAAGTGTTTCGGTCTTTTGTTCTGCTAAACTCAAGTCCGCTGCGAGCATCCAATGCTGAATTGTGGCTATAGCGAATGAGAAGGTTGTTTGTATCTCCTCTATGTGCTTGCGCACTATGATCAATGCCACATCATCGGCGAATGCCACTAGCCTGACGCCCTCAGGCAGACCGAGCAGGAGCAGGTCGTTGTACATTACGTTCCATAAGAGGGGGCCAAGAACAGAGCCCTGAGGTACACCTCCTGTGATCTTATAGTCTACTTGCCCATTTTCAGTTTGGTACAACAAGATGCGGTCCTTGAAATACGCTGAAACCATTCTGCGCAAGTACTGCGGAACTTCCATCCTGGCAAGAGCCTCCAAAATGCGGTCCCAGCGGGCCGAGTTAAAGGCGTTCTTGATATCCAGGGTGGCTATTAGACAGTACTTTTTTCCACCTCTTCTCCATCTCTTTCCCGAGATAGCCTCTCTGGCGATGTTGGTAACGAGTGTCACGGCATCGATGGTTGATCTCCCTTTCTGAACCCGAATTGGTTGGTGGAAAGTTTCGACTCAACGTAGGGCTCCAGCCTATCTGCTATTATCCTTTCAAGGAGTTTTCCCGCAGAGTCCAACATACAGAGGGGACGATATGATGACGGTTCGTCGGGAGGTTTCTTTCCCCCTTTAGGGAGGAGCACAAGCCTCTGCTTTTTCCACTTAGTCGGGAAAACCCCCTGCTTTAGGCAGGTCTCATACATGTGTAGAAACATGTCAGGCCTATTGGCTATGGCGCATTTTAGCGCGATGTTAGGTATGCCATCTGGACCGGGAGCCTTACCGTTTTGGAGCCGGTTGCACGCGCCCATCAGCTCACTCATAGTCACTGATGGTATATCTTCGTCCCTCACCTGCCACGAAGGATTAGCGGGTAGCTCAGGCTTCGCAGGAAACAAGTGAGTGACAATGCGGTGCAATGATTCGGGGCAGTTCGTTGATGTCATGGGAGGGGCCTTAATTTTATGCATCACGATTTTATACGGTTTTCCCCATGGATCTTGATTAACTTCGTCACACAACTCCTTCCAGTAGGATCTCTTGCTTGAGAGAATGGCTCTTCGTAGTTGTTGTCTTTTGATCTCATAGTCGAGCCTTAGTTCTTCTGTTGTGACCCTGTCGCGTCTCCGTGCTCGTTGATGTAGCCTTCGTGCTTTGAGACACTCTCGTCGGTTTTGTGAGATCGTGTCGTTCCACCAGTAAACTGGTGGGCGGCTGTTGTTCTGCCGTCTCCTTGGCATGGAAGCATCGCAGGACTTGACAACGCTTGTCATTACCTCTTTGGCAGTGGCTTCTGCGCTTGTTGCTATTGACAATGGTTCCTGCTCCATAACCAAGGCGAATGAATCAGCATCGAAAGCATTTTTGTTCCAACCGACTGGCTGTGACCTCGCACGACTGACACACAATCTTCGTTTGGGAGTGGTGTTGATTTCCCATATAATAGCTTGGTGGTCGCTATTAGTAAACTCCTCATCGACCCTCCACTCACAGCCCCCTTTAATTAGGTTGCTGCTAACGAATGTCACATCGATAATGGAGCTGGCTGTGCCTTTGCGATATGTGCTTACGGCTCCTGTGTTGAGGAGTACCAGGTTGAGCGAAGACATGGTCTCAAGGAGAGCTCGTCCTCTCGCGCTCGTTTCCCGGCATCCCCAGTCAATTGCCCAGGCGTTGAAATCTCCTGCGATGGCGACCGATTCACGCTTCCGTACATCCTCCGCCAAGGTGTCCAAGAATAACTCGAACTCCTCGAGCTGTGCACTAGGAGGTGCATAGCAGCTATAGAAGTGAACCCCTCCCACTTTGGCTCTCACAAGCCATGGTTCGGGGGTATTTGGGAGTTGTTGGAACGGAAGTTTACCGCAAGCCCATATCGCTGCTCTGTCTGTTGTGTCATTTACCCAGGACAGGGTGTCGAAGTTTTTGTACTGCTCGCAGATTATGGCTACGTCGCAATCCAATTCCCGCACCCGCTGTACCAGTAGGTCTTGGGCTGCTTCGCAATGGTTGAGGTTGAGTTGCAGTACTTTCATTTACGGGCTTGTGCTGCTCTCATCGCCTGTTGGTAGATCGGACATTTCCAACTACCCGCAACGTGCCGGCAGTCTGACCTACTATCTTTCTCCTTGCAGAGTAAGCACTTGGCAGGTTGTTGACAAGCCGAGGCATTGTGACCAGCGCCTCCGCATCTGTGACAACAACTGCTTCGGTCAGTCTTGCCTCTGCACGCCTGGGCGTTGTGCCCAAAGTGCCAGCATTTGAAGCACCGTCGAAGGCTGATCCTCTCGCGAACACGTACTGTGCCCCACGCAAGTTTCAGCTTTCCAAGTGCGATGGCTTTCTTGGCCTGGACCTCTGGGAGACAAACAACTGCCGTTTGTGTTGATCTATATGCCCGTCGAAGTGATTTCACTGCCTCCTCAGTGATCTCTGCCAGGCCGTCGATATTATCTTTGAGCAGGTTTACTACCTCTTCCTTGGTACTGATCTCGTCCAGGTCTTTAATTTCAATCTCGATTTGCGGTATTCGAGATTGTACAGTGGCCCCGCTTGGGAGCTTATTCTTGATGGCGTTACAATAGCGCTCCATCTCCTGAGCGTCTGCCTTCGCGAATAACAACAGGAGATCTCCCTTAGCTGTTCGTCGGATCTTATTGACTTTTTGCCTATATCCTGCAAGGTGGGATCATTTTTGATACCTCGCAAGATATCTGCATGGGAGCTCTTCTCGCCTTTCTTTATAAGCAGCGTACAATGTGGCGCTGGTTTTTGCTTATTGGTCCTCGGGGCCTTTTTCCTCTTTACCACTTGCCAGTCAGTAGACTGGTTTGAAGGTTGGTTTAAACTTGGATTTTAATCCATTGTTTCTCTCCGCTTCTGAATTGACCACCCTACTTGTTGTTGCCTGGGTGGTTTGCCCGATGTTCTGGCAACCTTCTTTACCGGGCTTTAGCTTGCTAGCTAGCACCGGTTTAAGAGTTTTTGGTAGTGGTGCCTTACTTGATGAGGCTACTGAAGGCGAGGCCTTCGGTGGCGAGGTCCTTGCTACAGAGTCTGCCGCTAGTGAGGCTACTTTTATTGAAGCCGCCTGCTTTGGGGCCGCCGGTGTTGATGCAGCCGGTTTTGAGTTAGCTGCTTTTGAGGCAGCCGCTTTTGGGACCTCCTTTTGCTGTCCACCTTGTGTCTGAGTGTTTGACACCTTTACTGGCGATGTCTGTGTTGTAGCAGGTTTCGCTACAGGAGGTGGCCGCGTCGTTGACGTCTGATATTTGTCATATTCTGACTTAATGGCGTGTGCCAGTTTCTTGATCTCATGGTGTACATTGTGCCTAGGCCCAATGAACTTCAAGAGCTCATCGATCTTTGCTCCTAATTTGTTTGGAGCGCCACTCTCATTTGTTGCCCTTTGTTGGACGTCAACTCCACTATTCGCCTTTTGGAGGACTTGGCTGGATAGTGTCTTGCTGCCAGCTCTAGTTGTAATGGTCGATGTTGTACCATTACTAGTGTTCTTCTTATTGTCACTATGTGACGGAACCAGTGATAATTCGCTCCCCCCAGAATCCGTGGAGCGTGCACCGGCCACCGAGGCTTTCACTCGATCGGAACCGGTGGCGGGATTATCCTCTGCAGAGGTACCCACCTGGGGTATTAAGTTAACCTTATCACCCATATCCATAAATGGTTTATTTTCGGGGTTCCTTCCCCTATCTGATTTTGGTCCGCCCTGAGGAAATCCTCAGTACTCCCCATTGCTGGAGAGCGTTCCCCTATCCGCCACCTGGGGAGGCGCCCGGTAGTGGACCAACACCACCCCGGGTGTGTGTGTGTGTGTGTGTTTTTTTTTTTTTTTTTTTTTTTTTTTTTTATCCGAAGAGGGGGGAAATACATTGCGTACTTAGCTAGCACGTGCTGGCCGTCGTGCGGGACTCCCGATACAATGACTTCAAAGCAAGAGTAAATCGTTGCATTGAAACCAGTATACCGTATACCCGCTAAAACCCTAACCTCTTTCTCCTACAACCATGGTCCCCTGCGGCACTCTTAGTCAATACTACTTCGCAAGGGTGGTTCATTGCAGATGTTTACTGCTCTTACATTGAAAGCCTCTAAAGCCTACTCCTCGAACGTATTGCGGAGTTCTTTGAGGATAGTCTCCGCGTAATCTGATACCAAGTTCCAGGCTTGGGGGCCCTTCAGCATGGCTTCTACTAATTGTTCTGGAACGATATTAGTCTCCAGAATCCTCTCCACTTCAGCACGTTGATCCTGAAACCGGGGGCAGGAGAAGAACACGTGTTCCGCGTCCTCTATCCACGTCCGTACAGTGTGGGCAGTTTGGGGAGTTTGCCCTCCTGAACCTGTGCAGGTATGCTCGAAAGCATCCATGTCCAGTCAGGAGTTGAGTGATGTAGAACCCAACCTCCCCATGCTGGCGGTTGACCCAACGACTGATGTTAGGTATCAATCGATATGTCCACCGGCCTTTAGTAGAGCTGTCCCACCTCTCCTGCCATTGCCCTAGACTCATGGCTCTTTCATCGCTGTTTCCTGTCGGTTGGTCTTTTCTCTAACTTTCTGCGATAAAGCCGTCCCCTTTCTGCAGCCAGGATGTCGATTGGTAGGGTAGAGGCAATCACACTCACCGCCTCGTAAGACACAGTGCGGTAGGATGATGCCACTCGAATCGCTGAGAGCCGCTGGACTGATTTCATTTTCCGGCGGTACGATGGTAGCTCGAGCGATTTCTCCCATACCGGTGCCCCGTACAACAAAACAGAAGTAGTTACTGTTGCCAGTAGCTGTCTTCTTATCTGTCTAGGGCCTCCGACATTCGGCATTATTCTAGATAATGCCCCCTGTACCCCAGCTGCTTTCTTGCTGGCCGCGATTATGTGCTCTTTGAAGTTGAGCCGTGTGTCCAGGAGCACCCCCAAATAGCTGATGAAGGGCTGCGACTGTATGTAGGTGTCGCCTATTTTGAGGGTGATGGTTTCCCTTGCCTTTCGACTGCTAACAAGAAGTGTTTCGGTCTTTTGTTCTGCTAAACTCAAGTCCGCTGCGAGCATCCAATGCTGAATTGTGGCTATAGCGAATGAGAAGGTTGTTTGTATCTCCTCTATGTGCTTGCGCACTATGATCAATGCCACATCATCGGCGAATGCCACTAGCCTGACGCCCTCAGGCAGACCGAGCAGGAGCAGGTCGTTGTACATTACGTTCCATAAGAGGGGGCCAAGAACAGAGCCCTGAGGTACACCTCCTGTGATCTTATAGTCTACTTGCCCATTTTCAGTTTGGTACAACAAGATGCGGTCCTTGAAATACGCTGAAACCATTCTGCGCAAGTACTGCGGAACTTCCATCCTGGCAAGAGCCTCCAAAATGCGGTCCCAGCGGGCCGAGTTAAAGGCGTTCTTGATATCCAGGGTGGCTATTAGACAGTACTTTTTTCCACCTCTTCTCCATCTCTTTCCCGAGATAGCCTCTCTGGCGATGTGGTAACGAGTGTCACGGCATCGATGGTTGATCTCCCCTTTCTGAACCCGAATTGGTTGGTGGAAAGTTTCGGCTCAACGTAGGGCTCCAGCCTATCTGCTATTATCCTTTCAAGGAGTTTTCCCGCAGAGTCCAACATACAGAGGGGACGATATGATGACGGTTCGTCGGGAGGTTTCTTTCCCCCTTTAGGGAGGAGCACAAGCCTCTGCTTTTTCCACTTAGTCGGGAAAACCCCCTGCTTTAGGCAGGTCTCATACATGTGTAGAAACATGTCAGGCCTATTGGCTATGGCGCATTTTAGCGCGATGTTAGGTATGCCATCTGGACCGGGAGCCTTACCGTTTTGGAGCCGGTTGCACGCGCCCATCAGCTCACTTCATAGTCACTGATGGTATATCTTCGTCCCTCACCTGCCACGAAGGATAAGCGGGTAGCTCAGGCTTCGCAGGAAACAAGTGAGTGACAATGCGGTGCAATGATTCGGGGCAGTTCGTTGATGTCATGGGAGGGGCCTTAATTTTATGCATCACGATTTTATACGGTTTTCCCCATGGATCTTGATTAACTTCGTCACACAACTCCTTCCAGTAGGATCTCTTGCTTGAGAGAATGGCTCTTCGTAGTTGTTGTCTTTTGATCTCATAGTCGAGCCTTAGTTCTTCTGTTGTGACCCTGTCGCGTCTCCGTGCTCGTTGATGCAGCCTTCGTGCTTTGAGACACTCTCGTCGGTGTTGTGAGATCGTGTCGTTCCACCAGTAAACTGGTGGGCGGCTGTTGTTCTGCCGTCTCCTTGGCATGGAAGCATCGCAGGACTTGACAACGCTTGTCATTACCTCTTTGGCAGTGGCTTCTGCGCTTGTTGCTATTGACAATGGTTCCTGCTCCATAACCAAGGCGAATGAATCAGCATCGAAAGCATTTTTGTTCCAACCGACTGGCTGTGACCTCGCACGACTGACACACAATCTTCGTTTGGGAGTGGTGTTGATTTCCCATATAATAGCTTGGTGGTCGCTATTCCTCATCGACCGCCACTCACAGCCCCCTTTAATTAGGTTGCTGCTAACGAATGTCACATCGATAATGGAGCTGGCTGTGCCTTTGCGATATGTGCTTACGCTCCTGTGTTGAGGAGTACCAGGTTGAGCGAAGACATGGTCTCAAGGAGAGCTCGTCCTCTCGCGCTCGTTTCCCGGCATCCCCAGTCAATTGCCCAGGCGTTGAAATCTCCTGCGATGGCGACCGATTCACGCTTCCGTACATCCTCCGCCAAGGTGTCCAAGAATAACTCGAACTCCTCGAGCTGTGCACTAGGAGGTGCATAGCAGCTCGTGCCATGGTTCGGGGGTATTTGGAGTTGTTGGAACGGAAGTTTACCGTATATTTACCCAACCGAAGTTTTTGTACTAGATTATGGCTACGTCGCAATAATTCCGCTAACCTGCTTCTTTCTACTTTCATACAAGATCGGACATTTCCAACTGGTCCGGCAGTCTGACCTGCAGAGCACTCTTGTTGACAATTGTGACCAATCTGTGACTGCTTCGGTCAGTCTTGCGCAAAAGTTCTTGATCAACACGTACTGTTTTCAGCTTTCCACTCCCTTCTGCAATGAATATGCCCGTCTGATTTCACTGCCTACTCCTCGATGAGCAGCCACGTCTTCCTTGGTACTGCGGAGATTTGCTATTCGCAGTGGCCCCGCTTGGGAGATATGTCTAGCGCGAGCGTCTGCCTTCGCGAATAATCTCCGATCTTATTGACCGTATCCCCTCTATCTGCATGGGAGCTCTTCTCGCCTTTCAGCATAGCGCTGGTCTTACCTAACTTGCCAGTCAGTCGACTGGTTTGCAGGTTGGTTTTTGGTCTGCGGTTTAAACTTGGATTTTAATCCATTGGAATTGACCACCCTACTTGTTGTTCCCTGGGTAGTTTGCCCGATGTTCTGGCGACCTTCCTTACCGGGCTTTAGCTTGGTAGCTCCAATTACTTGATGAGGCTACTGAAGGCGAGGCCTTCGGTGGCGAGGTCCTTGCTCCTTTTATTGAAGCCGCCTGCTTTGGGGCCGCCGGTGTTGATTCTGCTTTTGAGGCAGCCGCTTTTGGGACCTCCTTTTGCTGTCCACCTTGCAGTGTTTGATTTAATGTCTGATCGCTACAGGAGGTG
Organism: Octodonta nipae; assembly: GCA_034190945.1. NCBI lineage: Eukaryota > Metazoa > Arthropoda > Insecta > Coleoptera > Chrysomelidae > Octodonta > Octodonta nipae. Next base: position 122,657,273 of record CM067217.1, read on the forward strand.
GCCGCGTCGTTGACGTCTGATATTTGTCATATTCTGGGCAGTTTCTTGATCTCATGATGTACATTGAGGCCCAATGAACTTCAAGAGCTCAATCTTTGCTCCTAATTTGTTTGGAGCGCCACTGTTCCGTCGTCCTCTATCAGGAGATAGAGCTCTACTGTTGGTGTTCACTATGTGACGGAACCAGTGATAATTCGCTCCCCCCAGAATCCGTGGAGCGTGCACCGGCCACCGAGGCTTTCACTCGATCGGGATTATCCTCTGCAGAGGTACCCACCTGGGGTATTAAGTTCCCTTATCACCCATATCCATAAATGGTTTATTTTCGGGTTCCTTCCCCTATCTGATTTTGGTCCTGAGGAAATCCTCAGTACTCCCCATTGCTGATCCGCTGGGGAGGCGCCCGGTAGTGGACCAACAACCACCCCGAAGAGGGGGGAAATACCTGTGCAGGTAAATCGTTGCATTGAAACCAGTATACCGCTAAAACCCTAACCTCTTTCTCCTACAACCATGGTCCCTGCGGCACTCTTAGTCGAAAGCATTGAAAGCCTCCAACCCCAGGAGGAGTTGTAGATATTAGTCTCCAGAATCCTCTCCACTTCAGCACGTTGATCCTGAAACCGGGGGCAGGAGAAGAACACGTGTTCCGCGTCCTCTATCACGTCCGTACAGTGTGGGCAGTTTGGGAGTTTGCCCTCCTGAACCTGTGCAGGTATGCTCGAAAGCATCCATGTCCAGTCAGGAGTTGAGTGATGTAGAACCCAACCTCCCCATGCTGGCGGTTGACCCAACGACTGATGTTAGGTATCAATCGATATGTCCACCGGCCTTTAGTAGAGCTGTCCCACCTCTCCTGCCATTGCCCTAGACTCATGGCTCTTTCATCGCTGTTTCCTGTCGGTTGGTCTTTCTCTAACTTTCTGCGATAAAGCCGTCCCCTTTCTGCAGCCAGGATGTCGATTGGTAGGGTAGAGGCAATCACACTCACCGCCTCGTAAGACACAGTGCGGTAGGATGATGCCACTCGAATCGCTGAGAGCCGCTGGACTGATTTCATTTTCCGGCGGTACGATGGTAGCTCGAGCGATTTCTCCCATACCGGTGCCCCGTACAACAAAACAGAAGTAGTAACTGTTGCCAGTAGCTGTCTTCTTATCTGTCTAGGGCCTCCGACATTCGGCATTATTCTAGATAATGCCCCTGTACCCCAGCTGCTTTCTTGCTGGCCGCGATTATGTGCTCTTTGAAGTTGAGCCTTGTGTCCAGGAGCACCCCCAAATAGCTGATGAAGGGCTGCGACTGTATGTAAGTGTCGCCTATTTTGAGGGTGATGGTTTCCCTTGCCTTTCGACTGCTAACAAGAAGTGTTTCGGTCTTTTGCTCTGCTAAACTCAAGTCCGCTGAGAGCATCCAATGCTGAATTGTGGCTATAGCGAATGAGAAGGTTGTTTGTATCTCCTCTATGTGCTTGCGCACTATGATCAATGCCACATCATCTGCGAATGCCACTAGCCTGACGCCCTCAGGCAGACCGAGCAGGAGCAGGTCGTTGTACATTACGTTCCATAAGAGGGGCCCAGAACAGAGCCCTGAGGTACACCTCCTGTGATCTTATAGTCTACTTGCCCATTTTCAGTTTGGTACAACAAGATGCGGTCCTTGAAATACGCTGAAACCATTCTGCGCAAGTACTGAGGAACCTCCATCCTGGCAAGAGCCTCCAAAATGCGGTCCCAGCGGGCCGAGTTAAAGGCGTTCTTGATATCCAGGGTGGCTATTAGACAGTACTTTTTTCCACCTCTTCTCCATCTCTTTCCCGAGATAGCCTCTCTGGCGATGTTGGTAACGAGTGTCACGGCATCGATGGTTGATCTCCCCTTTCTGAACCCGAATTGGTTGGTGGAAAGTTTCGGCTCAACGTAGGGCTCCAGCCTATCTGCTATTATCCTCTCAAGGAGTTTACCCGCAGAGTCCAACATACAGAGGGGACGATATGATGACGGTTCGTCGGGAGGTTTCTTTCCCCCTTTAGGGAGGAGCACAAGCCTCTGTTTTTTCCACTTAGTCGGGAAAACCCCCTGCTTTAGGCAGGTCTCATACATGCGTAGAAACATGTCAGGCCTATTGGCTATGGCGCATTTTAGCGCGATGTTAGGTATGCCATCTGGACCGGGAGCCTTACCGTTTTGGAGCCGGTTGCACGCGCCCATCAGCTCATTCATAGTCACTGATGGTATATCTTCGTCCCTCACCTGCCACGCAGGATAAGCGGGTAGCTCAGGTTTCGCAGGAAACAAGTGAGTGACAATGCGGTGCAATGATTCGGGGCAGTTCGTTGTTGTCATGGGGGGGGCCTTAATTTTATGCATCACGATTTTATACGGTTTTCCCCATGGATCTTGATCAACTTCGTCACACAACTCCTTCCAGTAGGATCTTTTGCTTGAGAGAATGGCTCTTCGTAGTTGTTGTCTTTTGATCTCATAGTCGAGCCTTAGTTCTTCTGTTGTGACCCTGTCGCGTCTCCGTGCTCGTTGATGCAGCCTTCGTGCTTTGAGACACTCTCGTCGGTGTTGTGAGATCGTGTCGTTCCACCAGTAAACTGGTGGGCGGCTGTTGTTCTGCCGTCTCCTTGGCATGGAAGCATCGCAGGACTTGACAACGCTTGTCATTACCTCTTTGGCAGTGGCTTCTGCGCTTGTTGCTATTGACAATGGTTCCTGCTCCATAACCAAGGCGAATGAATCAGCATCGAAAGCATTTTTGTTCCAGCCGACTGGCTGTGACCTCGCACGACTGACACACAATCTTCGTTTGGGAGTGGTGTTGATTTCCCAAATAATAGCTTGGTGGTCGCTATTAGTAAACTCCTCATCGACCCGCCACTCACAGCCCCCTTTAATTAGGTTGCTGCTAACGAATGTTACGTCGATAATGGAGCTGGCAGTGCCTTTGCGATATGTGCTTACGGCTCCTGTGTTGAGGAGTACCAGGTTGAGCGAAGACATGGTCTCGAGGAGAGCTCGTCCTCTCGCGCTCGTTTCCCGGCATCCCCAGTCAATTGCCCAGGCGTTGAAATCTCCTGCGATGGCGACCGATTCACGCTTCCGTACATCCTCCGCCAAGGTGTCCAAGAATAACTCGAACTCCTCGAGCTGTGCACTAGGAGGTGCATAGCAGCTATAGAAGTGAACCCCTCCCACTTTGGCTCTCACAAGCCATGGTTCGGGGGTATTTGGGAGTTGTTGGAACGGAAGTTTACCGCAAGCCCATATCGCTGCTCTGTCCGTTGTGTCATTTACCCAGGACAGGGTGTCGAAGTTTTTGTACTGCTCGCAGATTATGGCTACGTCGCAATCCAATTCCCGCACCCGCTGTACCAGTAGGTCTTGGGCTGCTTCGCAATGGTTGAGGTTGAGTTGCAGTACTTTCATTTACGGGCTTGTGCTGCTCTCATCGCCTGTTGGTAGATCGGACATTTCCAACTACCCGCAACGTGCCGGCAGTCTGACTTACTATCTTTCTCTTTGCAGAGTAAGCACTTGGCAGGTTGTTGACAAGCCGAGGCATTGTGACCAGCGCCTCCGCATCTGTGACAACAACTGCTTCGGTCAGTCTTGCCTCTGCAAGCCTGGGCGTTGTGCCAAAGTGCCAGCATTTGAAGCACCGTCGAAGGCTGATCTCTCGCGAACACGTACTGTGCCCCACGCAAGTTTCAGCTTTCCAAGTGCGATGGCTTTCTTGGCCTGGACCTCTGGGAGACAAACAACTGCCGTTTGTGTTGATCTATATGCCCGTCGAAGTGATTTCACTGCCTCCTCAGTGATCTCTGCCAGGCCGTCGATATTATCTTTGAGCAGGTTTACTACCTCTTCCTTGGTACTGATCTCGTCCAGGTCTTTAATTTCAATCTCGATTTGGGGTATTCGAGATTGTACAGTGGCCCCGCTTGGGAGTTTATTCTTGATGGTGTTACAATAGCGCTCCATCTCCTGAGCGTCTGCCTTCGCGAATAACAAAAGGAGATCTCCCTTAGCTGTTCGTCGGATCTTATTGACTTTTTTGCCTATATCCTGCAAGGTGGGATCATTCTTGATACCTCGCAAGATATCTGCATGGGAGCTCTTCTCGCCTTTCTTTATAAGCAGCGTACAATGTTGGGCTGGTTTTTGCTTATTGGTCCTCGGGGCCTTTTTCCTCTTTACCACTTGCCAGTCAGTCGACTGGTTTGAAGGTTGTTTTGGTCTGCGGTTTAAACTTGGGTTTTAATCCATTGTTTCTCTCCGCTTCTGAATTGACCACCCTACTTGTTGTTGCCTGGGTGGTTTGCCCGATGTTCTGGCAACCTTCTTTACCGGGCTTTAGCTTGCTAGGTAGCACCGGTTTAAGAGTTTTAACTAGTGGTGCCTTACTTGATGGGGCTACTGAAGGCGAGGCCTTCGGTGGCGAGGTCCTTGCTACTGAGGCTACTTTTTATTGAAGCCGCCTGCTTTGGGGCCGCTGGTGTTGATGCAGTCGGTTTTGAGTTGGCTGCTTTTGAGGCAGCCGCTTTTGGGACCTCCTTTTGCTTTTCACCTTGTGTCTGAGTGTTTGACACCTTTACTGGCGATGTCTGTGTTGTAGCAGGTTTCGCTACAGGAGGTGGCCGCGTCGTTGACGTCTGATATTTGTCATATTCTGACTTAATGGCGTGTGCCAGTTTCTTGATCTCATGATGTACATTGTGCCTAGGCCCAATGAACTTCAAGAGCTCATCGATCTTTGCTCCTAATTTGTTTGGAGCGCCACTCTCAGTTGTGGCCCTTTGGGAGGCGTCAACTGCACTATCCGCCTTTTGGAGGACTTGGCTGAATAATGTCTTGCTGCCAGCTCTAGTTTTAATGGTCGATGTTGTACCATTAGCAGTGTTCTTATTCTTCTTGTCACCATGTGACGGAACCAGTGATAATTCGCTCCCCCCAGAATCCGTGGAGCGTGCACCGGCCACCGAGGCTTTCACTCGATCGGAACCGGTGGTGGGATTATCCTCTGCAGAGGTACCCACCTGGGGTATTAAGTTGACCTTATCACCCTATCCATGAATGGTTTATTTTCGGGTTCCTTCCCCTATCTGGTTTTGGTCCGCCCTGAGGAAATCCTCAGTACTCCCCATTGCTGGAGAGCGTTCCCCTATCCGCCACCTGGGGAGGCGCCCGTAGTGGACCAACAACCACCCCGTATCCGAAGAGGGGGAAATGCACGTGCTGGCCGTCGTGCGGGAACAAAGCAAGAGTCGTTGCATTGAAACCAGTATACCGTATACCCGGTCCCCTGCGGCACTCTTAGTCAATACTACTTCGCAAGGGTGGTTCATTGCAGATGTTTACTGCTCTTACATTGAAAGCCTCTGAAGCCTACTCCTCGAACGTACGTGTGTTCCAGGCTTGGGGGCCCTTCAGCATGGCTTCTACTAACTGTTCTGGAACGATATTAGCCTCCAGAATCCTCTCCACTTCAGCACGTTGATCCTGAAACCGGGGGCAGGAGAAGAACACGTGTTCCGCGTCCTCTATCACGTCCGTACACTGTGGGCAGTTTGGGGAGTTTGCCCTCCTGAACCTGTGTAGGTATGCTCGAAAGCATCCACCCCGGGTGTGTGTGTGTGTGTGTATGTGTGTGTGTGTGTGTATGTGTGTGTGTGTGTGTGTCTGCGTGCATCGAAATTTATGCAGCAAACAATGTGCGCAGTTGAAATATAGGGCGAAGTAAAAGAAGAAAAAGAAAAAAAATCTTACAAATAAATGTTATAATGGGTAGTGCATAACCAGTTCCATACAAAGGATAGTTGAAATATAAGGAGAAATAGAATTAAATTTATACAGGGTGGTTCAATAAATGTTGTATTAGGTGGGACATAAGTAGTTGGGTATACAATGGGGTTGCAATATGAGAGTAAAACTTTAGTAAAAAGGAGTGGAACAAAAAAATTAAAAAAAAAGTTAAATAAGCATATGCAGTATAAGGATATTCGAGTTATAGGGCGGAGGGTTCAAAAACTGTTAGAAGCAGTTGTATATACTGGATGATTGAAATATAAGGTGGAGTAGAATTATAGTTAAACTGGGTGGTTAAAAAATGTTATACAGTGTGGAACATAGGTTTACATGGTAATTTAAACAATAGAAAAATAGAAAGAATCAACAGGGTGGGGAGGATTAATACTTATACTGGGCGGTTGCAACATCGTGTAGAGTGGAATTATAGTTGTACAGTGTGATTCGGAAAAATGATAGACAAATAATTTATATTGAGTGACCAATACACAGAAACGTATACAATATAGGGCGAATTAGAGTTACACTTATAAAAAGTGGTCCAAATAATAAAACAAATAAAAAAGTTAAAAAATATGAGGATAATATAGAAACGGTTTCTAAACGGTTTTAATTTAAGCCAGTTCTCTAGAAGGCAAATAATATATGCAGCATATTTACAGTGGAGAGTGAAGAAGTGAATAAATGCTTCATTGTTGTCGTGATTTAAGTTTGACATCACCAACTTGAACAAAAAAGCAATAAATGCTCGTTTCGATTCTGCTGTTACCAAAATAATAACTTAGGTCAAAAATTATTTTCATATAAAGACGACTGAGATAAGGAAAATAGTGGTAGAATTAATTACAACAGAAAATTGAAAAGAAATCGATTTAAAGTGGATACTGAGGAAAATGCGAATTTGCACTGGGATAAAAAGTGTTCTTACTGGTGTCATAAAACCCTAAACATTTACGATTTGTTCGCAAAAAATAGTAGCTTGTTAGGTTTAAAGGTCAAATACCTAAAAGCTTGCTAGGCCAATTTTTATAAAAAATACAACTAGCAAATTCTCGAGGAAAAAAAACAATGGAATATTTTAGAAGGAATGGTAGCTGAAGTTTGGGTATACAAAGACAAATCTTTCAAGATATATTTCACACTAAATTCGAAGTCGAATTTGTTGAAGGTCAAAAAAATAATGGACTAGGAATACGGAAGCCAGAAGAAATCTGATCATCAGAATTAAAAAAAGTGTTGAAAACTATTCTAGGATATCTTTGTTTTCACTGTGAGCCTAGCTGCTCTGATATTATTTGTTCAAAGAACTATACCATCTACTTAAAGAAGTAAAGAATCCTTCTGCCGACACTTCTAATTATAATATAAATACAAATTTTGAAATTAATTTTTCTGATGATTCTGTAATTTTTCCTATTGTTTTGAAGGTTCTATTAATTTGGAGCTGCTGCTGAAACACTTCTGCAAATGAAACACAAAAACTATTTCATGTTATAGCTGAATCTTGCACTTGTTTTACTAACAAAATAAGAGCAAAATGTTGTCCCTTGTGTAAATGTGCACCAAAGTGATCCTTACAGTCCTTCCAAAATTAAAAAGTTAATAATAAAAATGACTGTATTGTTATTACATTTATTTTTATGTCGCATATACATTTGCAGTGTATTTTCCAGGACAGTTATAATAAAAACTACTTAAAGATTTTTTCATGAATATATCCAAAATAATCACATGTTAGCCTAATCAAGGAAAGCAATGTGTTATATAAGTTATTTTGTATTTAAAATAAATAACTTTTTAAAAGTACGCGAGGCGGCAAATCGGTGACACGGTACTGATGGACATTGAAAACTGGTTTTAGACTAAAAATTTGAGTATTTTAAATATACAGTTTCCAGCAATTGTGGTACTATTTCCAACGAAAAATACACACTAGATATGCCACAACCTTATCACAATCTTCGAAAACGATATATTTTCATCATTTTGGATACTCAGTAAATCACAAAAACAATATCTGGGTGACATGTGTTCTAATTAAATTTTCAGTAATTCTAATACGATGAGAGTAGGGAGAAAAATTTTATCAGCAATTTGCAAAACTACTACTGAGGACAGACCCCTCAAAACTCGAAAATGATTATTTCTTCTGTATAATAAAGACCAATAAGAAATAAGTCTAAACTTTAATTTTTTATACATTCGGAAACTCATATCCCGTATTTCCTGGTGTGTCAAGTAATGTAGATAGTGAAAATCTTTATATAGATGTTGATTGTGATGGAAAGGAATTGAACCAGATTCCTGCCTCTCGTCTACAGTAATGGAACATATGGATATTAAAAGCGAAAGAAATATATTATAGGAAGAGAAGTCAAATATCCATCAGCTTATTCAGAAGAAAGGATTACTTTCGCTTTTCTCATGAGATTCCCGGGTTGTTTAATGGAAGAATCAAAGCTATAATCCACATAAATTGCGCTTATTCATAGATTTCTCTTAATTTAACTTAAAACCTGTATTAATTCACAGCGGAAATATAAAACCATATACCCAATTGGTTACACTGTGAACAGTAAAGAGGCCTATGGATTGCTGTTATGGAAAACCATTTGAACTACTATAGAGATAGTACTTAAACAGAGTGCGTGAGGTACGGACACCTGCACAAGTGGACTCGTAATGCTGGATGAGAGAGGAAGCTGAGTGGACATATCTTTCTCTCACTATTGCTGCAATCAATGGTTACACGTTACTTGACTGTCTCAATGAAGCACCAATCAGAATCGATCTTAGACGGAGTTAGATGCGTCCACTCGATTTGCTTGCTTTCTCTTACAAATGCGTTACGTTTTTCTCGAGTATTTCAGACAGGATATATCAAATGTCCAATTTTTTGCAAGCTATTTCACTCGTTTTGGCGCTGCTTCCACCCACGAAGTGGGATAATATGCTGCTCTCTTTATTGTCCTCTTTTTCTTGTCACGATATTGCAGGCTTCTCCAGAAGTATATGGTCTAAATATTTTTTTATCAATATGAGATAGCCGAGCGAAACAAAAAGAAAGTAGTGCTTGTCAGAAATGAATTCAGACTATGGAAAAAAATACCATATACGTTTTTGAACAAAACGTTGCACTAGGCTTCTTTGTCGAACGAATAGAATACTTACACAGGTTCGACTATTCTTCGAAATGGTGGTGTTAGTTTAACTTTGCAATTGCAACATTCATAGTTTGTTTGAAAACGCGAGATGTAAAGAGCGACATCTAGAATTTTCGGGGAAACTAGCACATAGAGGTTCCGAATCTGCAGCCGTTCTATGGAATTGCGGTTACCCCTAATTATAATAATAATAGTTTATTTTGCACATTATTTATATATATATATATATATATATATATATATATATTTGTTTTTAAGTTTTCGCGGGCACTAAATGTTTTAGGTGGTTTCCGGGAATTCATCCGCGTAGTTGATAACTGATCCCTGCCGGGATCGATGGTAAAATGACGACGTTTCGGCAGAGTCACATCTGCCCTCTTCAGGTCGGTTCGCATAATTCTCGTAGCCTTCTGCTTTCGCTTCTAGTTACTCGAATACTGATTCGTATTCGAGTAATTCCATAGACATATCTTAGACATGTATTCTGAATTTTTTGAATTCTAATCTCATCTGACTTCTCTAAACAAGGGCCATATACACTGTCACAATAGTTAAAATGGCTTAAAACTAGAGTGTCAGAGGTCAGTATCTAACTCTAACCATAAATTTTGAGCACTCCTAACGCTAGTAATGTCATTATTGTTAAGACAGATGCACATTTTCTCTTCAATTTGATGTCGGTATTTACCAAAAATAATACGTATGACTTAGATGGATTAACAATTAATTCATGGCGTTTTGATTCAACAGCTAATCTATTAAGATCAGAATTTATTATATCTTGGGCTATTCGAAAATCATCTGCATACAAGCAGGATTTGCAGTGTTGTAATGAAAGAATAATATTAGATGAATAAATACTAAATAAAAGCGGGCTCAAAATAGAACCTTGTGGAACACCTCTAACTATAAATTTAGCACCAGAGTGACCTAATTCAGTTTCAACAAACTATCTCCTATTTTGAAGATAACTGCACAACAAATCTGTAGCATGGGAAGCGAAACCACAATAGTGTAAAATAGCTAATAATATCTCATGCTTTATAGTATCAAATGCTTTTGAGTAATCTAACAAAATGAGGGCAGTTGTTTTACCACTATCTATATTTCGAAATACTTCATCAGTAATGTCCAACAGAGCAGTGGTGCAACTATATCCACTTCTAAATCCAGATTGTGTGGGAGGTAAAATATTGTATTGATTGATTTGACAATTCATTTGAAATTTCATAATTTTTTCCATGACTTTAGACAAAAGTGGTAGAATTGAAATAGGTCTGAGGTCATCCATGTCAGAAATCTGTTTTTTCTTTGGAAGTGGAAATATTTTTGAAAGTTTCCATGATTCAGGAAATATTGATTCAGAAAACAACTATTTACAATATGAGTTAAAATAGGTAAAATAAAAGGGCAACAAAGTAAAATCATTTCAATGTTAATTTGGTCCGCACCAGTGGCATTAGATTTAATTTCAAGGAGATATTTATAAACAATATTCTGAGTAATGGAAGTAAACTTAAAGAACGAAGAAAAACTTTCTCTATGATTGTTTTTATAAAACTCAATTAATTCTTGATCTGGCAAATTATTATTAGGTGTTTAGAAAATGGTCATTAATTTGATTTGGTTTATTCGCAATCTCTGGAGGCACAGCAACATTAGATATTTTTCTACAGACATTTAATTCTCTTAATTTTTTCCATGCAACTTTTTGTTTGTAGTTGTTAATACAAAACTGTACATAAGCCCTTTTTTCGACTTAAATTGCGTTTGAAGTTAAATTTCTGAGAGATTTATAATAATCCCAACATTTTGCTAATTTTGTTCTTTTATATTTCGCTAGTGCTTTATCTCTCAAAGACATCAGTTTTATATTATCTGTAAGCCACCCTGGTTTTGATTTTTTTATATTGAGAGTCCTTACTGGAGCTAAAGTATCAAAAATATTCAAAATAATATCATTAAAATATTGTATTTTTTCATTTACGTTATCAATGAAAAATATATTCTCAAAATTGCTTACTTCTAAAAAGTTGGGTAATAAGTTGCGATCAATCCTTCTTAAATTTCAGAATTTAATAACCTTAGCCGACGGGTAAGTAGAACTAAAATTTAAAATGCAATAAGTTAACTTATGATCCGACTTATTGGCATTGTATATTTGCGGAACGTCTTTTACATTACTTTGAATAACTTCAAGATCAGAAGGTAATACAATAAAATCAAGTAAAGACTGAGAACAGTGGGTTATTCTAGTCGGTTGATCAATAATTTGGTTCAAACTAAAAACATCTATAGTGTCCAAAAAATTTTCTGTCTGCGAATTTAAATTTAGTAGATTTATATTAATATCGCCTCCAACAATTATTGTCTTAGAAATCAAAATTAATTCCTAGGTTAGAATGTCCCGATGAAATTTTCCGGTCAACTTTACCTGTTAGAGTTATTGAATACTCTCTTCGAGGTGTCATTATTTTGTACGCAAGATAATATATATAATATACAAGGTGAGTTTTTTTTGCTGATCAGTATGGGGATCTCGGAAACTAGCGGAGATAGAGCAATGGTTAAATTGGGAAAGATTTGCAGTTTTACTGGCCCAATTTAATGACAATTTCGGATTTTTGTAAAAAGTCATTGGTTACTAGATATTTTGAAAAAAACAAATTCTGTCGATTTAGTCAAATCCCTCTAGCTCCCTTGTTTCTGATTGTGTAAAAAAAGTGTAAATACCAAAATTGAAGGGAATTGTATCCCGAATATGACTGTCATGTCCTCGTTTGCGTGACAGCTCTCGTTTTCGAGATATGACACAAACTTATCTTTTTTTGAACGGAAACCATAGTTGGCCTCAAAAAATCGGACATTTTTGGAGCTTGTCAACGATATAACACTCGATATAGTTATTCATAAAAATAACGGAGTTATGGATGCTTATATCTCTTATTTTCACTTTTAACCTAGGTAGCCATGAAAAAGATTGTTTTCACTTTGACGTTTCCTCAATTGAGAATAATTCCATTAGTAGTGCTGACAGTCGATATGGACAAGTTTTCGTGATAAAGTGGAATATTCTAACGAAGAAAAACTGAATATGGTGGAATGTTATATATTATGCCATAAAAATTCAGTTCGTGCAGCTGAGGAATACTTTCATAGATATTTTAATCAGCGCCAACCTGCCCTATGTACATTTAAGAGGCTTTACGATAGTTTACGGAGATATGGATCTTTTACTAAACCACCAAAGGAACGTAATCAAAATAACGAAGCAGCACAAATAAATGTTTTGGCAATGGTAAATCAAAATCAATCTACATCAACTCGTGAGATTGCGGCAGAAGGTGGCACATCTCAACGAACTGTGGTATATAAGGTATTGAAAGCGCACAAGTTCCACCCGTACAAACTTTCAGTTTTCAAACTTTTCATGCTGGTGACGAACATCGACGTATTTTGTTGTGTACATGGTTTAGAGACAATCCACAGTTTCCATTAAAGGTGTAATAGTCAGATGAAACTAGATTTACTAACTGCGGTATGTTCAATAGACACAATGAGCATATCTGGGCTAAAAAAACCCCTTTCCATGTAGAACAAAGACGACCCCAGATAAAATTTGGTTTTAATGTTTGGTGTAGTATCATAGGGTCTACTATTCTGGGGCCTTTTATCTATGACGAATAACTTACTGGGGAGCGCTACTTGCATTTTTTGCAATACACTTTTCAAGACATGTCGCATAATTTGAATTTGAGAACTCGTTTAGAAATTGAGTGGTTCCAACATGATGGAGCACCTGCTAATAACTCGTTATTAGTAAGACAACACTTAGATAATATCTATCCAAACTCTTGAATAGGAAGAAATGGCCCACGCGAATGGCCACCCCGGTCTCCCGATTTGGCAGTTATAGACTTGTATTTATGGGGTGCGCTAAAAAACAAAGTATACAAAAGAAAGTATGAGACAGTTGGTGCGGTATTACAAGCAATTGAAGAAACTGGTAGGCGGTCTGTGAGGAAAGCGGTAATGTCAATCTTAAAAAGATGCAATTTTTGTCTAAATAACAATGGTGGACTTTTCGAACATAAATTGTAACCATTATTGTATACTTTAATTTCTAACTTATTTAGTTTTTCCGTTATATCTGATATACCTAATAAAAAAATCGTTCAATAATTTTTGGAATAGTTATTAATAAATCCATCTATTTCATGGCTAACTACGTTAAAAGTGAAAATAAGAGAGAAAATCATCCATAACTCCGTTATTTTTATGAATAACTATATGGAGTATCATATCATTCAAATGCTCTAAAAATGTCCGATTTTTTGAGTTCATAGCCAACTATGGTTTCCATTTAAAAAAAGTTATGTTTCTGTGATATCTCGAGGCAAATGAGGACATGACAATCATATTCGGGATATAATTCTCTTCAATTTTGATATTTACACTTTTTTATAAAATCAAAAACAAAGGAGCTAGAGGGATTTGAATAAATCGACAGAATTTCTTTTTTCATAATATCTAGTAAGCCATGACTCATTACAAAAATCCGAAAGTGTCATTAAATTGGGCCAGTAAAACTGCAAATCTTTCCCAATTTAACCATTGCTCTATCTCCGCTAGTTTCCGAGACCCCCATACTGATCATCAAAAAAAACTCACCCTGTATATTGTTTCTGGTTAGGGAACCAATATATATTTAACGAAATGTATCAAATACATAATGAAGTTGGTGCGTTCCCGCAATTTGTTTAGTGTATTGTTTTCAATTTGATTGAATTACTTCATTGATTTTTAAACTTCTGCACCTTTTCTAAAACTTTCCGTCGCGCTAATGCTAATTTTAAATGTTTTTTGCGTGTAAAATATAGACAGTATTGACATTCGTGTTTCGGATCCCTAGCTGATAGGACGCTTGGTAGTGTCGTGTATTGTGCTCCGAATTATTCGGACACATTTTTTGATTCCGTCTGAAGAGACGCCTCTTTTTGTTGTTATAGTGTTACGAGTCCGCGAGTTCTTAGCTCCATTCGTAAAAACCGCTAAACCGCTTTCATTTTGTTTCCTTTGTGTTTACAAAAGCGCATCATTTGTTGTTAAACCCGCATTTTTTGTTTGCTCAATCAATGAACATTACGTCGCTATTTTTTTGTGTAACGTGTTGTCCAGACGAAGCTCTAAGAAACTGTTCCTGCTGTTACGGGGCTAGCCTCTGAAGAAAGCAGACCCAAAAAAACACCAGAGCTTCGACATAAAAGGTTAGTGATAATTTTATTTGGTGGTTCGTGTACGTGACGGCACGTGTTTATTGATTGTTCCCCTAAAGGTCCTTCGTCAATTATATACTTGCATTGAACCAGCATTGAACTAAAACCGCAACATCTAATTCATACATTTTTTTTGAATATTCTCTATGGAATGTGCCATCGAAGACATTCCATAATTTGGTCCAACTTCGAGCCGGATGCAATTTGAGTTAATTTCGTGCAAAGATTATCGAAGAAATTACATAATTTGGTCCAACTTCGAGCCGGATGCAATTTGAGTTAATTTCGTGCAAAGATTATCGAATAAATTACATAATTTAGTCCAACTCCGGGCGGATGCAATTTGAGTTAATTTAGTGCAAAGATTATCGAATAAATTACATAATTTGGTCCAACTCCGGGCCGGATACATTTGAGTTAATTTCGTGCAAAGTTTAATGATCAAAAAAACCATTGATTTTTCGTTGCAATTATTTGTTAGAAGAGAAAGCAAGTTCGGGATATTCACTCATTCCGTTGGAAATAAAACGCAATTTTTTTGCCGCCTTAAAAACTTACAAGAGCTCGTTTTGTTTGTTTGGTTATTTTGCTAAATTGTTGAATTTATTTGACGTTTGGTGAGATATTTTCTACTTCAACAGTAATTTTTTTTTTAAATTTATTGTTAAGATGTCAAAAACCGCAGAAAGTTACGTAAATTTAAAAATCATCGACAATCGGAGTTTAGAAGATTAGAAGATATTTATTTTGCTGCCGAGAAAGCCTTAAGAGGTGACGACGTTGAATTGTTTTTTAGCATGATTGATATGATTGATTCAATTCATTCCGAATTTTTTAAACATCACAATTCGATTGTTGGATTAATTTCACATGCAAACGATGATTTTGAATTTGAGGATGACATTCGCAATAAATTTGAAAAATTGTTTTATTCAATTTGGTCTATTGTTGCTAAACTGAAATCTGTTCAGAATTCTACGCCACAAAATATAGCTCGGGAACAGGAAAGTGTTGCTTTGCCGCGAATTGATTTGCCTTCATTTAGTGGAGACATATTGGAATTTGGTACTTTTATTGATTTGTTTGATTCATTAATTTACAATAATGAAAAACTCAGTACTATGCAGAAGTTCAAATATTTGCAGTTAGCTTTAAAAGGGCCTGCTTTTGAGGTTATTAAGAATTTTAAACTAACACAAAACAATTACGTGAGTGCTTATGAAACACTTTTGAAAAAATTCAAGCGAACTCGTTTAATCGCGGAGTCTCATTGGTCAGCTTTAGAACAATTCCCCCAACTAACTTCAGATAGCCCTTCAGAGGTTCGGAAGTTATTGGATGACTTCAGTGATAATTTGGAAGCACTGAAGAATTTGGGTTTACCAGTAAATCAGTGGGATTTTTGTATCGTTCAGATGATGTTGAAACGAATTCCAAAGAATTTAGCCACCAAATTTGAACTTTACCATGGTACTGTGACCGCTCAAGATGACTTTCCGATCCGCTCGGAAGTTGTTGATTTTTTGTCGAAGCATTGTGATGCCTTTGAACATGTTGAATTATCCCGCAAGGCAAAGCAAAGTGTTGACAAAAAGTTACCATTGAATTCAAAGCAACATTCTTCCCGTTTCACTACATCTTTGTTTGTCACTAAGAATAGAAATTGTTTAGTTTGTAAATCCGATTATGCGATTTACAAATGCTCTAAATTCTTGAACAAATTAGTATCCGCGCGGTTTAAGTTTGTTAAAGATTTTAGACTTTGTTTTAATTGCTTGAGCGATTCTCATCAGTCGAATCGCTGTAAATCTTTTTCCACTTGCCACAACTGCAAACAACGCCATCACACATTGCTTCATTTTGTAAATTGTGGTGATTTAGGCATTCGGTCTGAATCTAAAGCTCCCCCCGCAAACCTGGCTTCCACATCTGGTGGATCCAGTACCATGAATACTGTTGAAAGTCCCGAAACTTCTCTACCGCAGACTTCTTGTCATAGTTCACTTTTGTCATACAATTCAAATGTGTTGTTATCTACCGCTTTAGTTGAGGTATTAGATAAGCACGGTTCTTATCAAACTTTGCGATGTCTGCTAGATTCTGGTAGCATGACATCATTCATTGCGAGCAAGGCTGTGAAACGCCTTGGCTTCCGACTTATGCCCGCTTCAATTCAACTCAACGGGCTAGGTTCTATGCAGAATCCCTCTGCTGAGGGCTCTCTTACCCTTTCTCTTCGCTCTATAGCAAAGCGTGAGTGCAATTTTGTTGTTGATACTATTGTTTTACCCCGCATTTGCAATGATATGCCTGTTGCGCCCATTAACATGGCTAATATGGCATATCTAACCAATTTGAAACTTGCTGATCCTGGTTTCAATAGCCCAGGCGCTATTGACCTTTTGTTAGGTGCCGATATATTCTCTCAAATTTTGTTGGATGGACGCCTTCTGGGAAAGGAAGGTGTTCCTGATGCTATTAACACTGTGTTTGGTTACATCCTTATGGGTAGAGTGTCTTCGAGTTCTGTTAACTCTCACTCTCAGTCAGTCATAAACCCAACTTTGCTTTTTTGTCAAATTGAAGATGTAGTATCATTAGATGATTCATTCCAAAGGTTCTGGACAATTGAAGATGTTCCTACCGCACTGATTCAGTCCCCTGATGATCTTATCTGCGAAAAAATATTTTCCGATGGATGCAGGAAATTGGATTCAGGTAGATTCGTTGTGCCTCTTCCTTTTCGAAATACACTTCCTGCTTTTGATGGAATGTATAATCTCACCGTACAACGTTTCTACTCTTTACAAAGACGTCTTCTACAGCAACCAGATCTCTACAAACAATATTGTGATTTTCTCAAAGAGTATTTGGAGCTGGATCATATGGAGTTGGTTCCCTATCCATCATCTACTTCTTCTGATTGTTACTACATACAGCATCATTGTGTTTTGAAACCTGATAGTAGAACCACCAAACTTCGTGTAGTGTTTAATGCATCCGCTAAGATACCTCATCGGTTATCTTTGAATGATTGTTTGTTTATCGGTCCCAAATTGCAGCAAGACATTATCGCTATTTTGTTGACCTTACAGAATTTAGTTTTGCCTCACCTGCTTGCTATTGAAAACTTTTCTAGTTGTGAAGTTCACGCATTTGGTGATGCTTCTGAGAAAGGTTATGCCGCTGTTGTTTATTTTGTGTTCGAAACCGCATCTGGATTTCCTCAAAGTTTTTTTGTGTTGTCTAAATCAAAAGTTGCCCCTTTGAAAACTTTGTCACTTACCAGATTGGAACTGTGTGCTTCAGTTCTTACCGCTAAGTTGGCTCATTATGTTTATGAGCAATTCAATAGTCGTTTGTTGTTCAGGGTGATTCGTTGCTGGTCAGATTCCACGGTAGTCCTTTCTTGGCTTAGTTCTTCCCCGCACCGTTGGACATTTGTCAGTAATCGAGTTGCTTACATTCAGGAAAAATTTCCTTATTCGCATTGGTTTTACATCCAATCTTGTCTTAACCCCGCTGACTTGGGTTCCCGCGGCACTTTGCCATCAGAGTTATTAGGTAATACACTTTGGTGGAAAGGCCCACAATTGTTGATTACCGCTTGTTTGCCACATGCTTGCTCAGACTCAAGCAGAAGAAGAACATTCTTCTATTAATCGCATTACCCGCATTATAGCTCATATTTGTCGCTTTGTTGATAACGCTCGCAATCCAGACCGTAGGGGCTCTGGATCATTTTTGGCTGCTGAGTTATATCAGGCTCAGCTTCGCATTGTTCGCTATGTTCAAGATCAATATTTTTCTAAAGAGATTTCCCTTCTTCGAGAACGAAAACTTTTGCCCAAATCGCTTCGTAAACTTTCGCCGTTTCTTGATGAACAGGGAACTCTTAGAGTTGGTAGTAGATTGGCTAATGCTCCATTGCTGTTTGACACTAAATTTCCCGCACTGCTACGAAGTAAAAGTCGTTTGACTAATCTAATTGTCGAATATTGTCATGTCATCATTTGATTGAATTACTTCATTGATTTTTAAACTTCTGCACCTTTTCTAAAACTTTCCGTCGCGCTAATGCTAATTTTAAATGTTTTTTGCGTGTAAAATATAGACAGTATTGACATTCGTGTTTCGGATCCCTAGCTGTTAGGACGCTTGGGAGTGTCGTGTATTGTGCTCCGAATTATTCGGACACATTTTTTGATTCCGTCTGAAGAGACGCCGCTTTTTGTTGTTATAGTGTTACGAGTCCGCGAGTTCTTAGCTCCATTAGTAACGACCGCTAAACCGCTTTCATTTTGTTTCTTTTGTATTTACAAAAGCGCATCATTGTTGTTAAACCCGCATTTTTTGTTTGCTCAATCAATGAACATTACGTCGCTATTTTTTTGTGTAACGTGTTGTCCAGACGAAGCTCTAAGAAAATGTTCCTGCTGTTACGGGGCTAGCCTCTGAAGAAAGAAGACCCAAGAAAACACCAGAGCTTCGACATAAAAGGTTAGTGATAACTTTTATTTGGTGGTTCATT
This sequence comes from Octodonta nipae, assembly GCA_034190945.1. Lineage (NCBI taxonomy): Eukaryota > Metazoa > Arthropoda > Insecta > Coleoptera > Chrysomelidae > Octodonta > Octodonta nipae. Next base: position 122,676,060 of record CM067217.1, read on the forward strand.
TAAGTGACGGCACGTGTTTATTGATTGTTCCGCTAAAGGTCCTTCCTCAATTATATACTTGCATTGAACCAGCATTGAACTAAAACCGCAACATCTAATTCATACATTTTTTTTGAATATTCTCTATGGAATGTGCCATCGAAGACATTCCAGAAGTGTTCTAGAGTACATTCAATTGTGGGAAGCGCAACTGATGAAGGTTCCATAACCAGAATCAATATATATATATATATATTGTCTTGCTTACAAAAGAATGACACCTCGAAGGGAGTATTCATTGTTTGTATTTAAATTTGTATTTTTTTTTACATAATGAGAATTTGGGATTATTTTTTTATACATTTTCTAGGTCCTTGCATCTCTATACATTTTCTACATCCTCCTGGTGGATTTCAACTAAGGTTCCTCCTTATTCGAGTATGATATTGAGGTGAGATGGAATATCAACATCTTTTTATGATGGCTCTGTAGATTTTCTGTACTGTTGTTGACCAGTTGAAACTCATTATCTCCAAATAATAGTGCTAATAATAATAATAACTGTGCCAATTGTTATGTCAACAAAAGGAGTAGTCAGAAAACATCTACTAAATAATTTTTTTAACAATTAATGCAGCCGTCCTATTACAAACGGGACGGTGCAAAAATTCATGAAAAATTGCAAACACGACACCAACCATGGGTCTGATAATTTGGGAAGGGCTCCCAAAGAGCTACTAAATCCTTTTGATTTTTTGATTAGCAGTTATATCCCAGTCCTACGCACAGGCAACTAGATTGCCTCTGTATGTTTTTCATATAAATAAAGTATATATATGCTTGCCTTAGAGGCAGTGTCGATATCATACATTGTATGGTCAAGTCGGGGATAATAAAAATGAATCTTACTCATCCAAAAAGAATTGTTCAGGCAAAATAATTTTTTACAATTTTCCCAAACAATACGGATGCTAATAAAATGTCGTGCAGAAATTCATGTACAAGTAAGAAATACGTCAATTTTGTACGCAATTAGTAATTAGGTAAAGGAATATATTTTTTGAATATTGCCACAATTCTTAGTTTCCCAATTTCCATATTCCTATTATAACTTACACTAATTTGTAGTGAGTTCTTGCCTTTCTACAGCTGATGTTGGCAGAAGTATCTTCCCCTTCTTTGGTCTGTTAAAAATAGCAAAACATTTCTGCTATGCTCAAAACTGATATACATTCTAGAGATTCTCAGGAGAAACTTTTCAATAACATGGTAGAATAATCCTTTAATCTCTGTATACATGTAGTAGGACAATAAGATGACAGACTATCAGGGTAGACACAAAGATATATAAAAGGAAGAAATTCGAACGAGCCAAACTTAATTAAGATTTCGTTTTAGTCGCATATTATTCAGAAAATATTAAAAAAAAATAGTGAACCAAAAATAACAAAAGGATGCAACTGCCCCATTGAAATGAAAATTTATATGAAATTCTAATTCTCCTCAGTTATATGAAGTTATATGAAAGTTCTCTGTACACATAAAACGGACTTAAAGAAAAGTTGATTCTCTCAAGTAATAACATGGTTTTAATGTTCTTAGAACAGCTTTAAGTGAATTGTCTGCAGCCGCAATAGAGTTACTAATTGATTTCGAATAATATATATTGCAGAAACATTTATGATGCTCTGGTATATTTGATAAAATCTTATACACCAGTTTTATTCCTTATGAGACGGGATTTCTAAAGTCATTTCTAAGAATTTTTTCCTGCAATAGATAATTATTTAAAATTTGTAAATGGAGAATAAGGTCTCCGGTAAGCGTAAAAATAATTCTCAGAACAGTAAAATTAAAATAAAAGCCATATTTCTATTTAATTAATTTAATTAATTTCGCCCATTGAAAAGTTATACTTGGGGTTACAAAAATCAGAGCAAAAAATAGATCTTAAGAGGGGTTTTTAGAACATGTTTTGTCACAAATTAAATTCGCTACAACTTTTAGTGAAAGAATAACAAAGTCAATAATGAAACAAAATACAATTCACCCTAGAAATAGAACACAACCAGCAACTTCCTGTCCTGGACGTCCTCGTAACAAGACACAGCCTAAGTTTCTAGGACACCGTCTTTAGGAAAGCAACACACAATAGATATTTACACGCCAATTCACTCCATCATCCAGCATAGAAACAAGGAGTAGCAAATACCCTTATAGCACGATCGTTACATCTTACAGACCAGCAAACAAGAAAAGAAGAACTAGCTTTCATGAAAAGCACTCTCAGAAAGAATGACAACAACAACCACACCATCAGCAAAGCAACTAACAAACAACTGGATGAGAAAAAGAAACAAAACGATGCCAAGATTACATAGTCCATGTCTGTTTACCATATATTAGAGGTACAACGATGAGAATAGGGAGACTTCTGCGCAAATTCAAAATTCGGACTACATGCAAATAACAAACAACAAAGGGAAAATTGCTAAGGAACCCGAAGGATAAAATGCCACTAGAGAACCACGGAGTTTACAGCATTTCATATGTTCCAAGTCATAAGTCGTCGGCCAAACAAACAAACGACACATATTATACATAAAGAACAAACAGACCACTTCTACTTTATTCAGGCACGAACAAGAAACAGGGCATAAAATAGAGTTGAGTACTTGTAAAGAAATCGCCAATGTTGAAAACTACAAAATCAGAGAGAAGCGATTGAAATTGAAACTCGAGATACCATAAACAAAAGAAAAAAAACTTTAAAATTATTTTGAAATTAGTAATCTCATATCAAAATAACAATTCAACAAAACCAGCAATAAACATTAATAATCCGATTACTCAAATTACCGACAAAATCTATAATCAATTGACCATTATTAACCTTATTTAATAACTAATTTGCCAAGTCCGAGTTGGACTCGCATTCTAAGGGTGACCCTTCACGATTTGATGCAATGTAGGTAAATCAAAGTATATCTTTTAATAGTCAGACAAGCAGGGAATGAGTGCATTTATTATAAAAAATATACACTTTTATTTGCCACAAATTTTTGATAAAACTATGTATTTATTTTTCTAATTTGACCCCAAAATATAACATTAGAGTTTTATTTTACTAATAAACTTTCAGGGAAGCCATTTATAATCTGTTGTCTGAATTTTAGGCTCTGTAGATTGGAATATTTAAAAATACCAATAAAATATATTATTAAAATTTTTAGATAGTGTAGTTTCTAAAGTGTTAACTAAGTCGATGTTTAATATTTTTGTTAATATCTTTTAAACAATGATTTAAAAATATGAAATATTTGTAATTCACATAATGAGCCTTAAATTACATGGTACGTTTGAAAATATAATTTTTATTTTCCATTTAATTCTATAATTGGTGCCCAATTAATATTGGGGTTTTCTATTATTTTTCCTATAAATTTCAAGTGAGCCCCAGTACCTCTAATTATTTTCAAAATTTTGGGTAGTATGGTATCGGAAATAAAGCGGGAAATGAGATTTTTTTATATTTTTTGTTAATATCTTTTAAACAATTAATTAAAAAAAATAAAAAATAAATGTTTGCATTCCTCATAATGAGCCCTTTCATTGGATGTATTGCATGATGTAAACCACCCACATTTGTTGGTAGTTCATCTTGGCCTATGTACCAGAGGGGTAGATTCAAATTGCCGTCCCTGTGTACAATTTGAATCTACCCCTCTGGTAATTTTTTTAGGAAGCCCAGCATTAGAACTTCTCCAAAGCATTCCCGTAGATGAACAATTTTGACAAGATCATCGCCATCCTGGTCAAAAGATACGACAATAAATCCTTGAGCCAAGTATACCAGGTGCAACTAAGAATTCGAAGCAGAGATTAGACGTTTACACTTGTCCTACCCAGACCTACCAGAGGAAACTAAAGATCATCTTGCCACACAGAGTTTCATAAACTGCATCAGAGATGTGGAAGTACAAAGAAATCTAAAACTTAGTGGTGTCAAGAAAAGTAATGAAGCTTTACTTCAGGCTTTGGAGGTAGAGGCCAAACCGAGGTGCGAGCAATTTTCTTAAGCCAGGAAGAACCAGGAAGAACCAGAACTATTCCCTCAGGCAGTGACCGGTATAAGCAAACTACTGGAACAGTCACAGAAAACCTACACCAGAAGAGTATGTTACCGTTGTGGACACTTCCAACGTGAGACCATCTGAACGATCATCGACCAGGGGTAACCACTAGAATAGCCACATTTCCAGGGACCGCAAGCCCGGCAGCACAAGAGGGCGTATGCTGACTAATCCCCCACCAGCCCCCAAAACATTATCCATCCGGGGATTTTGCCGAGATAAGCAGCAGCCTAGTCATCAGGGGTACCAGCAATAGCCACCCAATCACCATTACCTTTGATACCGGCGTCGCTGTGTCCATTGCTAAGTCCAGGATTTTGAGGTCATCGGAATTCCGGCCAGTTAACAATAAGAGCCAGCTCAGAACGGTCACCGGCGTGTCCATGTCAATAAAGGGTGAGGCAGATCTCGTGCTACAGATAGGGGACAAATAATCCAGCATAGGGTCCGAGTAGAGGAGATTGAGGACGATTTTATACTGGGCACGGACCTAATCAGTTATCATGATTTATGTTCGACCCGAGATATGATGTTCTTCGATTCCTAAATGAGGAATTTGTATTGACACGGCCTCTCAACAGCTCAGCTACCTCCATAAAAATTGTAGCAAAATCTCAGCCAAAATTCCCGGTCGAACGGAACAGATTATTCATGTACAGCAAGAAAGCAATCCTGGGAGCTGCGTTGGAATGGTGGAGCCTGTACATTCAGTTCATGACTACGCAGTTGGACGGGCTATAGTTAAAACCGAACGAGATATATCAATTAGACTCCTGAATGTGTCCAACAACCAATAGAGCCAATAGAGACCATCATCAACCGGAAGAGGCGCTCCATGTTCCAAAACGAAGTAGAGATTTTGAGCTGCATCTTTTCCGAGTCAGGAATCCGCACCAACGAAAACAATATAGCAGCTATCCGTTATTGGCCGGCCCCGAGAGACAAGCATGAACTACGTAGCTTTTTGGGGCTCTGTTCCTACTACAGACGATTCGTTGAGGGATGTGCCTCCATTGCCGCGCCTCTACATCTTCAGATCACTGAGAAAGAGACCTTCCGTTGGAATCAGGATTGCGAAACATCATTCAGACGAATGAAGGCGGCACTATGTTCCAGCCCAACCCTAGCATTTCCTACACACTCTGGCAAGTTCATCTTAGACAGTGACGCCAGTGGCACCGGTTGGTCCGATCACAGGTGCAAGAGGGTAATCTATTACTAAAGTCGTAGATTTTCGAAACCGGAAAGGAACTATTGTGTCACCAGAAAAGAACTTCTTGCAATAATCAAGGCTGCAGACCATTTCCACAAATATCTCTATGGTCGTCATTTCTTAATCAGAACAGATCATGCTGCCCTCAAATTGTTACTGGACATGAATACACCGGAAAGACAATTGGCCAGGTGGATGGGGAAATTGCAGCAATACGATTTCAAGGTTGAACACCGTGCCGGTCGTTTGCATAATAATGCCGATGCCATGTCAGGAAGACCTTGTAGGGAAGAATGCGAGCATTGTCTGAAGACGGAAGAGCGAGAGGATATCTCCATCTGACACACCCGAGTGCAGATTAATGAAGTCTGGACAATACATCCAGGACCAAATGGCTGATCCAGGTATTGAACCAATCCTGTCACTTAGAAAGATAGTGGCACCCAGGCCACGATGGGACGAGGTAGCTAGATTCTCAGTCGTCCTGAAATCGTTATCGGCCCAATGGGACTCCCAAAGAGTAGAGAATGGAATGCTCAAGAGAATTTGGGAAAGCACTGACGGCAGAGAAACCAAGTCCCAACTGGTAGCCCCAAAGAAGTAGGTACCAGTCATCCTGGCCGAAGTACATAATGGGATTACTGGATGTCATCTAGGTATAAATAAAACCTTACCCGTTTTTCATCAAATTTTCCATAATATAGTTTTTGCCTGAATTCAGCTTGTTCCATTTCTCCCCAATAATAATTTTAAAATTTTTCTTCTATTTCTTCAAATGACGTTACCTCCCCTTCTATTGACGCATACCATAAAGCTGCACTTTCAACCATTCCTTGTCTTATCCTAATCTTAATTTCTTCAATATTTCTTGTCCCTTGTAATTGTCTTTTAATAGTTTTGATGAAAATGCATGGATGCATTTATCCTAACCTTCCATTAAATTTTAAACTGTTATCCACCACCATAGGTCCTTTCAATATCATAGGTATCCTTGTTTGTTCCATTCGACTTATTTCTTCCTGCCATTGTGGCTGGAAATTTCTGCCATTTTGTGAAATTCTGAATTTGTTTTTCATTATCCTGGACCTTCTCTTGTACTTGATTTAATTTTCCATTGATATTGGTATTGACGTTCTCTTCTCTCCATTTCTAATTCATTACTAGCTTTTTCTTGTCTCTGTTGCATCTACCTTCAGATCAAAGGTGTAACTTCGAATCGAATGTATTCCAGAAGATCTTTACAATGTTGGGAATCAAGAAAACGAGAACAACACCATTATAACCACAATCAGATGGTATGGTGGAAATATTCAACAGGAGCTTGAAACAACATTTATCCAAGGTCGTCAACAATAACCAGCGTGATTGGGATGAGCAGATTTCCTTATTCTTATTGGTTTCCCGCTCAGCCGTACATAACAGTACAGGTATGATTCCAGCCAAGGTACTATTCGGAAAAGAGCTGCGATTACCATGCGATTTGTCCTTTGGTTCCCCCGAAGGACCGTCCCAAGAAATCAATGATTATGACGACCAATTCCAACATACCACGCTGGCAATACACGAACTAGCCCAAACGCAGATGTTGTCCACCAGCGACCTGATGAAGACACGATGTGACCTCAAGACTAATTCAGTCGGTTTCAGGGGGAGTAGGTCTGGCTGTAGACCCACCTGGGATGGTTCATACGAGGTAGTTAAAAGGATCAATGACGCTATTTACCGTATCCGTCGAAACCCAAAAGCTAAGTTGAAGGTGGTTCATCTAGATCGACTCGCTCCTTATCATGGAGAGAATGTGTCTGATCTGGACGAACAGAATTAAAGGGCGGGCAGTGTTATAAAATTTGTCTACGCCGCTCCTGACTAAAACATCGTAAAACATTTAAGCCTACTGAAGTATAAAAAAGGAATCAGCACAAAGCCAACGATACTGGAACAAGACTCTGGTAAATGCTACACGAACTGGGAGATGACCCTCGGAATTTGCGAGAGAGATCGATGAGAATTAAAAAGTGGCATTGGACTGTTTGGTCAGTTAATTCCGCTTAGAAAGTCGTGTTATTATTTTGATGTAAATTGTATTCAGAATCCGCTGATGTAAATATTGAATTTTTACGTGTAAATAAAGTTAAGTCAAAGCATTTACAAAAGAACTGGAGAATATGGGACCAATTCCGGATCATTCTTAACAGAATCCAGTTTAAACTATTGAAAATAGTTGAGCCGATTACCAGTAATCGCTGAACACACACAAGAAACATCTATACCTTCAGACAAATTGAGAACCGCTTTTTTTATGTTAAAAAAATAAAATGTTCAAAAAATGTTTACTCTTATTGTTTATTTTGATATTATAATATAAATTTGATAGATAACAACTAATTATTAATAAACAAACAGGTATTTTTATATGGACGATACACATATTGTAAAATCAGTTACAAAATCCAAGTAATTAATAAACTATTTGTCAAAAAGTAAATAAAAATTGCCCTCTAAAAATAAGTTATAAAGTATATACACATTTTATGGTATGTAAACCACATTTATTTGTGTAAAAATTCTGTAACCGATAAAGTATATAACAAGTTGATTACTCAGGTGGTCGCAAATGTCTGCCTCTCAATAAGATAATTAACGCCTGTCGAATCTACTGTATTAGGCCCCCAAGGCCTCGGAAATCGAAAGTCTCATAATAAAAACTATTGGATAAACATACAATAAATTGATTATATTTGGGAAACTAAGTATTTCAGTATCTGTTCCAAGTGCAAAGTACCAAAATCTGCCATAAGAATTAGATTTAGATTTCTGGTAAGCAAGTGAAAATTATTTTATGAGTAACTTTTTTTTGTCTTTTATCGTGTTAATTCAGCAATCACCTCAATTTTCACAATGTAGCCGTGCTACTAGTGCATAATCGGTTAATTGTATATAAACAATAACTTATATATAAACGGCGCAAAGAACAGTATATATATACATAGTGCCACATTCTCAGAAAACAAGATGTGCAAGGGAGATCGGCCAACTACCTGTATGAAAATTAGCGTCAAGATCTATAGCTATTTGCTTTAACCATATATTTAGAAGAAATTTTTGAGGACAATATATTTTGGGTTACTGTAAAATTCGAACCCCGTGGGTAAGATCAAGATATATCCAACGACAGGTTCTCCACCATAAATTATTTTATTATGGATCACCGGAAAATTATTATCGGAAAATATGTTTTTTTCTACGTTTGCTGATGTCTAACATTGGTATTGATACAAATAGTATTATGGTGCAACCAGCAATTTCTTTATTCTTGTTGACTAGCTCATATTTTATGTATTTCACGACTTTGCATACATAGTATATTTTAGTTTTTTTGCCCTTATTTGGCTGCTGTAAATTAATTTTCTAATCCTGGTTACAATATATACTAGGTGGTACAAAAGTTTTTGTAAATAGCGCAAATCTCAGTACTGCTTTCACATTTTTTAAGTCAACAGATATTAATTACAAGTCAAGAAGCCATGAATCGCAATACTCATCAAGAATGCAAAATAAATGTTGCAAATTTTTTGGTGAATAATTCATGGGTGATGTTGGCGAAGATTTCCCGTCGTCCAACACCACCTGCAATACCGCGTTTAACCCGCAGATTATATAAAGAGTTTAACTAACCACCTAGAGTATGGGACAACACAATATACTGCCATATCTGGCCATCCCCGGAGCAGCCGTCCTACTGCGAATATCGCATCTGTGGAGAAGGTGTCGCCGAGACCTTCGTAGTAACGACCATACGACTTGCCACGCAATTGTGCATATATTGACGGTCTTTACCGAAAATGTTGGTGAGACGTGAGACTTGAAAGTGATTCGTTATAATATGCAAACAGTAAATCATCTATTAACCGTTGAGTGCCAAGCAAAACGAGACGGGGCCCATCCCGTATTTGTGTATCTGTGAATAAGCAGAGTCATTATACCTGTTCAAAGTTACATGGTGTGCTGTTTATGCTGGACGCCTCATAGGGACCTACTTTTTTGAAAACACTCCGGGTCAAACGTTTACTGAGAACTATGGACAGCGTTTGTTGTTGTTCAATTACTTCATCATGTTCTTCAATATCTTCAGGTTTATACTTGTTGTTCCTGGTTCTCTTTTTGTGTGCCATTTTGTTTTATTTTGATTATTTATAACTTGATTTAACCTTGCAATAATCACTTACCTTATTTATTTTACCTGGGTTTATATTATTATTTATAATTTATGCAAATATTTATTTAACTTTATATTATATATTTGTATTCTTTCATATTTTTTTATTAAATAGAATATTTCACTTTAAATTCTTTGCAAATTGTTGCACCCCAAATATAACAACTAATTTGTTGACAAGCAAAACATGTACTTTGTGATTTTTTTATACCTTTATATTATATCAATGCTTTTACCGTTTATACTCCACACTTCTTTATATTTTAGTAATCTGGGTACTTTTTTCTTTTATAAATGTTACAAGTTTTACTTTCCACTTTTCATTTTTGATATTGAATTTATTATTGAGCCTTTGTTTTCTAGAGCCTGTTTTGTTTAGAGCCCCACGTTGGTTGGGTCAATTATAATGTTATTAATTTATATTTTATTAATTTGTTTTATGTTCTTTGATTCACGTTGGGTGCCAATTATACTGTTAAAATTTATTATTATTTTAATTAATTAATTTTGAATTAGTTCTTTGCATTCTCTTTAGTTAAGCCAATTATAATGATATTAATTATCATTTTATTTTATTTTGTATTGTGAAATTAATTTTTTTTAAATGAAATGGATTAATTTATAATAATTTTTTTTTAAACTCAATTTTAAATTATTAACGTTTTTAAATTATAACTTTTATTAAATCTTTAACTAAACAAATAAGTTAAACATTATTTTTTTGAACAACTATTAAAATGCAATTTTTTTTCTATCAATGTTAATTTCAGAAATGTGGAGCTTTTCAATCAAAAATTACCCATATTGCTTATTATTATTTACACCTAATTACTAAAATCATGAAATATCAACAATAAACATTATCAAATAATAAACATATGTACAAAATTCCATTAAAACACATTAATCATTGTTTTTATTTTAAATCAGTTTCGTTTTAAATACCTTGCATCACTTTGTTTAAGTGTCCGGCTGAAAACTTTTCTCATTGGGCGTGTTCTGTTACTCCACGGCTCTTGTACTGCATTATTGGTAAAGATCGTTTATAGTATGATTATTTTATATCTGCTACTTTTAATTGTCTAGTATTTGTAGTCGTTCTCTGCTCCATATTCATATTTTTGACTGATAAATTTTTATTTTTAATATGCACTTGCAATATTGACTTGTCTTTATTTTATTATATTTTGAACTCCCATCGTAGATTTCAGACTAAGAAATTCGTTTCACGATCAGTTTTGTTTTGTTTTCGTTCGAGATTTAAATGTCACTTTCACTTTAGTTTTCAATATGGCGATTTATGCTAATAAATTTCGATGCATTTTTGTTTATATCACGGTTTACTAGACTTTTTATACAAATTGTGGTCCTTGTGCACTTCAGTAACGATGGATTAAGACTGGTCCATTGTCAAAAGTTGACGGGTAATTTATAAAAAATACAAAAACATCTGCCCTCTATGACAAGTAATTCAAATTGGCATAATTTATGAAATAAAAATTTTAATTAATCCCTTTGTATTTTGTATTATTAAAATCTAGGAAAAATACTGGTTTTATTGATATATAAAACTTGTCTTAGAATTAAGTTTTAGTCGCGTATTTTGCAACTGAAATTGTAGGATATGACATTTTCTTTTGAACTTGAATATTTCCTTCTAAAAATGAATTCCCTTGATATTGTCTCTTTTGATATAATTTTACACTTTTGAAATCGTTTTTATTTGGTTCTTAACTTTAAATGAAATTTTTACATTTGATACCTTTTTTTTATTTTCCCAAAATTTGAGTTTATTGAATTGTTCCTGACCTATTCTTGCTTACCTTGTACTGTTTGAATATCTGCAAGGATTTTTAAACTAGTTTCCTAACTCTTTTCTGCTATATTATTACAATTTTTTATACTTGATAACCGTTTTACTCTAGCGTGTTATTTTTGTTGTTCTACCCCCTTAATCTTTATCAATTTAACTATAACGCTTTTCCTATGTTCAATTTGTTGTGTACTTTCAGAATTTTATAATTTATTCCCAATTAATGTTATTGAATTTCTGTTTTGAACCTTGACTTTTTATACATGGTACTTTAATTTCAAATATAGATATTTCAATTTTGTTCCTGAAATTATATTTAATGCCTGTTTAATTTATATTCTAATATGATTTTGTATTTTTAGCTACTATGAATTTGATACAAAGATGTGTTTTGACTATGCCATGAAAGATTTTTCCTGATTTACCTGATGCTATTGAATGTTGAAAATAATGATCATCGTTTTGGATTTTAGCCCTCAATTGTAAGTATACTTAATAATTTTTCCACTAGATCTGTGATATTTAGGGGTTTTATAATAAATGTAATTATATACATCATTACAATGACATGTTTCCCTGGTAAACAATCATGCTCGTCTTGCTATTTCAAATACCCTAAATTTCATATCTGGTTATCAATATTTTTAATTAAATTTTAATTCTTTGAAACTATATTATTACACTCAAACTTTATTTCATTACAATATATATACATATATAGATTTATAACTTCTATACAATTAACCGATTATGCATTAGTAGTACTGCTACATTGCAAAAACTGGCGTGATTGCTGAATTACCATCATAAAAGGCAAAATTTAAAAAAAATACTCAAAAAATGATTCTTATGACAGATTTTGGCACTTTGGCGCTTGGAACAGATACTGAAATATAATCAATTCATTGTGTCTGTATTCAAAAGTTTTTGTGATGAGACTTCGATTTCCGAGGCCTGATACAGTAGATTCGACAGACCTTAATTTATCTTATAGAGAGGCAGACATTTGGGACAACTGAGTAATCAAGTTGTTATATACTTTATCGGTTACAGAATTTTTACAGCTCTCGCTCATCATTATATCCAAACAGGGCACTCTCAACTTCGACCACAGCAGGACTATCACATCCTTCAATTCCCTAAGGCACTTAGGGCATTCACTATACGCGAAGCTATAGAAATAGAGAAACGACCCCTCTGTCGAAACCGACGCGATGACAGCTCTAGCCTTCCTATAGCATGAAACTCTGCCATAGCCAGATTAAAGGAACATAATACGTCCACTAACACCCAACCAATCACCACACAGCCTGCTCCTCAAGTGACATCCCCTTCTAATCGACCGAATACTATAAATAAAAGAAGCAGAGGAGATTCACGCTCAGTTCAATTACCCTAGTGACTCTTGGGAGTAGGCAGATTGAGACCTCTAGTTCGAGCTAGAATCTGAAACCCTTTTTTATTTTTGTCTTTTGATAATGGCTCCAAAGCAGGAGTTGAAACGTCCAGCATTTAATAAAATTAGACGCAGTTCTCACCCGGAACCTAATCCAGTTCATATATATAAGGGTATATATAATTTGATTCCCCCCAAAAAAACACGGTCTAAATCCGCCAGTGATGAGCATGCGATATAACGTAGCCCATATAACATCTAGACAGATTAACTTTTTTTTTCATTTTATTTTTCTTCTTCTTAGATTCTCAGATTTTTACATGTAAACTTTTTTATTATTCACAGTATCTACACTAAATAAACTTAGATCTAATCTATGATGTTTGTTTGCTCTGCTGCATTTGATATTTGACACAAATAATTAGTTGAAAAAATGACAAATGGCGAGGTTCCATAAAAAGGTCATCAAGTTAAACACTTTATCACATTACAAAAAAAAATAATAAGAAGCACATCGAGAACTTCGAAAATACAAATAATAAAACATACATCAAGTTAGCAATAATTTGTTATAATTTTTTTTCAAACTGGCTTTCACCGCTACGAATGCAATAGGGACACCTGTTTCATAGCTACGCCGTTCAATTTAGGTTAGAGTCGAGATGGGTGCCTAGGCCATTTAGCAAAAATTCTGCACGTGTATAAGAAGGTGACTGTTGCTTTTTTGTTTAAAAGCATTCCTAGAAAAATATTAAGAAAAAATACATTAAAATGGTTTCTAACAAATATTTGTATAACTAGTTAATTAAATCATTTTGTTATCCAATAATTTAAACAACTTTAAACTGTCATGTGAAAGTTAGTAGGCCGTTAACCAGAAGTCAAGACCTGTCATTCAGATTTTGCTAAATGTCCATCTGCTAATCCCTGAGTATACGTTGTCCCCAAAATTTACTCAAAATATGTTTCGGCTGCAATCAGACGTTTTTATATGTAGTTTCAGTGTAATACGATTATAATTATTTTAGACTTGACGTCATTTCCATCACTTGACTAATGTTTAAACCAAGACAATAATTTGAAAACAATTAATTCTACTTAACGGTGAATAAACAGACTATCTCAAAATAACGTTGACTACAAACAACATCCTGGATTTGGCCTATCAGTCCTTACTGCATAATTAACGATTCATTTGTTTCGCTCACAATAACAGCTTTAGAGTCCTACTAAATTGATTAAGTGTACTCCTGTCGCGTCGGTGCCTAAACCCGGACTTATGCGGCATATAATGTGTGTTACAGAATTATCGGCACCCTAATTCTCAAACATCTGCTCTGTACCGCCCGTTCGCACTCAATATTCCAATTCGGAACTGCATGACGATGTTTTGGTATCGAGGGGCTTAAATAGCTATAAAATATGGTTATTACTATTTTAATTTATATTTTGTTAACCCACGACATTTGCAAATCGTATTTCAAACTCATTACAACTTCAATTTGATACTGAACGATTAATTTCTGTTAAAAATAATAACAGAATTTTATTTAGATAATGGTAATATAAAACATTAGATTATATTGAAAAATAAATATAAGGAAATCTTAAAAAATATTGACATCTTTTATTTAATAAACGTAATGGCAACAATTAACATCCTTAGGGATATCTACTAATTTAGATAGACAATAAGAATCTTTCAACATATACCTACAGTGACACCTCTTATATTAGGTGAGCTCCAATAAAATTAGAACTATGGCAAGGAGTTCGGTAAACAACGCCTTCTTTTTTTAAAATAAATATAATAAAATAATATAATCTCTAATTTACTGGCACCCATAGTACTACTGTGATCATATCAGGGCCCCGATTCTTGAAACCATTCGACGGCTGTACCACTCGACTTCGGACGTATATCGTATGAAATCTGACATAAATGAAGTTTAATATATGGGAGAAAATTCATTTACCTCAACTTTTCATTCGACTTACGTCGAAAGTTGTATAGTAGAGGTGTCGAATGGTTCGAGAATCGGGCCCCAGTAATTGATGTGTCCCGATTTTATTAAAACAAAAAATATACCAAATCACTTATGGCAGGGAAATTTTTGTCTTTATCAGAGACTTTGAATAGGCATGCGCAACTCATCGGGCTAAAAAATGTGGTTTGCCTGCATGTCTTTCGAAAGAGAATGAAATTCTCTGTCAAATATGTAAGTTTTTTAATAATAAATAATTTTATACATTTTTTCAGATTTGTGAACTCACACATACCAAGCAAATTCTGTTGCTATGCTTCTTAATTATCAATTTACATGACAAATTACCATGAACACCATGAGGAGGCTTTTAGGGTCGACGGCTCTTCCTCTATCCGTTTTGTAATTACTGCAACTGCAGAAATCTGGCTTTGATTTAATAAATAAAAGAGTAACACAATAGTTAAAATGTGGTCTGAAGAAACTATTTAGGCATAGAGTGATAAAGATAAATATATGAGAGGTTATAATTGTTTTGCAATTTTGCTAATTTTTTTATTTCCACACCAAAAATTCACAATAAATATTACTCACGAATGTTCTCCTAGTAACCTTATCTCGTAAATGAAGAAATTTAGATTTTGGGGGTATTTCTGGGGGAAATTTTTCCAAAAATTGACCATTTCGTCTTATCTCCATTGCCCAAAGTTTATAGGAAAAATAAGGATCAACTTCTAATACTACTAATATGGAGGGCATTTAATGCAAGATAAAACACCGAAAATTTTTCAAATGCATCACGTAATATATCAAGCTCATTCTGTATTTATTTCGTATTTTAAAAGTATTTAGTTTAATAGATATTAACAAAATATACAACAATTTACCATAATTTGAAGGGGGGAGGGCATTATAGAATTAAACTGAAAATAAAATTTATCATGTTGTATATCAACTAAAAATGCTCAATATAAGGAATAAAAATATAGCTTTTTCATATTTTTAAAATAATTTGTTTCAAAGATAGTAACAAAAATATAAAAAAATCGACTTAGTCCGCCCTTTATCTAAAAGCATATAGAACATAAAATATTGAAAAAAAATTATAAAGATAGGGCCTCACTTGAACTTTACAGGAAAATATGGAAAACTCAGCATGTAATATATCAAATAAAAGGGCTCATTATGAAAAATACAAATCTATGTTTTCATATTTTTAAAATAATTTATTAAAAATTATTTAAAAAAATAATTCGACCTATTCCCTCCTATACCTGCGGACTACTAAGTCTAAACTTTGGATAAAAATGAGAATATGCAAGACAGGTAAAACACAAATTCTAACATTAATTTATAAAATAAATGGAAAATAAATCATTAATTTATTTAAAAGCATTTATTTTATTCGTGTTTTTTAAATTAATGCTTGGAAGATGTAATAATTTTGTGTTTAAAATTTCAGTTAGTCTCCCCTTTATATTCCAAAATGCTAAGCTTAAAATTCAGACAAAAGAATCTACAGGGTCTCGCCTAATTTTTGGGGACCAAATTGGAAAATTAAATAAATATTTATATAAAAATCAAGCCTATCATTTAGCAGATCAAATAAAAGGGCTCGTTGTGAGAAATAACTGTGTAATTTTTTTTATAAATTTAACACGCTATAGTTTAAAATATATAGATAAATTTTCGAATATGAAAAAGGCTATTCATACATGGATACAGTGGGCATAAAACGCCAAATTAGATTTATTTGCTTAACACGCCACTCTCAAATTTTGGGCTTATAGAAATCTTCAATCCCATCACTTCTACATAAAGGTGATGTGAAAGTCCTGGTCGTTGTTTTTGAGAGTATCAGCAGGCATTACTTAAATTGGTTTATACCTCAACTTGATACAATTTTTCTTCTCCAATTGACGTACACAGTGATATCGTGTAGAAATGTTTTCTTCATCTTTTCTTCAGTTTCGATCTCTATTTGGTAACGTCATCTGAGAAAAACTGGACGTATTCACTGGATTACCACATTCTTCCATGTGAAAATTCTTCAAGGGATCTTTTATAAATCTGTGTTGAGTCAACTCCAATTCCCCCATTAATTTCAACACCTAAATAAAGCCGCGCTAACTCTAGATCCGTTATTTCGATTTAATTTAATATCATTTAATTTCTGCTTACTCTTTGATATATATAAAATTTAGTCAACATAGGCAACTAAATTGTATATTGATCTTCACTAATATCGTAGTAAAAACAAGTATTGTTTGCAGCCGCCATTGGCGAGCAGTTTGACGTAGACCGTATAATTTTTGTAATAAATCTGAAAACACTTAAATTTCCAAAACAGTTGAAGATAGGTGTACGACATTGTACATGAATTCTGTCTAGAATTTTCTGGAGAATCCAAAAAATAAATATTAAAATAAGAATGTGGGTATTGGCCGCTGTCAAATTTAAAAACACGAATCGACGTGTCCAAGCGTCTTTCCCAACACGCCCTCCTTCATTCGTTATCGAATTTATGCCATTTAGCTGTTCTACACTGAAGATGCACCAGCTGTGGTTTACGTATTCGTGGTGTGTCGCTGGAGATACACAACTAAGTGGTGAATTTCAGGAACGCTCTAATACATTAATTTGTGTAGATATATTGTTACATTTGTCCTTTTCTTATATCTTGGAATATATAACTTTGACCTATACCTTTCAGTTATAGGTTATTGGGAAAGTGGATGTTTACTTTAACATAGTTAACACTGTTTCCATTTAAAAGAATTACATAAATACTTTTTTTATTACATTTTCAAATATGGCACACGTTAAAATGTGTTACGTTTCAGTTACAAAAACCATTTATTGTGGATTTCAGTTATAACTACGTTAATAATAATGCTATTACATGTTCATTGAAATTTGTATTGGGAAAGGGCGAAAACCTTTGCCGGACTTAAACAACAAACTCTAGTCATATTGTATGTATGAGAAAATATATAAAATTATAAATTTTGTATTTTTGCTAGGTACTAATACAATTAGCGTGCAATATTATGAACAATAGTTTAATAACATAACATTACGATGTTGAGCGCTAGTGCAAATTGCAAGTTCTCTCATACAGTTATCTACTTATTTAGACCATAAAAACGATAATTCTGCTCACATTATGAAACATTTTTTGCGGAACAATAGCTATGCGTTATTAGGAAATACAGCAACCAAGTATTATGTAGGTTTTAAAAGTATCTTTAAGCTGAATTATCGTTAGACAGAAAATAATTTATTCTGTTGCTGAATAATTTCAAGAACTGTCAAATTTTAATATTTGTGGCATTTTTCTAAAATTGGAAATACCAATTTCACTAAACTATAAGATGTTCAAATAAAGTATATGCCATCAGTCCAGTTCATTAAGATTTTTCTTCATTAAGTAAATGTAACTGTAAATGTGTAGTTTATAGTAAATTTATATTTAAACAAAACTGCTTCTTGAAAATAACAGATAGCTAAAAATGTTTGATATAATTATTTAAAAAATATTTTAGGTGAAAAACTCGATAACTGTTTTCCCTGAAAAATATTTTTTTATCATTTAAATTAATAAACTCTTAATAAAAAGCAAGTTTACACTTTCATTATTCTCTGAATTAATTATAAACTAATTAATTAAGTCAAACTAACGTCTGGAATTCCCATTTCAGGTAAAGCTTGTTTTCTTGAAGCACTCTCCGAAAAATTTAATTTTCTTTTAAATCTGCAGCCTCTTATAAATAAATCAGAAAACACTACTAAGGTCGCGATGAGCAAATTCTCGTTTATAACTTTCAAACTACGAAATTGTAATCCAACCACGCTAATAACTAATTATTTTAATGAATTTGTTGAATAGCTCTCACCTCAAATGGTGAACCACTAGTTAGTCTGATAGGATTTAACCACTTACGAATGTGTTGGTGCAGTATTCAACCGCAAGTGCCGTTTAGAGCGTATTACGTTATTCGCGTTGAGTTTAATCTAGATATTCCTACTTTAACTGGGGAATAAAATCTCGAGAGATTTTAGCACTAATGAACTATGGGTATGAGTATACGAATGAAGATAAAAATCTTCGTGGATTAAAAGTTATTATTTTTAAAATATTGATTAAGGAAAATCAGTATGACAACTGACAAACCCATAACAAAAATTTTACTTTTTTTTGTACTGCTGTATTCGTCAAAATATATCAATCGAATTTTTTTAACGGAAATCAAATGAAAATGTAATACTACACTTGCTAACATCCCATAGTCACATGACTTTTTTTCTTTGTAAATTTTCGTGACAAGGGAAATATGCTGAATTTTTTAATTTTCCATGAAATATGAATAACTATTTTGCTGAAAAAATATAGATTTTTGTGGCCCCTACAAAATGTCTTAAATATTTTTCTTTAATTACCACTTATTTCAAAACTAAAATTTAAAAATTCACAAAGCCCGAGAACTGAAAACCTCAATCAACTAATACTTGAAACAAAATTCATCTCGTCTTATATATATATATATATATATATATATATATATATATATATATATAATTAGTTGAGTGTATATGTATATGTTTTTGGCCTTTTTCAAATCTATTCTAAAATTGTTAAAATTATTTGTACATTTAAGAATTTATAAGAATATAATTTTGACTTACCTACAGCGTTAGTATTTGTAGAATCACATTTTTTTTAATTAAGTTAATCATTTTACTACTTGACACAAACTAAAAACTAACATTGTGTGTCCTTTCGGAGACAACTATATATACTAATCCCAAACTGACCTGTTTGTTCTTTTAATAGATTTGAGGGATGAGGGATTAGTATATATCGTTGTCTCCGAAAGGACACACAATGTTAGTTTTTAGTTTGTGTCAAGTAGTAAAATGATTAACTTAATTAAAAAAAATGTGATTCTACAAATACTAACGCTGTAGGTAAGTCAAAATTATATTCTTATAAATTCTTAAATGTACAAATAATTTTAACAATTTTAGAATAGATTTGAAAAAGGCCAAAAACATGGCCGAAACGTTATCATTAAAACACATGATATGAATACAATCCTTTCAGTTTTAACGACCTCAAATCAAGAAAATATACACTCAACTAATTTATATAATATAAATAAGGTCGAAAAAAACAGCATACAATACTATATATATATATCTATATATCCTCATTACGTCATCTTATTTTGTATGATATTCATAACGTTGTTGACAATCAGTGTGTTGAGTGAAAGAAAGTGGAATTTGTAATAATATAAAGGGATGTAATCTAAATCGTTTATCTGTTGGTGCTAACTAAAAGAATAACTAATTGAACAAAATATTAAATTTAGTTGGTAAATGTTAACATTCGACTACCTCAGCATTTTGTTCAATAGATCTGATATTACGTATTATATTTATAGGTAAGCAAAATGCGTGAAAATGTAAATTTAGTTACTATAATGACACATATTCATTGAGTGATATAACCTTAACATAAAGCTACAATGAGCTGAATCTCCCTTTGTGCATACCATTGCGAATATGTAGTGTAACGGATAAACACTCTCACAGTAGATGGCTTCTTGAATCATCACACTGATGATTGTAGCTATATAAATAGCATTCCCATGCGTTTGTCATTTTCTAAACTCATGTTTTGTTGACATTTTCAGACATTTCGCCAAGGACCTCTTGGCGTTATTAATGCCTTGTCAAAGGTTCTAACGGTTCTGATTGCTTCGATTTGCCTCCTATCTCTCGACATTCGTTTGGGTTACATCACTACATTATCGTCGCAGTATTTTGTTTTGTAGTTGGTTGTATTCTCTATTTGTTTGCAACTGTCGAAGTTTGTTCTAGACGCTTAATTTATGGTCTTCATGACTGATTGAAATTCTCTGGTTCAATTAATGTATGTTTGCTCGCAAGAGTCGAATAGTTGTCCCTAGGGTTTCTTGTATTTCTAATGCAGCATATATCTTATGATCGGTTAATTTGGTAACTTCTAACAATTCCTTTGACATACGATAAAAATATCCACTATGTTCTTCTTGCTTCAATTTCCAAAAATTCTTGCTTGCAGAAGAATTGCAACGTTCTCATGAACTCTAGAGATTAACGGGCAAAAATGGAACAAGTGCAAATTATTCAATTTGTATACCAACTTCTAGAAGCCCGACGACGACTTATCTAGCAAATACCACAAAATCCCAATTAAAGAGCTGCCCATTGAAGAAGACGTCAGCAATAAGCTGATCCCTACGAAATAATTAAGTCAGTGTCCAAAATTCTACGGCCTGGGACACATTTCCAAGGACGGGGTCCATTTTTAAATTGTAGTTAGTTGTTTCATGTATGTTACTAGACGACTTGAAATGTTTAGTCGACATTTTATAACTATTGTAAAAAAAGTCGACCTTTAAATAAAATTTTTCAACATTTTACCCAATACCTCGGCACAACACATCAACAACTCATCCAGCAGACACAAAACTACTTTCGATATACATAAAAGGCCTATTAAGGAACTGTGTAATAGTGGGATTACAATGGTCACGCCTGGAACACACTTTGTGCAGATAGCTTACAAATATTTTTGAATGCTGATTGTCAACATCAAAACTCAGAGAAACACTAATTTCTTGATTGCTACAAATGCTAACAAAACAACATATAAACTAAAAAGACGAAAAGGAAGGAAATAGAATACATAAAATCAACAAATACTTGTTTAAATTTTTATTTCTTTAAATGTTACATATGTTTGGGAAGTCTGGCTTCATCGGAAATTGGAAATATAATGAATGCTAAATGTATATTTATTACAAGGAAACTACAGATAAGGTAATAAAATAATTAAAAGGTTTTAATTATGGGGAATTTCGGAGGAAGAGGGCTGGGTGCAGGTCAGTTAAATTATATATATATTATTATTTAGAAATGGATTTTAAGATCAAGTAATGGAGATGAATTGGTATCAGTTTGGTCGTTTAATAGATTTGGAGAATTTTTGTTTTTATTAATCTGGAGTGATTCAAGAAGATATAATTTTTTACTTTTGTTTTGTAAATGTAAAATTTCGAATATATTTTGAGGTATATGCTTTTCTTTTAATAAGTGGTCCGCAAAGGTAGATTTATTTTGTTGTTGATTTTGAAAAGCTCTAGAGTGTTCACGCCATCTTGAATTGAAAGATCTTCCAGTGTGACCAATATAGAAACTGTGGCAACTTCCACAGTTCAACCTATAGACGCCCGAGTTAGAATTTTTGTCAGTCTTGTCTTTATTGTTTTATATATGTCTAGATAAATTATTGTTTGTTGCGAAGGCTGTATATATGTTCCTGTTCTGTAAAACTTAATTTTTTGTGAGGGGTTCCATTGAATGTGAAAGTATGGTATAATTTCTGCATGGGATTAGGGTCAGTGGGATAGACTTTTTTTAATAAGTTGTCGATAAGTTGAGTGGTGTAACCATTGTTGACTGCCATGAGTTTGATTCTTTCAAGTTCCGTTCAAAGTCGGTTTTGTTAAGTGGTATTGTCACGAGTCTGTGTAATATACAGTGTATGCAGCAAGTTTATGTTGTATGGGGTAGTGTGAACTATTGTGGATGGTAAGGTCAGAGTGTGATGGTTTATGATATATGGAGAATGTGTGTTTTGTATCTTGCCTTTTAACTGTTATGTCTAGGAAATTTAGTGTGTTATCTGTTTCTGTTTCAAGTGTGAATTTTATGTTGGGGTGTATTTGGTTTAAGTAGTTGTGTAGTAACTGTAATTGTCAAAGTGCACCCGTAAAACAGGCAATGATATCATCGACGTATAGGTTTTTGTTACTGAGATAGTGTTTGAAAATTAGTGTCTCTAAACGGTCCAATAATATTTCAGACTTAAAGAATTGCCATAGTTAGGCCTTGAGTATTTCTTTGAATGTTGTAGTTGAATTGGACGTAGTTTTGGTTCATACAGAGATCAGAAGAGAGAGTATTTTATTTTTGATTATGGGGTTGATATTATTCTTGTCTATTAGGTTTATGATTAGATTGATGCATTTATCAGGTGGTATGCTGGGAAATAGATTGACCACGTCAATTGAAAAGAGTTTGGCATTATTAGGAAGAAGGTTCTTTGAAACTAGATCGATGGAATTCTTGATACTACATGTGGGGGTAAATTTGGTGTATTGTTTTAAAACACTAAGAGACTTGGAAATTTTCGAGGCTGGAGCTGAAACATAAGAAACTAAAGGCCTGATGGGGTGGTTATTTTTGTGTAGTTTAATTAAGGAATATAAGTGGGGGCTTTTGGGTTCATTATTGTAATAACACACTAAATTTTCTAGACCTAACAATTAAAAGGCAAGACACCAAACACACATTCTCCATTTATCATAAACCATCACACTCTGGCCTTACCATCCGCAATAGTTCACACCACCCATACAACATAAACTTGCTGCATATCACTGTATATTACACAGACCCGTGACAATACCACTTAACAAAACCGACTTTGATACGGAACTTGAATGTATCAAACTCATGGCAGTCAACAATGGTTATACCACTCAATTTCACAACTTATTAAACAGAATATTAAAGAAAATTGCTATTACAGAAATCTATCCCACTGACCCCAATCGCATACCTAAATTATACCATACTATCACATTTAATGGAAGCCCCTCACAAAAAATCTCCAAATTTTTACACAACCGGAACATATATACAGCCTTCACAACAAACAACAATTTATCTAAACATATAAAAACAACTAAGACAAGACTGACAAAAATTCTAACTCGGGCGTCTACAGGTCGAACTGTGGGAGTTTCCCTAATTTCTATATTGGTTACACTGAAAAATCTGTCGTGAACACACTAGAGCTTTTAAAAATCAACAAAATAAATCTACTTTTGCGGACCACTTATTAAAAGAACACCATATACCTCCAAATATATTCGAAATTTTACATTTACAAAACAAAAGTAAAAACTTATATCTTCTTGAATCACTGGAGATTAATAAAAACAAAAATTCTCCAAATCTATTAAACGACTAAACTGATACCAATTCATCTCTATTACTTAATCTTAAAATTATTAACCTTTGTCAACTATGTTTTATAAATGTATAATTTAACTGACCTACACCCAGCACACTTCCTTCCAAATTCCCCAGAATTAAAACCTTTTAATTATTTTATTACCTTACCTGTAGTTTCCTTGTAAGAAATCTAAATTTAGTATTCATTTTATTTCCAATTTCTGATGAAGCCAGACTTGGCGAAACATACGTCAAATTTAAAGGAATAGAAAGTGAAAATTTAAATATTTGTTTGTTGTTTTTAAGTAATATTAAAAATGAATTTTCATCAAGTGAAGTCTGAAACAATCATCAATTTAAAAAGAATACAGCACATCATGCCAAGTTTGTAGCAAACAAACTAAAGAATTTCAAGTACAACCGAAGAACATAGATGGAACAAATCTTATTTATGATATTTAGGCTACCAGTACTCAATAAATAAAAACTCTGACAAGTTTCGCATGCCTACGCATATCAACCGTCCATAAACTTGAATCATTGTTGGAAAGGTCTGGCATCTCATGAAAGAATTCTGCAATATTATAAATACATTTTAATAATAATAGTGTTACTCAATGAATATTAATATAAATGGACCTGGCACTTTCATATGCGCTCGAACGAAAAATGGGTTGAAACATTGAAAATATAAAGAGAGACAAATATTTCGGCTCCAACATTGGCGGCCCGTTAGCATTAGACTAAATGTTCATGTTGTTCAGTATCAAAATAATAAAACTATATAATCAAAAAATTACAAATATGTTTAAAATCATTAAAATATGTTCACAATAACAAAGACTATTTTATGGCTTAATAATCAACATGTAATATTCATTATTAAAACATTAATTTATGCACGAAATATGTAGTTTTATTTACAGCTTAAATGCCTTTTTATAAAACTCAATTATTACGTTTATGATTTTACACTTACCGCTGGAAAGAAAATTATGCAAACGAATATGCGTTTTTCGTGCATATAAAACATCGAAATACCATTTTATTATTGATTTTTTACACTTGAAGAAGATAATCACTGATCTCAAACAAGTTTCAACACCAACAACACTTCAAATAATATTAATGTTTATTAATCTCGACATTAACCTCAAAATCACAATCTAAACAAACACAAAACTTTCGCATCCCACTGTTGCGTCCTGATCACAAAATCGCGTAAAGCTGTAAAGCATCGGCATTTAGTCCTTGCCTACACTGCCCAGATTTACGTCTTATTGGTTACAATAGAAAGAAGTTTGGCATCGGTAAAGGATTTGTTTACTATTTTCCGTCAAACATCTTTCAACCCATTTTTAATGTAAACAGACAGGTCCATTTATATTTTTAGTCATTGGTATTACTCTATGATCCTAACGTATAACGAAAAATATATTAGACTACAGAAATCAACACACATTATTAATTACTTTATTAGAATAATTTGTTATATTGTTGATCAATCTTGGCTTTATGTGAGAAATCTCATCCCATGCTACGTGTACTTGACAATAAAGGTCCACTATAGTTTGGAGGATGGGGTAAGTTTCGCAACCGTCTAACTTATAATTTCCACACATGTTCAATTCCTGACTTCTGTAACAAATGATTGCAAAACCTCCTAATATAGGACAGAACATGTGTTTTAACAATGTTATAAAAACATTTGGTAGTCACGTCACCTCTCATAACGACCACTTATGATCGCCTACTATAAGCTACCGTAACTCACACATGTTGCAGTTGGCATTCTAAAGAAATTTTATAATTACGCTTTTCCCGTGTCGCCGTTTCATCACTGCCCGGCAATCATGTAAACCTGAACTGAAATCTATATTCGCTAAAAACTATTGTATTCCATTCCTTTTTCTACTATAGACTTTCTCTGTACCTTGCAGTCAGCTTACAGATTCTTAGCCGTCAGATGTAAGACAAAATGAGGACGTTATGAAAAAATCCAGAACGATTTGTGTGTCTTCCATCTTCAGTCACACTTGGGAATTAAAAACTGGACCTTAAAACACAATTCTGTGTCTTCTTCCATTACGACCTTTATTCTAGGAGAAAAATATAAAAAAAATTAGTCGTTTTTCGTACAAACATTATGATAAGATATTATAAAAATAAAATTATTTGTAATTTTCTGATTTTTAGGGAATAATACCACAATTGCTGGAAAGAGTCAATAGCATTATATTGATTTTGCAGTGACTCAAATTTTGATTACTTCACTAATTAGGCGGAAGTGGGCGATACCAATAAGGAATGCCGTTTTGATGTATTTACAGAGTGTTAGTTTTGATTCCTTTGAAGTCAGGTACCGAGATAACTTACTTTATATGAAAAAATCACAATGCAACTGCAATTATGAAATCATAAAATTTCAAAATTCTATCAGCCGAAGGGTATTTTTTTTCTCATAAATTATCTCGGAAACTGTGAGGCGCAAACATACGAAGTGGTTAAAAACACCTTATATTTTTGAGTTTTAAACGAATTCATACTAAAAATTATGCAGTTCTATTTAAAATAACAAAGTTGTAGTCAACCAATGGTATAACTGGAAATGGCTAACAGTTGAAATTAATTTAATGAAATTTCAGGAAATCACCATTAACAAAAAATTTCAAATCTCAAACATACGTTTATACAAGAAGTACCTGGGTGACCAAGCTTCGCTCTTGATTTCACTGTTACGCCAATGTGTTGATGACATATATACATATAAAAATAGTTGCATCAAAAATGATTATAATTAGTTTCATCTCATTTATTTATTGTCGCTAAAACACTTATTTATCTACCAGAGAATTAAACAATCAAGTGGTGGTTAATTTATTTTTAAAGTTACAAATTCACAATTCATATCTACTTAAAAATTGCTGAAGTTTCTAACTAGCACAATTACAAATGATTGTTTGCATCTGTACCAGGGTGTACATCCTGACCTGTACCTACTTGCTTGCAATTTTATTTAATTTTATTAAAATATAAACAATGTTAATTTTTCATGAATAAGTAAAAATAACATTTCTTTTAGTGAAATTGAAAGCAATTAAAATATGTTACTACATGTATGTTAAAATACAGAATGTAAAAGAATCATAAACTTGTTTGAAATTGTATACACCCATGCAATTCTTATTAAATTGTATATATGAAAACAAACCTTGCATTTATTTATTACATTGCCTTTTCTCTATCAATCATATCTATAGTATTTGTTACCAATTAAAATTTATTAGATTTAAACTTTTAGACTGATTCACTGTGCCTTGCAGCTTCTCAGAATTTCAATCATTATTTGGGCATGTTCAGCCTAAAATTATAAATAATAATCACAACCTTTGTAATTATTTGGTGATTATTTAACAAATTACTTCTGAACCTACATTAATGTATTTCTGAATTAACGGCAAATTTTTTAACCGACTTCCAATAAGGAGGCGGTTATCAATTTGTTTGAATTTTTTTTATGTATGACGAGCGATTATTCCAAAAAAGGCTGGGGCAATTTTGATGATTTAAACTGCGTTATATTAGGACCACTACAGAAAAATCCCATATAATTCTCTATAACATGACATTTACGGTTTTCCGGAAAATTAGAAAAAAAGTATATAAGGGACTGGATTTCAGCGAATTTCAATGAATCTTCATTGTTTTATCTAAAACTACTCAAGAAATTTGAAAATTATAAATTGTATTCTACAAAGATATGTCCCAGCTTGATTCCGTATATTTTTCTATAACGTAAAACATACTATTTTTCTGAAAGTCGGAAAAATATTTGCAATAATTTATATTTAAAAAAGAACCGACTTCAACTGACTTAAAATAAAAACCGTTTAGGAACCATGTGCAGTCAATCACTATTTTCAGATATCTTCTTTTTATGTGATTTAAGGTACATTTTAATTGAAAATGTTAGCGTATTCTTATCTCTCTCTTTTCTCCCTATTTAATTTTTATTATTTGTCTATATTTTTCAAATAAATTTTAACTTCCTTATTTGTTTTATTATTTGGACCACTTGCGATAAATGTAACAAATTCACTCTACATTGCATCCACACTGTATATGCTTCTGTGTACTGGTCCCTATATAACTTATTGGTCTATCATTTTCTGAGTCACCCTGTACAACTATAATTCAACTCAACAGAATATTACAACATTCCTGATATCTTTAAAACCACCCTGTATAAGTATAAATCCTCTCAACATTATTGTCTCTTTCTATTTTTCTATTGTTTAAATTATTCCTGTATACCAATGATTTTACTTCGTCCCATATGTCTAGTATTCCATTTATGCAACTGCTCATGGCCTACCCTATATAACAAAATTCTCCTTTTTGAACCACATTTTATAACTATAAGTCTACCATATATTTCAACCACCCGGTATATGCATCTGCTTCTAAAATTTTATCAACCCATGTCTATAATTATACCCCGTTCTATGTCCTATAATTCAAATATCCTAACTGCTTATGCTTATATAACAAATTTTTGATACATCCTTACTTCAAACAACTTTTATAAGCAACTACATATGTTCTAAATTACATAACTTTTTTAAACTGCGCTGTACAACTGTAATTCTACTCCACCTTATAATTCAACGATCCTGAATATTCAATTGCTTCTGACAATTTTTAAAGCCTTTTGTATAACTGTAATTATTCTCCGTCATATAACGCAAATATCCACTCCAACTATAGTTTTGCTCCAATACTGCCACACAATACAAAATTTTTAGAACCACCCTGTATAACTAATTCAATTCCAACTTATATTTCAACCATCCTATGTATACAACTAGTTTTGTACCACCTAATATCACATGCATGCACGCACACACCTACAACCGTATACCATATAGAAGAGTTCGCCGACTATAACTTATCTTCGACTCTAAAAGAAACTTACTTCAAACAAATCAAAATGAAAATCATTACAAACACCCTGTATGGTATAATTTCATGACATATCATGACATTTGAACTAGATGTTTTCTGAACGATAATTGTGGCATCTCTGGTTTTTATTTTAAAAAAATTAAAAAATTAAAAGGGATTCGCAATGACAAATATCGTAATCATGTCAAATTATGATTACCATATTTGTCATTGCGAATTTCTTTTAATTTTTTAATTTCTTGTTCATTTTGTGTTAGTATCATTGAAAACGGGGTCCCATTTAGACTTTGAAACGTTTGGACTTTTGAAATATACAGACTTTTAAATCTAAACTAGATATTTATGATGAAAATTTACCATGATGTTTACATTTTTTATTCATATTGCAATGTACTTCGTGGGTTCAATTTAAAAATTATAACAACTAATATTTACTTTCACTTTTCTAGAACTTTATTTACATTTAAAACAGCTGATTCACAATACATTTTCATATAAGCTAGTCGTCGCGGTATATCTGCCTGGCGATCGTGGCGTTCTTCTTTTATATCACCAGCGTAGAATTCTCCAGTAGAAATCAACATCGTTCCTTCCGCTGCCGAGCCTTTTCGAGAATCGTATTTTTTTATCTTGAAGCGTTTGTTGTCGTGCTGAAATGACACAGGGTCGGCTTTGGGTAAATTTCGTAACACTGCCCCCCCCTTTAATTCTGATCGTCCCGATCAGAAACATCCCCTCCATGGTAGGGAGCGAGTCGATCTAAGTGAACCACCTTCAATTTAGCCTTGGGGTTTCGACGGATCCGGTAGACGACATCATTCAGCCTCTTGACCACTTCGTATGGACCATCCCAGGCGGGTGTAAGCTTTGGGGATTTACCCTTGCTCCGTTGGGGGTTGTACAGCCAGACTTTGTCCCTCTCCTGGAACCCGGCTGAATTGGCCTTGAGGTCTTATCGCGTCTTCATCCGGTCACTGGTGGCCAACATCAGCGTTCGGGCTAATTCGTATATTGTCAGCATGTTATGTCGGAGCTGGTCGGCATAATCGTCGATGTCTTGGGGAGGTTCTTCGGGGGAGCCAAATGCCAAGTCGCATGGTAATCGCAGCTCCTTTCCGAATAAGACCCTGGCTGGGGTCAGGCCTGTACTATTATGTACAGCAGAGCGATATGACAACAGGAATAGGGGAATATGCTCATCCCAATCACGCTGGTTATTGCTGACGACCTTGGATAGGTGTTGTTCCAAGGTCCGGTTGAATCTTTCCACCATTCCGTCTGACTGTGGGTGTAATGGTGTTGTTCTCGTTTTCCTGATCCCCAACATCGTGCAGACCTTCTGGAATACATTCGATTCGAAGTTACGCCCCTGGTCTGAATGTAATTCCATCGGGACGCCAAACCTGCTGAATAGTTGTTCTACTAGCACCGTCGCTACCGTGTTTGCCTCTTGGTTGGGTATCGCATATGCCTCAGGCCATAGGCCATTTGCTGAAGTAATTCATTGCGACCAGAATGTATTTGTTCCCCCTCTCAGACTCGGGAAACGGACCGGCGACATCGATGGCAATTCTCTCAAATGGGACGCCCACATTGTACTGCTGCATTCTGCCCTTGGTCCGGGTCTTCGGGCCCTTACTGGCGGCACATGTGGCACATTTGCGGCACCAAGCTCTGACGTCTTCGAAGTAATTCACCCAGTAGTACCGCTGGCGAACTTTGTCTAGGGTTTTATTCATGCCCAGGTGGCCTCCGGTAATTCCATCATGTACTTCGGTCAGGATGGCTGGTACCTTTTTCTTCGGAACTACCAGTTGGGATTTGGTTTCTCGTCCATCAGCGCTTTCCCAAACTCGCTTGAGCATTCCATTGTCTACTCTTAGAGAGTCCCACTGAGCCCATAACGATTTCAGCACGCCGGAGTATCTAGCTACCTCGTCCCATCGTGGCCTGGGTGCCCCTCTCATTTTGAGTGACAAGATTGGTTCGATGTCTGGATCAGCCATTTGGTCCTGGATGCACTGTTCCGTTGTCCAGTCCCTCTGAAACCTGCTTGACTATTTTTTTGGTAGTTTCGTCCATACTACGGGTTTCCATAAATCAAATTACGCTTTTCACTGTACTTAATCCTTCACTTCTAACACCAAATTGCAATGTACTTCGTGGGTTCAATTTAAAAATTATAACAACTAATATTTACTTTCACTTTTCTAGAACTTTATTTACATTTAAAACAGCTGATTCACAATACATTTTCATATAAGCTAGTCGTCGCGGTATATCTGCCTGGCGATCGTGGCGTTCTTCTTTTATATCACCAGCGTAGAATTCTCCAGTAGAAATCAACATCGTTCCTTCCGCTGCCGAGCCTTTTCGAGAATCGTATTTTTTTATCTTGAAGCGTTTGTTGTCGTGCTGAAATGACACAGGGTCGGCTTTGGGTAAATTTCGTAACAATATATTTTTCCGATTTTCAGAAAAATAGTAAATTTTAGGTTATAGAAAATTATACGGAATCATGCTGGAACATATCTTTGTAGAATACAATTTATAATATTCAAATTTCTTGAGCGGTTTTAGAGAAAACAGTGAAAATTCGTTGAAATTCGCTGAAATCTAGTCCCTTATATACTTTTTTTTTCTGATTATCTGAAAAACCGTAAATCTCATGTTATAGACAATTATATGGGACCTTTCTGTATGGAACCTTTCTGTAATAGTTATTAATATAACGCAGTTTAAATCATCAATATTACCCAAGCCGTTTTTAATAGTCGCTCGTTATACAAAAAAAATGCAGATGAGTTGATAACCTACTCCTTTTTGGAAGTCGGTTAAAAAGAGATTAATTATATTAACGAATTAACAATTTTCTATGCTATTTAAAAACATCTGTAATTTTTGTTGAACTTTTTTTGATACAGACACGCTTTATTTGATTATGACGTTTGCGTACCTCATTGATCCTGAACGTCAGAAAAAGAGATGGTTGAACAAAGGTGGAGTTAAAGTGACCTATAGCGAAGAAACGATTCAGAAAAAGGCAGTCGAAATAAACGATTGAAATTACGGCTAAACTAGAGACAATGAAAATGGAAATTGTAGCATTAACCAGACAAAAAAGAAAGGTCATGGAACAAAAGAAGCCGGAAAACTCATCCATTTGTTCGGTGTAATACCCAAAGAACAAAGAGCAAAAATAAATAGGAGATAGGACAAACATTACCAATTGGGAACCCGTAGACAAAATAATAATTTTACTTAACGTCAATCTTTGAGGTCGACGAATCTCTATCATGGCAGTGCAGGCATCTTCAGATCATGAGCAAAACTTAACGAAATAGTGTTCAAAACTTAAGAGATAAATTTTACTAGGAGATTTTAGTAGCAGGGACTGCACTAATGGTACTACATCTAAGAAAATTAAAATGGTATATCCTACGGACCAGAAAGAATATCTGTAGAACATATTAAGAATGGGACAAAGTAATTATCCGATTTACATACAACAATTTTTAACACGTATATCGAAGGAAAATTATCACCACCCACTTATGTGGATCATGTGATCCGTATGAAATAGGTAATTGAAAAAAAAACTCGTCAGACATCGCTCCACATATTTTATTGAAACGAAAGCTTTTTAACTAGGCCCACATTTGCACATATGAAAATAGATTAGTAAGGGAATGAATTTGATAACTTGAGATTTCATTTGTTTTGACACCGACACCAACACTACACACTTGTAATACCCATACCGACCCGATCCGACCGACCCGACACTACACACTGACTCGATCTTGAAATACCCATCCAATACAGTTAGTTCTCTTTGTGGGAAACAGGGACCAGGTAATATTTTAAGACTCTCTTCCTTTATTGAAAATCAATAATATATAGAAAAAAAGAGCGGCAATCATTTGAAACTGAACGATAGAAGCGAAAGCTAAGTATACTTCCCTTCTCTTGTTATCTCCTGTCCATATTTCTATTTCCTTGTGTTATCATTAGTAATGGTTATAAATTGCAGGAGAATTAAAATAATTGTCACTATTTTGTTATCAGTATCAATCCTAATGTGTAGTTTAATCCTTAATATAAATTTCTATAAGTGCCAAATAAAATTTGTTGAATTATTAACTTGCAAGTTGAAGCTCATACCCTTTGTAATGCGCAGGCGTGTTCGGCATGTTAAAAAGGCAGGAATATGAAAGTTTCGGACTCTTTTCACAAATATTCATATTGAACTAGTTTCATTACCTTTATTATCAATGAAATTAATATTAATTTGGGGGGCTTTATTTGTATATCTTTCATACTTGTATTAAGTTGCAATGGTGGTTAAAGTGTTATTTTCATCTACAAGGAGAAAATGAAGCTGATCTATATGACAGGTTAGGACAAAAATGATACTCGTATTAGGTTTAAAGTAATTAATATACTGATAATTAATAAAATAAACATTAGTAATAAAAACTGCAAATTTAATGTATTTATTATTACTATGGTTTTCTCAGTCATTGTCCTTTTTACTCCAATTTGTGACTTTAATTATGTTGTCTATTCATCTTTTGACTAACAGATATAAGAAAGTTAATTTACAAGATTTTCACGAAATCAGTATGCAATATTACTGAAGCTGTACAATTGCTACAAATTAAATATAAAATTCAGAATATAAATATTGATTTAAACTCAATTTGCATCCATCCGCCTGGTCACGAGTACATTATTTACAACTGATTTTGAAAAGGTTTTATTTAATCTTTTAGCAAGTTATTGTCTTAAAAACACATACACATAAATAAATTTATGTTTGTTCATTTATATAATCAATTACTTGCAATCGACCATCACTTAGTACACAACTCATATATGACATTTAGCACATTTTAGACAAACTTGTAACTGTTTATTCTTTTAGTTGCAATCGACGAGATTCGATACAAGGCTTTGGAAAACTAATAAAGTGAAATAAATTCTCCAAAAATGTGTAAAGTGAAATAAATTCTCCATAAATGATTTTCTGTAGGCTCCAACATCTTCCATGACATTAATTTTTTCTCCATTCTTTATTGATGAAATCTTATACATGTTAATTATCATCAAGAAACTGATAGTTCATTTTAAGTTTATAATTATTTAAACTTTACTACTAGTAGTAAATTAATAAAGTACATTGAAATTCTTGTATTCACGTTATAACCAAGTATAAACGGGGTATAAACTATCCGAAAAAATTGACGGACGTTGACACATACGCATAAATCTTTTTCAAGTATGTAAAGGTCTATTTAACAAAAGGTATATGAAATTAATAGCGTTCTTTCTGAATTCTGACATATGTCAAGTCCGTAATGTAATATATCGCAAAGAGAGAATTGGAGTTTTTAATAGAAAAGCAAATTTTATGCAGGTTTTCTATATTAATTGAATGTTATATTAGTTTATTTCCTTTATAGTATTGATATTCTATAAAAGAAGAAACTCATAATGCATTTTATCTGGGTATTTCAAGATCAAGGTAGTGTGTAGTGTCGGTGTCGAAACAAATGAAATTTCAAGTTATCCAATTCATTCCCTTGCTCTTCTATTTTCACATTTCTGAATGTGGGCCTTGCTAATAAATTTATGTACTGACAAAGTGCTTATTATAAAGTAAACATTTTACATTAATACCTCTGAATAATAAAAACCTTAACATGTAAAACTTCAAAAAGTTGTATTTATGAATTAATGCTGTTGTATTTGTATTACCTTTCGTCACTAGATGTCGTCATTGTTAACTGAACACGAAAGTAGAATGACTTGGACATGGTTAAATCACTGATCATAGAGGTTAAATTCATTAATATCGCTCTGTAGACCATATACTTCCTATAAGTATACCTATGGAGGTAACGTACCAATTTTTCCACAAGTTTTTTGGCGTTGATGTAGAATAACGAACAGTGTTGTTTCATAGTTGTTATCTTGACGATTATCGTCTTATATCATATATCATTTCACATTTGTCATTTGAAATCAGAAAAAATATAAACAGAACAATAATCATCAAGAATTATTTTCAACAATTGTCAAAAAGTGGTTTCACATTCAACAGGAATGATATAACATAACCAACCTAATATATTTGTAAGAACAATGGCCAGACTTATACAATGTGTAGTGTTCTGAATATAAAAACCGAGTAACACGACAGGAAAGTTACATGAAACTTACCGAACAGTTAAATAAAGTATGCAATCTATTAACATTTACATAACGGTGGATAAAGTAAAATAAGAAGGTAAATTTAAGAACCCAGTTCTTTCATGAATATAATTGTTAGAATCAGGTTTATTTAAATTAATTGAGCAGATTTCCTTAAGTAATATTTTATTTTAAACAGTGCAAAACCCCCAACAACGTAACCAAAATTTTTAATTCAACTGACTGTTCTTTCTATCTGTCATCACTGACATAGAACAGGTTTAACCACAAAAACAAAACATTAGTCATAGACTAAAGAAATAGAACACCTTTTAAATTTATAATCCAACACTCCCACTTAAATTTACAAGGTGTCATCAGTTTTGATTCTAATGCAGATACTATTGATGAAACAACTTTCATTATTTGTAATAAAACTAAACTTATTAGTAGGTAAAGCCTTTGTGAGAAAATCAGCTAATTGACAAGAACTTTCAACATAACTAATATTAATAATCATTTCTTCAACTTTTTCTCTTATAAAATTGTACCTTAGATCTATATGTTTACTTCTCTTATGAAATACTGGATTGTGAATTAATTTAATTGCACTTTGATTATCTATATGCAAAGTAATACATTTTTGAGGCTCACCTATATCTAACAAAAATTGTTTCAGCCATAGTACCTCTTTGGCTGCATCACTTGCGGCCATATATTCAGACTCTGTTGTTGACAGTGCTACTGTATTCTGTCTCCTACTAGCACAGGTGACTGGTCCACCATTCATTAAAAAAAAATGGAGCCAGTATTAGACTTTCTACTATCCAAGTCACCTGCATAGTCAGAATCTGAATAACCGACCAATTCACTACTCTTATCATACACAATTGACATATCTTTTGTAATTATCAAATAGCGAATAATTCGTTTTAAAGCATTCACGTGTGAAGTACCTGGGTTATTAACATATCTACTTACAAGATTAACTGCATAGGCTATATCAGGTCTAGAAACAGATGATATAAATAATAACGCTCCCACTGCCTCCCTATATGGCAAATTAATAGGCACTGCATCAATATTTTTACAAAATTGTACATTTACATCTACAGGTGTATAACAACCTTTAGCCTCTGACAAATTAAATCTATTTATTATAGTCTCTATATAATGCTTTTGATTTATAATTACACAATCTTTCATCTTATATATATCAATGGCAACAAAAGAATTACATCTTAATATTTTAATGTCAAAATTTGTCCTGAGGTCCTTTAGTATTGTGGATAAGATATCCCTACTTTTAGATAACAATAATCCATCATCAACATAAATAATTAATAATACTTTAATATTATTAAAATATCCTACAAATACACAATTATCAGATTGACTTGGTTTAAATCCATATGTAGTTAGAAATGAAAAAAACTTTTTATTCCAACACCTGGAAGATTGTTTAAGACCATATAGAGATTTGTTCGACTTACATACTTTAAATGATTCAACATTAACACCCTCTGGTACCTCCATTTATATCTCCTCTGCAAGTTCACCATACAGGAAAGCTGTCTTTACATCAAATTGCTGAATCTCAAAATCTTCTTTTGCTGCTAGACTCAACAATAGCCTTATTGAATCATATCTAGCAGTAGGAGAAAATGTTTTCTTGTAGTCCAAACCCTTTATTTGTGTGAAGCCACGGGCACATAATCGGGCTTTAAACCTTTCTATTTCTCCTTCATTTCTTTTTACACTAAACACCCATTTGCATGTGATAGGTTTCTTTGCAGTTCTCTCTGTTATAGTCCAAGTATTATTTTTCTCATGGGATTGAAGTTATTCTTCAATGGCCTTCTCCCAATGATGATGATTAATACCAGTAATCGCCTCTTTATATTTGTGTGGTATTTCAAATGCAATTGATTTAAATCTGTTTATTTTTCCGGGGTCTTAGTGTCACTCTATCTTGTTGCCCTATATCTGTATTGACATGTCTAGGAGGATAGTATGAGTCATCTTTGTCTTCAATTCTATGCAGACTATCATCCAATGATAGTTCTTCGACATCATTGTCATTTGGTGTTGCAGGCAAAATCAATTGTTCTGCTTTCTCTTCACCATTCATTTTCAAGAATGTAAAATTTTGTCTCTGATTTGGTATATTGTTTTCATCAAATTTTACATCTCTGGATATAGTTATTTTTCTTGTATTTTGATCATACATTCTATAATTATCTTGTTCATATCCAACCAATAACATTTTCACATTTTCTTATCCAATTTCTTCTTTTTTTCTTTAAGAATGTGAACATAACCCACTGAACCAAAAATTTTGATATGCTGTAGGCTTGGCTTACTCCCCCACCAAAGTTCAAATGGAGACACATTAGGAGTGTGAGTGGATGAGCTTCTATTTAACAGATATACAGCACAGTTTACAGCTTCTGCCCACATACTCAAGGAAATGTCTTTTGAATAAAGCATAGATTTTGCACTTTCCATTATTGTGCGCAATTCTCTTTAAGCTTTGCCATTTTGTTGAGGAGTATAAGGAGCTGTACATTCATGGCTAATGCCTTTGCTCTCTAGGAAATTTTTAAATTCATGGTTCACATACTCACATACATTGTCTGTATGCAAAATACGCACATCATGTTTAAATTTATTGTTCACAATAGCATTATATTTTATGAAACAGTCAAATACTTCACTCTTTTGCTTCAGGAAATAAATATGACGATAATTTGTAGAACCATCTTTAAATAATACAAAATATCTCATTCCTGATACTGACAATTCCTCCATAGGGCCACAAACATCACTATAGACAATATCACCAGGCTGGGATGGACCTCTATGGGATTTCTTGAATGGTAGTCTAGCTTGCTTGCCATACTGACATGCTTCATGTATCACTTCCAGTCAATACCACAGGTATTGCACCATTTTTACTCATGTTCTGAAGTTCTTTAACATTTAAATGGCCTAACCTCTCATGCCACATTTTAATATCTGACTGCACTGAATTACAATTTTCTAGTATACAAGTTTTAATCTCTAGCTCATAAAGATTATTTTCTTTTAACTGGGCACACATAAAAACAGTATTATTTTTCATTATTAAGGCATTGTTATTGTTTTTTGTTATAATATATCCTAACTTGGTTGCTGCTCCCTCAGAAAATAAATTCCTTCTCAGGTCTGGCACATAAAGAACATTCTTTAATATACTTTGCTTCCATTGTCCATTAACTAAATTGTTTATCAATACAGAACCTTCTCCACAAACTTTAATGTCTTGTTTGTTTCCTAATTTGACAGTTTTATCATAGCCTTGGAACTCATATAGCTCATTGAAAAACTCACGTCTGTATGTCAAATGCACTGATGCACCACTATCAAGTATCCAGACATCTTATTCATGTAGTGATAAAGAATTACTTTCTGTATTAAATGCCAACATATCTGACTGCTATTGGTGTTTATGCACAGGTTTCTTAGGTGCTTTGCAATTTCTTGCAAAGTGTCCTCTTTTATTGCAATTATAACATACAAATCTATGAGTCGAATTGCTTTTAACACTTGCCTTAGTTTGATTTCCTTTATGTTTGTCATATTTTAAACTTCCTTTGCTACCTACTAGGGCTATCTCACTAGTTGTATCACTGCTTAAACTTGTCTCCTCATCTATCAGGCGTGATGTTAAGTTATGAATTGTTTGGCTAGCTGGGTCAAGTGATAACCATGCTTGTCGAAGAGAACGATATGATATTGGTAATGTACTTAATATTTTGGTTATTATTGCAGTATCACTTATATTTTCACCAGATTCTCGCAATTGCTTTGCTAAATTCTCTACTTTCGAGACATGATGTGCCATACTGTCACTTGATCAATATGTATATTGGTAAAATTTTTCATGCACCATCATTTTGTTGAATTCTGATTTCTGTACATAAATAGCTTCTAGTTTATTCATAATAGCTTTTACGGTTTCACAGTTTTCAATTAATGAAATCTGATTAAGATCCATTGACTTAGAGCATTTACTTTCTAGAGATAGCCTGCAGTGCACAAATGTCGTGGTAAGACTAAGGAGAGAGAGGGCAATAGAAAGGGCAAGAGGCTATTTCACTCGTTTGGGAGCTGCTTCCAATAAAGCATGTTGTTCATTGGCTGCGTCCACCGACCATCAACCCACTAAGTGAAATAGCCTCTTACTGTCTCTATTGCCCTCTCTTTCTAGCGTTGCCACGATTTTATGCTTGACAGGCTATATCTAGATGGTAAATGATCTAAGTCCAATGATGATGTCAAAATGAACATTGCCATTCCATCATCCTTATTCCATTGTACTTGTTCACCGCGATCTTCGGGTTTTAAAACATTTATATTCAAACCTTTGGCTCTTAGGGCACAATTTACTTGAAATTTCCGTTGCTTAAAATTACGGCCATCAAATTTTTCATCCTTCATCGAGTTTCCAACCTCCATCCTGATAAAGGTTATATCGGACATGTCCTCGTGAAAACTTTAAAGTTAATTTGCTCTTTACTCAATGTTTAAATAAACTATACTTTATTTTTAGCGACTACTGGGTACATAACCTGTTAGGATCAGGTTTATTTAAATTAATTGAGCAGATTTCCTTAAGTAATGTTTTATTTTAAACAGTGCAAAACTTCCAACAACGTAACCAAAATTTTTAATTCAACTGACTGTTCTTTCTATCTGTCATCACTGACATAGAACAGAACAAAAACAAAACATTAGTCATAGACTAAAGAAATAGAACACCTTTTAAATTTATAATCCAACAATAATAAAATAAAGAAAACTACAAGTGGGACTGGAGCAGATTCTGCCTACATGTTGGTGTACAAAATTCAAGTGTTTTAAGCGACTAGTAATCCTGTCTGTGAAGAGCAAACAAATTTTGAATATATAGAGAATGTATTAACATCACAAGAACAAGATGTAATTGAAAACATTTTTGAAGTAACTATTGATGAACTTAATAATGTGGAGATTAACATTAACTATAGCAGACCAGGTTCTTTCTGGACAGTCCTCTACACCCTCACGAAAAAGAGGTGAAGATTATTTGTGAATACTAGAAAAGGCAGTAAATATATTGTCAAAATGTGAAACAGAATCAAGAGATGAGTTTGAGTTATTTTGACAGTCAATAGCAGCTGATATGAAGAAGATTAAGAATCGCAAAAACGTTCATTTAAACAGAAAAATTCATGATCTTATTTATGATGTACTAGAAGAGGAAATGGAATAAACAACATTTAAATTTTTAATGTTGTTTTATTTACATATTTTATTGTAATTTACATATGTTCTTGACAGGGCGCAATTCCTTCATTATAATGAATTCATGAATTCATTTCCAATTTTTCTATATATCGAAGAAGAGTGATTTCCACCTTGATGTCAAAGTCCATATTTAAAAGTAAGTTCAATACCTTCTCTTGCACTGTGTGCACAAGACATCTTCTGCAAAATTTTTTTGTGTAAAATGCAGCAAACACTGTATTTTTTGGGTACTTAAATTTATTGTATTTAACAGGACTCTAAAATTAAAAATTCTTTTTTCATGATCGGTCAAAATTCTTAGTAGAAAATGTTTCAGTATCCTTTCTGACAGTGGGAATTCTGCATTGATCACTATAACACGTGGCTTGTTTTAATATTATGTCATTAATAATTAATTTTAGTTACTATTTTCAATTGACATAAAATGAGTAAAACTCATTTTGATATTAAATAGAATAAGAACTTAAATTTTTTTAAATTGTTGCTACCGTTGAATATATAGGTATATACATCTTGTCTTCAAGTACTTATTCAGGTGAACAAAATTATTTACAAACACTTGCAGAATATATAAACTTATATTTCGTTGCAGATATATTTAATTTAAGAATTAAATTAGGATTAATACTTGACTCATAACAAAATAGTGACAATTATTTTAATTTACCTGATATTTATATCCATTACTAAGAGTGACACAAAGGAAGAAATATAGAGAGAGTGAGATCACGAGAGAAGGGAAGAATATTTCGTTAGAAGCTGTCGCTTCCATCGTTCAGTCTCAAATGACTGCCGCTCTTTATTTTTGTAGACTTAACCAATGCTCACAATTCGACACCTTAATTTATATTGTGTGACCATTTCGTGTAGCCAAAGAGTTACGACATGACTGCTGCATATAAGCCACTCTTTTTAAGATCTGTATTGGATATGTGCTAATACAGTGGCAACGAACATGTTTAAGGAAGGGAATACCTTTATATGAAACAACGATTTACACCTTACAGTTTGCTGGCGACCAAGCAATAATCGCAGAAGACAAAGAACAATATGTGACACGTTAACTAAAAGAATCATATGTAGATTGGGGGTTAGATATCAACTTGAACATAGATAAAATAAGTGATATAGACATTGAGGACACAGAAGACATGGAACCAACGTATATATTATGCGTAAAATGCTACACTACTGGTACTAATGAAAAAAATAATATGAACAAGAATAGCAGAAAGAAGTTTGCCTGTACAATAATAAGAAGCAAAAATATAAGGAAAACAAGAAATGTGGAGATTCGTTAATAAATAAAGGGCACAACTATAACATATACTGAAAAAACAATTAATCTGCTACAGCCATGTACAAAGAATTAGGCTGTCAAAGTAAACAATTGCGTAGATACCGAACTTTACAAAAAAAATGGAAGGAATCCGGGAAACGATGTACGATCGAATTCAACAAGCAGGGCAGAGGGAAAATCGAAAATATGAATCTATAGCCGAATTACTAAATGAGTGCATTTTTTTTTAAATATTTTAGGGATTATTTCCATTATATTACATTTTTAATATAAATCTCTAATGTGGTGTAATTAGTTTCATCGCAATGTTTTTGGACAATTTATAAATTTCAAAATTTATTAGATAGTAGTAGAAAACCAATAACTGACATTTGGCGAGTTTAGAATCAATTCAAAATAAAATTTACTATAAAGATTTAATCCTTACAGCAGATAAATGTGGCATAATATAAATAATCCCAAAAGTATTAGTTATACTTTTTATTTATTAGTTCGAATTTTACTGAAATAAAACGGGACCCTAACAAAGATTTTCATCAGACAATGAAGAATTTCTTGAAATCAATGCAATTACCGAATTCTAAAAAAATATAGCAAGAAATTAATATTTTTATAAATTAGTCAGTTAGGTCCTTCCTTCTTAATCGGTAAGCAAAATTTTACTGTTTAATAAAACAACCCAGCAAATTTCACTAAAACTAGTTTGATAGTTCTGACTCAACAATAGTGCAATCTAATTTTAGAAAATGGAATTTTTTTTAGTTTTGTCACATCTGAAAGAAAACTTTCAGATACTTAAAAATTTAAATCCCAATCGGTCGTTATATTGCTCCTTCAAAAATCAAATAAATCAAATTAGAACGGCATACAACTGCCGTTTAAATTTATCACATCTTTTCAGTTAAAAACAAATTAAAACCTTAATGCCACACGAAATTTTATTTAAATTATTTAAAAAGGGGTTTGAAAATTCCCATAATGACGCTCATAGTAAAAAAGTTAAATACTCTCAATTGATTCCTGAGATACAAGCGACAAAAGCTTGTAGCGTTCATCCGTCTTCCTTCCTGTTATAAAATTTTTTCATATTCCCCCAGATATTGGCAACATACGCAGCCCAGGATCTAGTACTTGATGTGGCGTCGCGTCTGCTATCGTCATCAGGGAATGATCGTCATTCACCTATAGCAGATACACAGCTATTGAAACGTTGTGAGATCAGCCACTTCAAGACGATGGAAGTCCAAGGAAACTTCGAGGAACGAGTTACATTGTCTACCAACTTCAGACTAACAGCACTTTATATTTTAAAATCATATAAAAGGTTCAACTGTAAAAATGTAATGTTAGAAAAATATCAAATAGTGATAAAATTCTTATAAGATCCTACACATCAATTTGTATTGAAAGAATTTTTTCATCCTCAAGTAGGTGTTGAACGAAAAATAATTGTCCCCATCTCGTTCTTTCTTGGTAATACGATTTATTTTGATTTGTAGACGATAAAACCGTGAAATGGAATTTCAACAAAATCGTAGTGCCATTTGCAGGAAATACATATAAATAAAACGTAATATAAATAATAAACAAAAATTATATGTATTATATTATTAGATAAAAAAGTAAAATTATATTTGCAGAATATCATATCTCGTTAAAAGAACAGTAAACAATTTTTAACTTACTGCTAATTTTTAGATGTGATGTTAAATCTAATTTAAAAGACTACTTTATATCAAATAAAATTTAGTCACTTCAATAGTTGCTGTTGTCATCGTTTTGAAATAATTTGGTCAAGTGCGAGTTGGACTCGCATACTTAGGGTTCCGTACCACCTTCAAGATTCGAATATTCCAGTTTCAGACAAACAGGGAATGAGTGCATTTTCTTATATTTACCCTTATATCTTTTAAAGGAAGCGTTTTAAATTTATAAAAAATATACACTTTGATTTTCCACACATAGACTTTTTATTTTATCTGTTTTAGGATTCGCTTGATTTTTATCACAATACATATGTATTTAATTTTTTAATTTGGCCCCCAAAAAGTAACATTAGAGTTTTTTTTACTAATAAACTTTCAGAGATGCCTTTTATAATCTACTGTCTGAGTTTTGAGGCTCTGTAGATTGGAAGAAAAAGGGCAAAATAGGTCAAAGTTTAAATTATAAATTATTAAGTCTGTTATTAAAATTATTTAAAAATCTATTTTTCAAAATTTAAATAGTGTAGTTTCTAAAGTGGGAATTAAGTCGATGTTTAATATTTTTGATAATATCTTTTATGCAAATGATTTAAAAATATGATATATTTGTAATTCAAATAATGAGCCTTTTATCTGATATATTACATTATGCGTTTGAAAATTGAATCTTTATTTTCCATTTAATTGTATAATTTGTCCCTAAAATTACTATGGGGGTTTTCTAATAATTTATTTTCGGTTTAATTCTATTATTTGGGGGCCAAATAATAGAATTAGGGATTTTTTTCATATTTTTCCTATAAACAAAAAAAATGAGGTCTTAGAGTTTGGGGAATAACGGGAAAAAAAAATTTTAATATTTTTTTAATAATTTTAAAATATTCATTTTAAAAAAATTAAAAAAATATATTTGTATTCGTCATAATGAGCCCTGGGATTTGATATATTACATGACCCGTTAGAAACAATTATAATTTTTTATTTTCCATTTAATTCTATAATTTGCCCCCCAAAATGAATATTAGGGGTTTCTTCTTATTTTTCCAGTAAAGTTCAGGTGAGGGGCTATACTTCCAGTTTTTAAAAATTTTTCAGCATATGGTTTCGGAGATAAGGGGAATTGGTAAAATTTTTTATATTTTTGTTAACATCTTTTTATTAATTTATTTTATAAATATGGAAAAACTATATTTGTTTTCTTCATCATGAGCTCTTTTATTTGATATATAACATGCTGGGTTAGAAACAATTTTAATTTTATATTTTCCATTTAATTCTATAATTTGCCCCCCAAAAAAATATTAGGGGTTTTTCCTTATTTTTCCAGTAAAGTTCAGGTGAGGGGCTATACCTCTATTGTTTTTTCAAAATTTTCCAGCTTATGGTTTCGGAGATAGGGGGGGGGTAATTTTTTTTTATATTTTTGTTAATATCTTTTAATTAATTTATTTTTATAATATGAAAAATATATATTTGTTTTCGTCGCAATGAGCCCTTTCATTTAATATATAACATGATGGGTTAGAAACGATTTTA
The DNA here is from genome assembly GCA_034190945.1 of Octodonta nipae. Taxonomy (NCBI): domain Eukaryota; kingdom Metazoa; phylum Arthropoda; class Insecta; order Coleoptera; family Chrysomelidae; genus Octodonta; species Octodonta nipae. The sequence goes on from CM067217.1 coordinate 122,720,900, forward strand.
ATTTTAAATTTTAAATTTAATTCTGTAATTTGCCCCCCAAAATTAAAAGTAGAGGTTTCTCCTTATTTTTTCAGTAAACTTTAGGTCAGAACCTATAAATCTATTTTTTCAAAACTTTACGTTTTATAGTTTTGGTTTATAAGGGGGGGTAAATTTTGGTATATTTTCGTTAATATCTTTTTAATTTGTTTTTTAAATATGAAAAAATTATATTTGTGTTCCTCAGAATGAGACCTTTCATTTGATATATTACATGATGAGTTTGAATTTTTTTTTATTTTTAAATTTTTATTTAATTCTATAATTTGGCCCCCAAAACTAATATTAATGGTTTCTCCTTATTTTTCCTGTAAAGTTCGGGCAACGTACTATATTTCCCATTTTTTTCAAACTCTTAGGCTCAGTAGTTTCGGAGATCAGGGGGGGGACTGTCGATTTTTTTAGTTTTTCCCCCCAGAAGTACCCCTAAAATCAATTTTTTTTGTTTTACGATATGTACTTCTGATCGGGTCACTAAATTATACATTGATACCAAATTTCAACCTCTTCCGTTCGGTAGTTTAGGAGAAAATGGCTGTGATGTGACACAGGCAGAAATCCGGAGTGATATTATAAGGGTATCCGTATATTGTATATACGGAACCCTAAAAACAGTAACGTCATAAATAATGTTAAGCCTTGCTTCACGATTGTATACAATTGAATTTTTACTGTCGACTGCTGTCAAATTTCTAACATTAAGCTACTTATTACTTATTTTAAAAGACATTAATAAAGATTCTTTATATATTCTGCATTGAAGGTCGTCAATAGCTACTAAACAAAACAAAAATAAAGGAAATCGGTTAAATGACAAGGGAGGAAATGGTACCGAACTGTTTTGCCTTTGTCTATTTAATTATAGATTTTTGAGCCATTTATATGAATATAATTTTGCTTAGCTCCATATTTAAGGTATTTAATATAGCAGGATGCAACTGCTCCTGGTCTACCTTATATAACAAATTTTTGATAACATTTTTTATCCACCTTGTAAAACTATAATTCTATTACCATATATGTACAACTACTTATGGACCACACAATATAACATTTTTTGTACCACTCTGAATAACTATATTTACCAATCCCCAACCCATTTTACTCAAACCGCAACTATTGATGGCCACCCTACATAACAATTTCATTCATTATTTTTAAGAACTGCCTTCTATAGCTATAACTGCGATCTATATTTGAACTGTCTTGTATATATTGCTGCCAGTTAGTCACACATTAAAACTTACTGGTCTATCAGTTTTTTAACCATCCTGTATAACTACGCTAAATAACCATTTTTGAGATATTTTGTAACCATCTTGCGAAATATAATTTGTCTCCAGCTTATGTGTCAGCTACCTTTTATATGCAACATTTCCTAAAATGGTTTTAATCATACTGTATAACTATAACGTTACTTCGCTCCAGGTTTCAGATATTGCATATATGAAACAGCTCATGTTCTATCGTAAAAAAAAAATGTAGAACAATTTTTTTATCAACCCTATTTAATTTTAATTCAACTGAACCCTCAATAACAACCACCTTGTATGTGCCACTACTTTTCGGCCAAACTGTTTGACATTTTTAAGCCACCCTGTATAAATATAAATCCATTAATTTCCAAGAAATTTCATCTAAACTGCAACTGCTTATGGAGCACCCTATGTAAAATTTTTTAAAGACTAAACTACTTACCTTTACTCCTTCTTATATTTAAAATATAAAATTTGTGCGACTGATTAAGAGTTACGCTATTTCACATTTTTTAAAGCACAGTATAAAATATAATTTCTCTTTATTTAAATCATCCTTCATTTGTAAATTTTTCTAACCTTGTTGGTATCACACTGTGTAACTAAAACTTAACTTTGCCTCATATTTCAGGTACTCCATATATGCAACGGCTCATGCTCTACCCTATATAACAAAATTCTTCTAATTTTTTTTACCCACACTGTATAATTATTATTCTACTCAACTACTTATGGGCCACCCAACATAAAATTGTTTCACCACTCCGTATACCTACTTAGAATTCTAGTCCACCCTATATTTCATCTATCCAGTATATAAAACTGCTTGTGGTTCATAACATTCCTTTATAATATTTTTTAAATCTTCCTGTATAGCTGTAATCATACTCTGCTACATATTTCAACCATCCTATAATATGTTACTTGAAAACTTGTAATCTACTTTATAAAATTTTTTTTCAAACCATTTCATTAATTTAATAATAGCTCAAGAAAATTCAAATATCCTAACTGCTTACATAACATTCATTTTTATCCACCCTGTATAAATATAATTCTTTTTATCCTCTCTTCACCCACATTGTATATGCAACTTCTTGTGACCCTAACAATATAATTATGTGATCCACCTTGAATAAATATAATTCCACTCCACCCGTTTTTCAACTACCTGGTATATACAACTGTTTATGGTCCACTCAATATATCGTTTTCGAACCCGTATGACTTCACAGGTAAAAATAGTTTTCCCCCATTTTCTAAGAAACGGTACAACCTATATTAATGAAAAAAATACGGGACCACTTCGCTATCCCCTAAACAGGATCCAGTAAAACGGTCGAAATTCCTTGAGCCGTTTTCGAGTAATCGGTGAACAAACATAAAAGAAGCAAAAAGAAACATAGATACAGACGAATTGAGAACCTCTTTCTTTTTGAAGTCGGTTAAAAATAAATCCCTTGAATTTTAATTGAAATTGCATTTTGAAAATAATATTATAATTAAAAAAAAGAAAATGATTTGTTTAAAACCATTTTTAAATAATTGTCAGAAGAAAAGGTATGAACAATTGGTACTCCAAAATATAATATTTAATCTTCTTTAGACCCAGACCTCCTATTTAATAATTTGGTAATTTTTAAACTAAGTATTTTAAATTTATAAAAAATATATTCATTTAGTTCTCACACAGAGACTTTTCATTTTATGCTACAAGATTGAGATAATTTTCATGAAAATATTTGTTTCATTTTCTAATTGACCAACAAAATTAAGATGAAGATTTTTTTCTTTATTTTACCAATAAACTTTCAGTGAAGCCCTTGTCTGAATTTTAGGCACAGTTAATTTTTGGAAAATGGGTCAAGTTTTAAATTAAAATTTACTAAATTTTTTAAACACATTATTTTAAAAATATATATAAAATATATATCTATTTTTATACTGATTCTTTTCATCCATTACGGGTGCACACGAACATTAAAAAGCAAAATTTTAGATATTTTTAAACAATAACAGCAAATTATTTTAGAAACATGGAAATAATATACTTGAGTTTCTCATTACATGATGTGTTTGAAAAAAATAAAAATTAGCATTATTCATTTAATTGTGTAATTGGACCCCAAATTTAGTATCAGAGTTTTCTCCTTATTTAGGCTGTAAAGTGAGGCCCTATTTTTTTTTTAAATTTTACGTCTTATAGTTTTGGAGATAAGGGCAGGGGAATAGGAAAAATTTCTTATATTTTTGTTAATGCATATTAAAAAAAATACAAATAAGAAGAAAATATGTTTGTACTCGACATAATGATCCCTTCGATTTTATATATTACATAAAGCGTTAGATTACTGTACGGACAGCTAGTAATCCGGACAATTTTAGGAAATTGCCTTAGTACACTTTATTCTCCATATACAATTTTCAAATACTTATCTGTTGTAGGAAAAAAATTGAGGAGAGAAAACCCAATGAACAGGCAAAACATGAAGAGTTGGAAACAATTTTAGTTTTATCTTTTCCATTTAATTATGTAATTTGATTCCCCAAAATTAATATTAGTGTTCTCCTTATTTTTCCGGTAAAATTCTCTAGTTTTTCCAAAAATCGGAGTTACAGGGGGGAAATGGGTAAAATCATATATATTTTTGTTAATATCTTTTAAATAATTTATTTTAAAAATATAAATATTTGTATTCGTCATAATGAGCTATTTAATTTGATATATTATATGACGCGTTCAAAACAATTTTAATTTTAAATTTTCCATTTAATTGTGTAATGTACCCCCAAAATAATATTACGGGTTTTTCCTTTTTTTTCGGTAACATTTAGGTGAAACCCTATATCTCCTTTTTTCAATGTTTGACGTCTTTTAGTTTCGAAGATGAGGGGGGATGGTTAAATTTTTGTACATTTTTAGGGTTTCGTATATACAATATACGGATACCCTTATAATATCAATCCGGATTTCTGCCTCTGTCACATCACAGCAATTTTCTCCTCAACTACTGGACGGAAGAGGTTGAATTTAGTATCAATCTATAGTTTGGTGACCCGATCAGGAGAAAATATCTGAAAAAAAATTTTGATTTTCCCCCCTGATCTCCGAAACTACTTAGCCTAAAATTTTGAAAAAAATAGGAAATATAGAACGTTGCCCGAACTTTACAGGAAAAATAAGGAGAAATCATTAATATTAATTTTGGGGGGCAAATTATAGAATTAAATGAAAATTAAAATTAAAATTGTTTCTAACCCATCATGTTATATATCAAATGAAAGGACTCATTATGACGAAAACAAATATATTTTATTCATATTTTTAAAATAAATTAGTTAAAAGATATTAACAAAAATATAAATTGCAATTGCCCCCCAAAATTAAAATTAAGGATTTCTCCTTATTTTTGATGTAAACTTTTATATTCCTTATTTTTTCACAATTTTGGGCTCAGTAGTTTCGGAGATAAGGGGGAGAATGGTCGATTTTTTAATTTTTTCCCCCAGAAGTACCCCTAAAATCAAAATTTATTCATTTACTATATTCTTGATCGGGTTACCAAGCTATATACTGATACCAAATTTCAACCATTGTCGTCTAGTAGTTTCGTACAAAATTGCTGTGATGTGAAAGATGGAGAAATTCGGAGTAATATTAAAGTATCTGTATAATTGTATATACGGAAAACTAAAATTGAACAGAATGAACAAAACATTAAAAGCCGAGATAATATAATTGTTTTGTTCTACTTCAGTTTTAGAATGACACCGCATTTCCTTAATTACCCGAAGCGCAGATAACATTTCCGTTTTTCACTTTTGAAAAGTTTATATCATGAATAAGGGGGAAAAACAAAGTCAATGAACCCAACATAAAGTCCATTGAAATTTTACCTGAATCTGCAAAATGAGGTGGCAGACCACAGAACATTTATGATTTTGAGGGCGCAGATTACTGATCTGCAATTACTTTTTAATACAAGCTTGCAGTAAGCGGTGAAATGCCCCAAAAACACCCCCAAAATAGGTTTTTTGCATTATTCCCGAAAACTACAATGAATATGAAAAAAATAACTGGACCATCCTGTTTCTTGTAAAATTTCATATCGAAAACATATGCTAAGTATAAAAATCAAAGAATTGTTTTGTAATTATTTAAATTTTCAGGTCAGTTCGATATTTTTCTTAATACGCGTGCAAACACTCTAATAGATCATAAAGTTTTGTCAATCGGAATTGCTTCTAATCAGAATAGTAAGGGATCGCTTAGGTATATGTTAATAACGTATTTGAGGTGTGGTGGATTATGAAGTTATTAGTAGTAAATATTTTACCAACGATAATTTTCTACATTCATTTGTTATTGAAGATAGTCCACAAAATTGTAACTTTATGGTCCAAAAGGAGGTATTTTATTTCAATGAACTATTAAATATTTGAAGATTACTCACATGAAGAACTATTGTTATAGAAAAAAATTATGAATATTGGTGTTTGAGTTTGAAATATGTTTTAAATAGAATGATGTTAAAGGAGTGAAACGAAATTAACTCAATGATTTCAGTAGTATCATTTGTTGGTCAATAGGCATATTTCTCCTGTAATCCAGATGTACTTTAAACACCTACTATAAGGTATCTTTCTATATTTTTCCAAACATAAAAAACAATTCTGAAAATATTACATGAAAAGTTAAATAAATTCACAATTCGTTGATTTTTTTGACTTACTACATGTATTCGAGGTAAATTTTACAAGGAACACGATAGTTATTTTTTTCATATTCATTGTAGTTATTGGAAATACTGCAAAAAAACCTGTTTTGGGGGTGTTTTTGGGGCATTTACCACTTACTCCAAGATTGCGGTAAAAAGGTAATTGCAGGTTCGAAATCTGCGCCCTCGAAAACTAAATGTTCTGTGTTAATTATCTGCCACCTCATTTTGCGAGTCAGGCAAAATTTCAATGGTCTACTCTATTGTCTATGAGTTTGCTGCAAAAAGATCAAAATTTTGAATGCTTATATTGCAGCACCTACTTGACAGAGAATTTTCAAACTCTTTTTAAATATTTAATTTAAAAAAAAAGTCTTAATTACTTTATGACTAAACTTTAAAAGACTGCTGTTTATGCGAAATCTATCTAACAGATTTTAACGAATTTTTTTTGCATTATAATAAAGTTTTTCGTAACTAACATGAAACTTGAAGGTTTCTCACAAATATTTATTTTTTTCTAATTTTTGGTTTCATGCAAGAATTTAGATTTCTCTAAAGTAAATCGTTGAATATTTGAAGTGAAAAAACTTTAAAATAAACTTTTGTTATTTTTTTTGCATTGTTGCGAAAGAATATAAATGTTCCGGTACTTGCTGGGAGTATTCATTGTTGAATCTACTAATTAAAAATAGTATGTCTCAATAGACAAACGTATTAGTTTTTTAAGCTAATCTGCTCAGCTCGTAATAGTTTCTATATAGAAATGATAATAAGGACTTTTATCACACGGTATAATGTGCAGTTTCGCTCCTTTAAATATGAAAATACATTTTTATCGAAAACATGAAGATACAAAAAATGTGTATTGTCAAGGATTATACCCAAAAGTATGTATATTCGAATAGCTTGAAATTTACCCAAAAATATTTTTTGAGAAAACCATACCCGACGACCTGGTAGATTGTACCATAAGTATTGTTTATTGACATACTCTTTACTCACTTTCAAAATTTTACACCTTCTAGGTATATGATACATTGTTTATATATAGAGGAGTTTTAAAATGTACAATTAAAAATAATTTTTTTTTTGATATTTGAATGCCAATAAATGTGTAACACTTTAATTAAAACAATTCTCCAAAAATTAAAAAATGATTTTAAATAAAATATTCTCAAAGATAAAGACAAATAAATTAATTTAATATTGGGTACTGGAACCTTTTTTCATTTTACATCATCGACACGTTTCTTCTTTAATTCAAGTTACTGATCACCTCTTGAGATAAATGTTCCCTTTACCTGTAGCTCGTTTCAGGTTTGTCGTCCACTAAAACAAATGGTTCCATAATTCATAAAGTAGAGGTATACTGATTACATTTATTACATTAGCAAAGTATATGTCCCTGTCATGATAATTGGTATTTCAATCAGTGGACATCTTTTGTTGAACATTATACACTTTCCCCCATAATATTTCTGACCCGCCACGATTAGAGTCTAGTCGCTGTTGCCAGTCGTAAGCATTATCTGGTTCTCTTCAAATCCCTTCTCGATTAATATTGTTACGAAATTTACCCAAAGCCGACCCTGTTTCATTTCAGTACGAAAACAAACGCTTTGAGATAAAAAATGGTTCGCGAAAAGGCTCGGCACCTGTAGGAGTGATGATGATTTTTACGAGAATTTTCTATGCTGGTTTATAAAGGAAGCAGGCCACGATCGCGGGGGCAGTTGGTGGTACGAAGAGCTTATATGTAAAATTGTTATTGTGATATTTGAATCAGCTGTTGTATATTCGATGTAAATAAAGTTCTAGAAAAGTGAAAGTGAATATAAGTTTTATAATTTTAAATTGAACCCACGGACTTTACAACAATTTGGTGATCAGAAGTAGAGGATTAAGTGCAGTTAAAATCGTAATTTGATTTATGGAAACTCGTAGTATGGAAAAAACCGACGAAACTACCAAAAAAATTATCAAACAGGTTACGGACGGACTAGACGAAAAAATAGAACAGATTATAGAAAAACATGACAAGAAGGAGAAACAACATCAAGAACAAATTCAACAAAGGTTAGTGAAATATTTTGATGATAAACTTTGTTATGTCAAAAACGTCGGTTAATGCCTAGATGTAATGGCTAACCTACCACCTTATTACGGCCCACGTGGTAAACGTTGACACCACCCACATAGCAAAATCTATTGCAACAATATCACGAAAATGTCACAAATTTGCTGTGATAATATCAAGAATATTATTGTCAGATTGCAGAAATATTAAAGGGCCGCTAGTATTTTATCACAGTTATATTGCCAATAATATTGCTGTAGTATTGCTACGATACACTTGCGACATTCCTGCGATATTAAATATTACCGCAATATTGAAGAAATATTACTTATTTATATATCGTCATTGTAATATTTCTGTAATATAAGGAAATATTACTTATTTGTATATCACCATGTAATATTTCTGCAATATCATCAGTTTACCGCGAGAATTGCAATATTACTGCAATATATTTTGCTATGTGGACAGGGTGCACGGCAGCTTCAGTGGAGACGGGAGTGGGTTAACAAACAAGGGCCAAGCCAACTGTAAGTTAACTTTCCAATATAAAGATTTTCTGGGCGCCATGTAGATTCTCTGCCTCTTTACCCCAGGTAACCGCCTAAGATAACCTACCAATCCTCCGCGGCTACAAGAAATCTATAGATAAGTGCTCCATGGCTAATAAAACCTCAGTATATTGTCAGTTACGTCACAACAAACCTACTTCAATAATACTCTTCATAAAACAGTAAATAATTTAATGAACTTGTAAACAATTTCCATACAGTCCTGCAAAATATCAAACACAAGTCGACCTGTAGCCAAGTTCATGTACCTACATACACATATCTATAGTTCAACCAAGAATCAACATTACATACCTGATACACTAAGTTCAAATTATTACCAAAATCAACAAATGTAATAATCAATTACCAAAATCAACAAATGTAATAATCAATTAATGATCAAGTGAACCTAGATAAAATAAACAAATGTTATCAAAAGCATTAATCAAAATATTCAAATGTTGTTGTGATCCCTAAACATACACAATATATCTAAAATCAGAAATGAGATGGTTGAATGCACAATATTCAAAATAATATCAAAGTCAATAATAACATCTTAACTATAAATAATTCAAAATTATATCAAATTCAATAACTGTACTGTTATTCTGAAATCTGAAGCCAAAAATTCAGTTACTGACAAAAGCGTTTAATTACATTTAAACTTAAAGAAAAATCAATGATGATTTCATAAATCTAGAAACAAATATTATCTTTAAAACAACCAAAATGATTCAATTAACAAGTCGACGTTTCGAGCTCACACGACGCTTTCACAAAATACCAAATATCAATATCTAATAAAACAGTAATCATGAAATGATGTAAAAATTTAGCACTACAGGAAATGCATAAATATCAAATTTATATGAACAAATTAACAGTCAAAAGTTTGACTAAATAATCAGGTTCTTTATTAAATTCAATAAGTTCAGAATGTTATTCAGATAAATCAATTCTCAATGTGAAAAGTAAATTATGAGCATAATAAATACACTGAATCAAATTACAAAGGTACCTTGTTCAAATGCGATGACACAACACTCAGCTGTCCTCTGTAGAATCGAAGCAAACCTACGCCGTCGTTGCTATACGGCAACCAACAAAGATTTCCGGTTTCCAATAAACCAAAATGGAACTCGTTCGATTACAAGACTTGCCAAAACTTCGGCAAACTAAGTGAAGTTGATAGCCCTATACACTGAAGATAAACAAGGTCTTGTGTGGGCTAAAGTTCTTACGTACGATGTTCAATTGGTGGTTGACCAGTTAGTCGTCAAGGAAGGCCAACGAGAGTACATGCAAATAATCAGCAATCAAATCCTCACAAATGAGAACGTGTTTCCAATAATTTCCAAAAATATCACCAGACTGGCAATGGAAACATCAATTAAACGTTGCTGAAACTGCAGATCCACGAGGGAGTGAGTGATGAACTTGTCTTAAATCCTCACATGAGTATGGTTTCCGTTAAAACCCAAAAATATCACAAAACCAATAACGGAACCAACGATTAAAGTGTATCCAACTAAATCCTCAACATGGATGGCACAAAATTGCCAGTATAAATTCAGATAACACTTGTAGACATCTATCATCCCATTTCACCATAACCTCTCTTTCCAAGTACTACACGCATCCTTACACTAGGACGGTCAACGGGCAACAACCGTTCACGAGGACGGTCAACGGCCAACTCCCCTTTCTTCCGACAACTGACATCTCCAAATCCTACCAACCCATTTCTCAATTCTAATACCAACATCGCCTAAACAACGTTCTTCTTCTACGACATTCCACAACATCAATGCTCGAAATGTACAGTGCTCGACTCTACTTTTCTACCTCTTATTCCCATAGATGCCATAACCCATTTAGAAGGTGTGATTCCGCCCTTAGCAAATCGCCTCGAACGTCAAGAAAATCTAACCAACAATCTTAACCTAGAATAACTAGACATCAAAACAAATCAATACCAAATACAAAGCGAGAATATTTCCAATACGAAAAACCCAATAAGCCTATCGCAATAACAAAAATGCTACAGAATAATAAAAAAGGTATGTGTTTACGTTTGAAGATAATTTTATAATATCCGTTGTTGTTAATATTCGATGCCAATACTCGTGTTTTAGTTACAATAAAACAGTTATTGTAAATAAATGACACATCCAACGTCCAGTTTAGGCTATTTAAAATACGTTTTGCATAAATCAAAACTCAGATATTTCGTTGTTTACTTGTTCTTTTACGGTTTTATCGAACACACTGCTAGTTATACTCTGCGGCAAAAATGTAATGTTACAATTTAAAGTTGAATTAGGAAATCTTGCCACTAATATCGATGAAAAACGTAAAATAGAATTAGAAAATCTTGTCACTACGATGAAAAGCGAACAACAAAATCTGGTTTCCACGATGAAAAGCGAACAACAAAATCTTGTTTCTAGAATGAAAAGCCAACAACAAAATCTTGTCACTGCCATGGAAGAAAAACAACAAAATTTAATGGAAGGATTATTCTCGAAATTTGCAGAAAAACAAGGCCAAACTGAAGAAAAAAGGCAACTACAATTTGAGAAATTAATTCAATTAGTATCACAAGTTAATGAAACAGTTAATGATAGATTCGATAGATTCACGAATTTAACAGACACTGTATTCACTTCCTACGAACAGTCACTACTTGAAAAAAGTTTCAAACACAATATTAACATCAATTCATCTACAAAAGCATATGAAAATTTAGGAATAGAAACAGAGATTGCTTTAAATAAATATCCTGATAATCTTAGTAACAAACATATTTCCGCAAACATTATAAAATCTGAATTTATTAAAGACAACTGTTATACCCATGATCATAAAATAGTAAAATCAATTAAAGACAAAACAGAACAAGACAACATAATATTCCCCCGAGCGGATAAAGGTAATACAATAGTTGCTATAAAAAACACCGATTATATAGACAAAACAATGAATTTTTTGAATTCAGGTACAAATCAGGTCCTTACCAAAGACCCCACAGAATTTTTTCAAAGGCAAGTAAAATCTTTAATACAAAATACAACAATATTCAAAGATATCTCAAAATTTAAACTGATTCAGATGAACCCACAACCGCCACAACTTTATTCATTAATCAAACTTCATAAACAAAATTACCCTATCCGTCCAGTTGTATCATATATGACAGCTCCAGCTTATAAAATTTCAAAAATTTTAATAAATGTTATTAAAGATTCATGCAACTTTCATTCAAAATTCAGTGTTAAAAATTCTTTAGAGCTTATTGAAAAAATTAAAAATGTTAGTCTACCGTCTAATGCCAAATTAATTTCTTTTGACGTTCAGAATTTATTCCCCGGTATACCTCCATCAGACACTATCACTATAATTTCCGACATATTAGATAAAAAAAACATTAATCCAATAATAAAAACAGATATATTAACAGCATTAGATACATGTCTTAAACAAAATTATTTTCAATTCAATGATGTTTTTTACACAAGTCACGAAGGCTTGATTATGGGGAACCCTATGAATTCCATACTCGCAGAAATTTTCATGGCTAATATTGAAAACAAAATTCACCAAAACGTATTGGCTAAAAATTTTATTTATTGGTATAGATATGTAGACGATATTTTAGCTTGTTTCGTAGGGACGAATAGACAATTAGAAACGTTTCTCAATTTTATAAACAATTTCCATCCAAATATTAAATTTACTATAGAGTGTGAACAAGATGACAAAATCAATTTCCTAGATCTAACAGTTAACAAGGTAAATGGCAAACACGAGTTTTCAATATTTCACAAACCATCTCAAACCGATCTAACGATTCACCGCACTTCTATACATCCATATCAACAAAAACTTTCCGCTTACAATAGTATGGTTCATAGATTACTTTCTATAAAACAATCACCAGATAATTTTCAGAAAGAATTAAACATAATCAAACAGATAGCAGTAAATAACGGGTTTGAGGCAGAATTAATAGAAAATATTCTTAGAAATCAAAAACACAAAAATGCATTAAGAGAAGTTTACCCTGACAGCAAAACCAATATTGATTCATATAATCATCATTTTTAAGAAAACAGAATATTAACGTTGCATTCAAAACAAACAATAGTCTTGGAAAATTTATCAAAAATAACAAATCAAAAATCGATCCAAAAAATAAATCTGGAGTCTATAAATTATCATGTGGGTCATGCCCTAAAGCCTATATCGGTCAAAGCGGCAGAGCGTGTAAAAAACGTATCTATGAACACTGTAATTCTTTCATTAATCAAAAAACAGATTCCAATTATGCTGAACATTTAGTAACAGAAAATCATCTTTTCGACGAAAATTTTAAATTATTACATTCAGAAAATAAAGGGAATAAATTAAACCTTTTAGAATCATTGGAGATTAATAAACTTAAAAATACCGGTAATTTGTTAAACGACCAGACAGAAATAAATAATTCTCCCTTAATAAACCTCTTTAGTTAATCCTTTTACCTGTAATAAAATTAAATAATCCTGTTTAAAACTAAGTACCTGGTAATTATATCACTTCTCTAATATAAATACAACTTCCTCAAGAAATACCCAGTTAGTCTAGTTCCTTGACAAAGACATTAGTCGAAACGCGTCGGACAGTTTTCAAAAAAAATCCTAATTTGTGGAAATCGCAATTGTAGTATCAGTTAATTATTATAATGAATTTCCAACAAGTATCGGCCAAATCAATTCAGTATTTAATTAAAGAATGCAAACAGTAGAATCAGATATAAAAGAAATAAACGACGACATGAAGATCCTAAAAAATAATGTGGAGGCCCTTGAAACCAAAGTAGATGACATCGATTCCATAAAGAGCCAGGTGAAATTTGAAATCAGTGCTATTCAAAATAAAGTAGAAACGGAAATTAAAAAAATGCAACAGGACTTACAGCGAGAAAAATACCAGAACACCGTGAGTACCAAAGGTTCTGTTAGTAAACCACCCACATTTGATGGCAGTTCATCTTGGCCCATGTATAAACGGCAATTTGAGGCCGTGGCTACAGCTAATGGATGGAATAACCAAGAAAAATCCACGTCTCTGGTAATTTCGTTAAGAGGTCCGGCCCTAGAACTCCTCCAAAGCATTCCAGTCGATGAACAAGGCAATTTCGACAAGATCATCGCCATCCTAGACAAACGCTACGAGAAGCAGAGATTAGACGGTTAGTTCACTTGTACAACCCAGACCTGCCTGAGGAAACGAAAGACCAGTTGGCCACACAGAGTTTCATAAACAGCATCAGAGATGTGGAAGTACAAAGAAATTTAAGACTGAGTGGCGTCAAGAAGAGTAATGAAGCTCTACTTCGGGCTTTGGAAGTAGAGGCCGTCATGAACATGTCCAAGCCGAGGGTCCGAGCAGTTTCTTTCAACCAGAAAGTCAGAGTCACCATTTCAAGCGCTGCTGGCTGGTCTGAACAAAATATTAGAACGGTCACAAAGAACTGGCACCAGAGGGGCATGTTACCGCGGTGGACGGACAGGGTACTTTCAACGTGATTGTCGAGTGAGGCTACCTGAACGATCACCGACTAGGGAAAACCAAGAGAACACCCACATGTCCAGAGACCGTCAGCCAGTCAGCATAAGGAGGCGAATGCTGGCTGACCCTCTACCAGCCCCCAAAACGTTATCCATCCGGGGATTTTGCAGAGATAGCAGCAGCCTGGCCATCAGAGGCACCATCAATGGGCAAGCAGTTACCATCACCATCGATACCAGCGCCGCTGTGTCCATTGCCAAGTCCAGGGTCTTGAGAGCATCTGAAATTCGGCCAGTTACCAATAACATCCAGCTCAGAACAGTCACCGGCGAGTCCATATCAATACAGGGTGAGGCAGATGTCGTGCTACAGATAGGGGACAACATGATCCGGCATAGGGTCCTGGTAGCGAATGTTGAGGAAGATTTTAAACTGGGGATGGACCTAATTAGCCAGCATGGATTTATGTTCGACCCGAGATATGATGTTCTTCGGTTCCTAAATGAGGAATTTGTATTGACACGGCCCGTCAACAGTTCAGTCGCCTCCATAAAAATTGTGGTAAAGTCTTCAGCTAGAATTCCCGGTCGAACGGAACAGATTATCCATGGGCAGCTAGACAGCAATCCTGGGAGCTGCGTTGGAATGGTGGAGCCCGTACACTCAGCTCAAGACTACTTAGTTGGACGGGCTATAGTTAAAACCGGACGAGATATACCAATCAGAGTCCTGAATTTGTCCAACAACGACATCAGAAATGCCAATGGTCAAGAGATGTTTCGAGCCAGAAGAATTGCGAAGAAGAGTACCAGACGTCGGTGAAGGAGACAGGGCCCCGTAAAGAGTTCCTACAACAGTTTGCTGACCATTTGACACACCTTACACCAGAGAACCAGAAGAAAGCTAAGTAATTTATCACAAAGCACTGGCAAATTTTTAACAGTCAAGATGGAACCATCGGTCGCACCAACATCATCCAGCATCGAATAGATAGATAGATAGAAAGCTGAACCCATCAGAATACCACCTAGACGACTACCATTGGGCCAACAACAGGCAGTCGAGGAAAACATCGAGTCCATGCTACAAAATGGAGTTATTGAGCCATCCATCAGCCCATGGTCTGCTCCCGTCGTGCTAGTTAAAAAGAAGGATGGAACCACCCAACTTTGTGTGGATTACAGAAAGCTGAATGACGTCACGAAGAAAGACAGCTATCCACTACCCCGAATCGATGACACTTTGACCACACTAGCAGGCTCTCGTTGGTTCTCCACACTGGACCTAAAAAGTGGATATTGGCAGGTTGGTCTACACGCAAACGACAGAAAGAAGACAGTGTTCTCCACCAGTAAAGGGCTGTTTCAGTTCACGGTCATGCCCTTTGGGTTATGTAATGCAAACGCTACTTTTGAGAGGCTAATGGAGTATGTACTGAGCGGGTTAACATGGAGGACGTGCTTAGTATACCTCGACGACATTCTAGTCATGGGCCAGACATTCGACGACCATCTGAAGAACCTGGGCGAAGTATTCTCCAGAATTAATAACGCCAACCTGAGACTCAATCCGAAGAAATGTTCCTTGTTCCAAAAAGAAGTAAAGTTTTTGGGCCACCTAGTGTCCGAGTCAGGAATCCGCACCAACGAAGACAAGATAGAAGCCATCCGTGATTGGCCAGTCCCAAGAGACAAGCATGAACTCCGAAGCTTCTTGGGCCTCTGTTCATACTACCGGATGAGGGATTTGCCACCATCGCCGCCCCTCTACATCGGCAGACCACTGAGAAAGAGACCTTCCATTGGAATCAGAATTGCGAAACATCATTCAGGCGACTGAAGGCAGCACTATGTTCCAGCCCAATCCTAGCCTTTCCTACACAGTCCGGCAAGTTCATCTTAGACACCGACGCCAGCAACACAGGTTTGGGGGCCGTCCTATCCCAGGTGCAAGATGGTGAAGAGAGGGTGATCGAGTATTACAGCCGTGAATTCTCGAAACTGTAAAGAAATTATTGCGTCACCAGAAAAGAACTTCTTGCAATAATAAGGGCTGTAGACCATTTCCACAAATACATCTATTGTCGTCATTTCTTAAACCGAACAGATCATACCGCACTCAAATGGCTGCTGGACATGAAGACACCGGAAGGACAACTGGCCATATGGATAGAGAAATTACAGCAATACGACTTCAAGGTGGAACACCGTGCCGGCCGTTTGTACAATAATGCCGATGCCCTATCCAGAAGACGCTGTAGACCGGAATGCGGACATTGTCTGAAGACGGAACAGCAAGAGGGTATCTCCATCAGGCAGATCCGAGTGCAGGCCAATGCAGACTGGACAACGGAACAGTGCATCCAGGACCAAATGGTTGATCCAGACATCGAACCGATCTTGTCGTTGAAAATGAGAGGGGCACCCAGGCCACGATGGGACGAGGTAGCTAGATAGTCAGGCGTGCTGAAATCGTTATGGGCTCAATGGGACTCTCTAAGAGTAGACGATGGAATGCTCAAGCGAGTCTGGGAAAGCGCTGATGGACGAGAAACCAAGGCCCAACTGGTAATTCCGAAGAGAACGGTACCAGCCATCCTGACCGAAGTACATGATGGGGTTACCGGAGGCCACCTGGGCATATCGCTCTGCCTTACATAATAGTAGAGGCCTGACTCCAGCCAGGGTCCTATTCGGAAAGGAGCTGCGATTCCCTGCGATTTGGCATTTGTCTCCCCCGAAGAACCTCCCCATGACATCGACGATTATGCCGACCAGCTCCGACATAACATGCTGGCAATACACGAATTAGCGCTAACGCAGATGTTGGCCACCAGTGACAGGATGAAGACGCGATACGACCTCAAGGCCAATTCAGTCGGGTTCCAGGAGAGGGACAAAGTCTGGCTGTACGACCCCCAACGGAGCAAGGGTGAATCCCCAAAGCTTACACCCGCCAGGGATGGTCCATACGAGGTGGTCTTGAGGCTTAATGACGTCGTCTACCGGATCCGTCGAAACCCCAAGGCTGAATTGATGGTGGTTCATTTAGATCGACTCGCTCCCTACCATGGAGGGGATGTTTCTGATCGGGACGATCAGAATTAAAGGGGGGCAGTGTTACGAAATTTACTCAAAGCCGACCCTGTTTCGTTTCAGTACGACAACAATCGCTTTGAGATAAAAAATGGTTCTCGAAAAGACTCGGCACCTGTAGGTGTGATTATGATTTTTGCGAGAATTTTCTATGCTGGTTTTATAAAGGAAGCAGGCCACGATCGCGAATTCAGTTGGTTGTACGAAGAGCTTATATGTAAAATTGTTATTGTGATATTTGAATCAGCTGTTGTATATTCGATGTAAATAAAAGTTCTAGAAAAGTGAAAGTGAATATTAGTTTTATAATTTTAAATTGAACCCACGGACTTTACAACAATATGATTCACGAATCTACTTACTTCTTGCTCTATGGTAACCGGTTTGAAACTGCGAGCCTAGGGCCAGAACAATGGTTGATTTACTTTGACGGGCTGACTGGGCAATATACCGATCTTCAGGTAGTGTTTTAAGAAAAGATCACCACTTTGAGATCAGCTTTGCACTTCATCCGATTATTTGTTCTGAGTGATGGCACTCCTCCCTGTGCATATAGTAATGTTCAATCTATTCGCTATCTTGTGACGAAAAAAACCCCCTGCCACAAAAAAATAATTCCCCTTCATATAAACTCGGGCAACTCAAAACTCGGCATTTTATACAGTTGATACGTATAAAACAGTGTACGGTAAAATATCCCACTTTACTGAATTTTAATTTCTATTAACATTTCAATAAAAATCTACAATAGTACACTGTTATTAGTGGGTGAGTTATTTTAATTGTACTCATCTTTTTTAATAAATACTACACCTTTTTTTAATTCAGGGAGGGCTGCAAGAGTTTTGAAAGTGTGTGTATTTCTTACATTGTGGCATCATATACTGTAATAATAATTGTTCGTAAGGATCTGCTTATAGAAAACATCTATTAGTTGATCTTTAGAAACATGCCGATTTTGAGCCTGTCGGATAATTTGGAACCATTGCTCATTAGATATAATGGAATGTAATCGAATGTTTTTATTTTATTTCCTTAATCTGTAAACATCGCGTTCATTAGGAGATAATTTCCAGCTCACTGTTTTACAACACCGTTATACGCTCATAATGAAATGAAAAACAACCTTATTTACATCTGTCAGTAGCACAATATTTCAGTTGATAGAAATTAATTTCCTCGAAATGTTATTTAATTAGTAATTAGTTGTATTTTCCGCTGCTTTTCACAAAATATAAATTTCACGGTTTTGATTCCAAACTAGAAGCTTTCATTTAATGATGGGATAGGGTGTTTATTTCCATGCAATTCTTTGACCAATACTGAGTTAATGAAACGCTTTTATAGTAAATAACAGTCAGAATATTAAACCAGCTTTTTATTTATCATCACTAACTTTTACTAAAGGAGAGTTTGATCAATATCCTTAACTTCATTTATGTCAGTTTTCATGCGACACGCGTCTTTAGTCGAGTGGTCGAATAGTTTCGAGAATCAAGGCAAAGACAGTAATATAGTATAGTTTAAACATAAACAAGGCATTATTAAAATCAATTGCTAGTAAAAAATATTTTAAAGGTAAAGACCATTCCATATTCTTAATTCGATTCCAGAACAAGCAAAAATACAACTAAAACTAATGATTCCCGTCAGGAAATAATTTTCTACACAATTTAAATAATGTTTAATTAAGATGAGAGAGCCGTCATTAGCAAGAAGTTGAGCCACAAAAGTGACTACAAATACTGAAATCGGGAACACTAAAAAATTTCATACGTTTTGCCTGAAATATATGTTTTCGATACACAAAGAGTGCCGACATTATAATCTTTTATAATTATTTCCACATCTTTAAATTTGTTTTTCAGAGATTGCAGATTATTTATGTATGTATAATGCATAGACCAGTAATTCCACAGGTGTTTAAAGAACTGGATAAACCACCTAGGCAGCTACACGAAACCCCGACTAGCAACTATATTACTACTATACACTAAAGGCTTGCCGGAAAAACTTAGACGTGTTGGACACGGGTATGGAATCAAAATGATTTTCAACAGCAATATCTTGAGGAGCATTATCACAAAAACAAAGCCGAATATTCCTGCAGTACCAAAAACTGTATATACAGCACACCCTGTGAATGTGGCAATCTCTACATTCGCGAGACAAAGCAACTACTGAACACAATGTGTTAAGGAGCAGAATATAGCTACTCAATGAGGGGAACTAACAAAGTCTGGGTTAGCAAATCACGCTTGAACTGAACACCATAACATCAACTGGGACCAGGCAAGGATAATTCTCAAGCATGAGCACTGGTACAAAACAAATCATAGAGACGGCATGCTTAATGTGAATTGATAATATAATTAAAACATTACAAACTTTTAGAGACCCCGCCTTGCGAAGGGATTAAGGAATTTAATGAGCATGACCAGCGATGCATGACCGGTTAAGAATATAAATACCAGGAATAACCTCAATTTCAATTTCCTAGAGAGCAGATTCAAAGCTATTAAAACGTTGTGACATCAACCAACGAAAGTCCAAGGAAATTTCGAGTAAGAATTACATTGTCTACCAGCTTGAGACTAACACAAAAATTATTGAAAATGTTCCTTGCTGTTTATAATGTATTTACCTTCAAAAACTATAAAATCTGCATTTATTTATTTACAAAACTGGATAAGAGACTTATCAAGGTTTTAAGACTGAATTAATGAATTTCTTCAAAATAAACATATCAGTAAGCAATTCAAAATAAGTAGCTTTTTAAAAAATATATCAGGGACTTCAATGTATAGTAACAATAACGACACTAAAAAGTAAAAATAATTCAATTGAATATTTAAAATGAAAGATATTATATGTTCTATTAGACTGCTTTTGAAGTTGATGCCAAACCTAAGAATGCATATATTTTACATAGGCATATAAACAACTTTATAAATTAAACTGTTATTAATTTATAAAGCTATTTATACGCCATGTTAGACACATATTTTTCAGGCTTGGCACAGGTATTAGACAAAATTCAAATTTTTTGACGAATCTTGTATAAAACTGAAAATACTGACATGTGACGATTTTATAATAAATTATAATAATAGGTATATAGAAAATTGAAAGATTATATATTTTTAAATATTAATATGTTAATATTTGGGTAAAAGAACTTCACTCGTCAATTCAGGGTTTTGAAAAAAATCTGTATACGTATATATAAATTTGCCATATACATAAATTTATCCTGAGACTATGAATCAGTTTAATTTCAGTTGTCTAACATTTATTGAGACACTTTTTATAATAATTCCACTTCATAATATACTTCAACTTCTTTCAATTTACTTATGGACCAAATTTTGTGAACCACCCTAAACAACTATAAAACTTTATGTTCGAACCATCTTGTATAACAATAACACTTCCAACCATTCTGTATATGCGACTGCCTGTAGACCACACTATAAACACTTTTTATTTGGAATTTTTTTTAACCACCTGCTATAAATTTATTTCTATTCCGCCCTATATTTCATCTCACCGTATGCATACAACACCTTGTAGGGTACTTAATAAAACATTTCTAATCCTATTTTTTTTAATCACCCTGTATAACTACAATTATTCTCCAGCCTATATTGCAACCACCCTACATATGCAACTACCTATGGGCTACAAATATAGTACTTTTGTTCTAACATGTTTTAAATCAAGCTGCATAACTATAATTATACGCCAGCATGTACGCCACCACCCTGTATATGCATCTGCCAATAGCCACCCAATTTAATATTTTTTGAACCACCCTGTTAAACTATAATTCTACTCTATCCTATACTCTAACCATTCTTAATTTATTTTATTGTTTCGGTGTATTATGCCAATTTTCATTCAAATTTGCGTTACGGGATCTTGCTATGGGGTCAATGTTTCCAAATAAATAGCGTTATTTTGTAGCAAAAACAAGTAATTAGAACTATCTGTGGTCTATCATTTCGTGAAACATATAAAGAAGCTTTTAGACAATTAAAAGTTCTTACTCTTAAGGGTATTTACATTTATGTATTTAGATTTATGAGGTCGCCTGTTTTGTTTATAAGCACAAAAAAGTGATATCTTCAGTGGTTGCAAAAAATACAATCTCTTAACAAGTGATATCAAGAAAGCCAAAATTTTTTCACGTTTAAAGAAACATTGAAAACATTTTTATTGCCAAAAAATTATTACAATGTTGCTGATTTTTTTTTTTTCATAACCTATACGTTTTTTGTTTTTATATATTTATATTTTTTATATATTTGTCCCTCTAATTGCAATAGATGTTTAATGTATTGTTACGGAAAGTTATAACGTCGGACGAGGAAGGACCCAGTATATATACCTACCAAGTTTAACTGTCGGTTCGGGAGAAATCTACATAACTCGATATTAGCGCCATAGAGTAAACTCGAAGACTCTCGAATGTAAAAATTTTATATAAATAGATGTTCTGTGAGCGATATAGTCAGTCTAATTCATAAGTTCAGTGATTATAAGTAGTAAAGTAAAGCAAACGTCAAAGTAAATTGCGTATTGTGTTTTGTATTGCATGATCTGTGTTTCATGAAATTGTATTGAAGTTCTTGAGTAAAATAAGAGCAGTCCTTCTTGAGAAAGGTGACCAAGAATGCACAACAAACATTGAAGTCATGTTTAATAAATTCCTGTCAGAAATGAAAAAATGTTAGAAGACACAAGGCAGAAAAATAATGCCAAGCCTACCAGTGTAAAATGTTTCCGTTGTGGGAAAACTGGACATTTTAAAAGAGATTGTAAAGTTAAATTACCACAAAGATCATCAATCCGATTTGAGCAATGAAACAAAGAAGGCACAACTGACATGAAAGTCAAGTATAACATGTTTCTAACCGAAATGAAGCAGTTGTTGAGAAATACCACTGTAAAAACTGTTATCAGGGCTACTAGTGAAAAATGTTTCCGCTGTGGACGAGCCGGATATTTTCAGAAGGACTGAAGAGTGAAATTGTCACCTTCTAGAGATAGTCAAGTTTGGAGATCGACCAACCAGGAAAAAGAGCACTTGAATCAGGTCAACAACCAGCAGTGTAGAGGGTACGGGGGAGACATTAAAGCTAGGAAAGACGTGCCCATCAGACACATTAGAGTCACAATAAAAGACGATTGGACTACTGAACAGTACCGAACAGAAAAGTTATAAGATCCAGACATCGAACCAATTTTGACAAAGAAGAATGAACGAGCGGAATGACCCTAAAAGCGTTGTGGGCCCAATGAGATTCTCTTCGAGTACAGAATGGAGTTTTGAAGAGAATCTGGGAAAGTGCTCATGGGAAAAAACTAAGCCTCAATTAGTCGTACCCAAGAAAAGAGTACCCGGCATCCTGAAGGAGTTTGCAACGGCATTTCTGGAGGTCACTTGGGCATGAATAAAACCCTCGATAAGGTACGAGAACGGTTTTATTAGGTGAACTATTACCAGGATGTGAGAGAATGGTGCCGTAAATGCGATGTATTTGCAGCCAGCAAGGGACCCAAAAATCGATCAGTTCGGAAAATGAGATGTACGACGTGGACATTCGTTTTGAAAGAATTGCCGTCTACATTGCCGGACCAATTCCAGTAACCAAGAGAGGTAACAGATATATTCTTGTTGCTATTGAATACTTCAACAAGTGGCCAGTAGTGTTCGCTATTCCCAATCAAGAAGCAACCCCAGTAGCATCGGCTTTAGTGGAGCAGCTGTTTAGTAGGTTTGGGGGTACCAATGAAACTTTATTCCGACCAAGGCAAGAATTTTGAATCAAATGTGTTCCGTAAGGTTTTTTGACTTGATGGTAACCAGAACTACGCCGTTACACCAACAATCAGACGGCATGGTATAGAGATTTAATAGGACTTCAGAAATGCATCTTTTCAAAGTGGTTGACAGTAACCAACGGGATGGGATGCGCACATACCTCTATTCCTGCTCGAATACAGATCCGCTCTACAGCACCGGGTTAACACAAGCTAAGATTTGTTTGGAAAGGAAATAAGGCTTCCATGTGACCTGGCTTTTGGGACGCCATATGAATCCCCTATGGAAGTTAATTATTATGCAGATCAATTACGGGAAGGACTACTGGCTGCCCATGAATTGGTAAGGAAGCACATGTTAGCAACAAGTGCCAGGATGAAAACCCGGTATAACTTGAAAGCAAATTTGACCGGATTTTATCAAGGTGATATTGTCTGGTTGTAGAATCCACAACGGGCGAAGGGCAAATCACCGTACGAGATTATCAAGAGGAT
This sequence comes from Octodonta nipae, assembly GCA_034190945.1. Classification (NCBI taxonomy): domain Eukaryota; kingdom Metazoa; phylum Arthropoda; class Insecta; order Coleoptera; family Chrysomelidae; genus Octodonta; species Octodonta nipae. The sequence continues at coordinate 122,744,519 of CM067217.1, forward strand.
AAGTGACGTAGTGTACCGTATTTAACGCAGCCCAAGGACAAAGATGAAGCTTGTTCATCTGGATCATCTGGCCCGGTATCGAGAAGATGCATCTAATCGGAACAATCAGAACGAAAGGGGGGGAAGTGTTACGGAAAGTTATAAGGTCGGCCGAGGGAGGACCCTGTATATATACCTACCAAGTGTAACTGTCCGTTCGGGAGAAATCTACATAGTTCAATATTATTGCCATAGAGTAAACTCGAAAAGTCTCGAATGTGAAAATTTTATATAAATAGATGTTCTGTGAGCGTTATAGTCAGTCTAATTCATAAGTTGAGTGATTATAAGTAATAAAGTAAAGCAAACGTCAAAGTAAATTGTGCATTGGGTTTTGTATTGTATGATCTGTATTTCAAGAAATTGTATTGAAGTTTGAAGGTTAAGGATTTGTTTTCTCCGTAAATAAAGGAGTATTAATTGTACAACAGGTGTATAATTGAACCCACGGGATACGTAGCAGTATAATGGGCGCCCTCATCATTCAGCAATTTGAATGTATCTTTTGTTTGTTTGTGAATATAGCTATTGAATTGAATAGAATTAAGTTATTTGTAACTGCTAAGGGGCTACCCTACAGGTATAAGATCCTTTTACCGTTTTTTAAAACAACTTGTATAACATATGTTCTACTCCATCCTATATTTCAACTATTATATGTAAGTAACTGCTTGTGGGTTTCACGATATAATTTTATTACTAGCCTTTTGTCTAACCAACCTGTATAACTACAATTTCTCTACACTCTACTCTATATTCTAATGTATTTTAACCAACGTGTATAATTATAATTCTATAACGCCCTATATTTCAACGAATTTATATAAACATTTAAAACGGCTTATTGGCTACCTATAACATGTTTTTAACCATTTTGGCATAAAATGATAGCGAGACAGAATACTTACCTTCATGTGAGCCTCAAATTAACATGTGACTCGGAAGCATTTACCCATCTCGGCAACTTTTTTCTGTGAAAACGTAAATTAACGTTAATTCATAACCAGTTTCGATATTGCCAAAAAAAATGGTAGGTCCCTAATAAGAAAAATGGATCTTTTTGACAAACCTCGTATACAGTTATTGATAAAAGTAACATGTGATGATTTCGTTTTAGGTTTCACGCCTCTGCAATTTTTTTATGGAGACTAACTTTCTATTTTCTAATTATTACTAATAAGAAAATTTTCGATACTATTTTAAAATAAGTGAACCCTATTTATATATGCAGACAAATTAAAAACATTAATCTGGAAATATTTTGATTAAATCCCAATATATTTTCAATAAACTTCATCCCAGATTTCGAATAAGAGTAACTAAAATGTTTTCATCCAGCGCATTCACCATATCGATGTAAATAATGCAGTTTGAGAAATCTTGGACATCTTCAAACTTTTCAATTAATTTTTGTTGCCTAATTTGTTATTAGCGTTTAGGGCTAACTGAACCTTTCTAGGGCTAATTGAAAGGGCGACCATTCATTATTTTAATATTTCATTTGAAGCACCATTACCCAACAGACTTTGAAAAAATTGTGTTAAAGCTGAATCTATAAAATATAATGGATTAATTGTAGTGGTAGTATTGTTATTCAGCAGGAATCATACTGTCAAACGACTTTGCTAATTAGTAGGTACTACTAAATTTCATACAAAAAATTGAGAATGAGGCAAAGCACGCTTATGTTGTTCTTCTTTTCGTATTTTAACAGACTGTCTACTAAACCCTATTATTGTCGTGACAGTCTCATATATGGAAATCCCTGCAGGTTGAGCACACTTTCGAGTTCACAAGACACATTCCGAATTGATAGTATAATTGTACAAAGCGGAGGGATTGTGTTCTACTGTAGAACAACGATATTGCAACATTGTTTATTATAATTTGAGTTGTTTCCAAGCTGTCTGGGAGTATCTCGATATTGGAAGCTTTAGTTAAATGGATTCGTGGTATTTCGGGATAATGCGGTATTACCGATGCTTTCGTGTCTCTCACAAACGTGTGAATGTGTACGTAATTTTGGATTTATATTTGCAAATCTGGTATTATTTTTGTCGATAGTGCATCCAGTTGCTATATTCCATCCTTTTTTCCCTTTGCTGTAATAATCCTTAATTATAGTGACAAAATTTAATAAATATTTTTAAGATTAGTATTGCACTGTGGATGAGATGGTGTAATTTAAAATGCGTTGCAGAGGATTTCATTATCACGATGAAATCATATCTATATATTATCAATTAAGACTGATTCGAGAAAATACAAACTTATAACAACACCAGTACAATACGTACTGAACCCGTTAGTAGATAGAGTCCAGGTGTTCGGCCTAGAAAGAAAGTTTTCTGTGTTATTAAGCTAATTTATATCTCTCAAAATTTCTGAGAAAACGGTAGGAGCTTTTTTAATGCGTTTAAATTATTCGAGAAATAAAATTTCAGAATGTATAATTTTAGCGCAACAGACCACCAGAAGGCGAGGAAATGATAATAAAACATTTTAAAATTTGGTCACTAATAAGCATCTTTCAAGGTGGATGTTTTTTGAAAAATAATAGAGCCGTGAATATAGGCGGTCGAATATTCATCAATAATTATTATTATTTACATTAAGACTGTTCAAGGTTTTGTTTTTTCAGGACTATTTGTTGCACGTTGATTACAATGCACGGTAGCTGTGAATTTCGAACTCTCTCTCTCTCTCACTCGCTCTCTGTATAATATATATATATATATATATATATATATATATATATATATACTGCTGTGGTTTGGCTTGCTTTTATTTATGTTTTTAATTAGGTTGATTCCTGCTGCTTACTTTAGCTTTCACAGGAACCTTTTTGATGTGTGCCAAATTTGCTGTAGCCTTTTATTATTATTTTAATTTAATGTTTATTGATAAAATGGTTATTATTATTTTAATAGTTTGGGCGCCACATTACGTAATGTAATGACATTAATTTTAATTGCTTAATTATTTATTTTTAACTTTTATGTTTATTTATCGTTCGTAAGAGTTTTATACATAAAAAATAAATTTGTTAGTGTGTGGGTTCATGGGGGCATTATATTTTATTTTACTTGTTTATCCGGCTATTTAGTTTGATATAGACAGCCTTTAGCAAATTTTAGATTATATTATACATATTTAAATCAAGATCAACATTTTTAAAACATTCATTATCCTTTCATAATAATAAGAACATAAAATTTTAGAAATTACAAAATTATTTACCTTGTTCTATTTTGGTTTATTGTCTCTCTTTTTCTAAAACACCATTTCAATTTCTTCTCTTCTCCATTACTAATATGTTTATTTAAATTATCCATTTATTTATATTTCATCCATTCCATTTACAAATTTAAAAGTTCACTTTCCACTATTTTGGAATTTTTCACACCACTTGAATTACTTTAGTTTGTTTTGAGTGTTGCTTGTATATTCACTTTAGTTTATTTCACAAAATTTTCGATTTTGAACTTTATTGCTTGGTACTGTCAAACATCACACTTTATAATATTCAAAAACATGGCCTACTATGATTGTTTATTAACAAATTTGCAACATCCGAGACGCTGGTTTATCCACGAATCTCTTGATCTTGGCGTGTTACTTCTACTTATAAGGTAAGAACAATTGACAAACTAGACGCCAAATTATGCTTGAAACACCTTACTTGATGACGCTATTTTCTATATGTTCTGAATAGAATCTCATTTGAAAGCTCTTTTAAGTTTAAATAAATTGTTTTCTATAGACCATTGCTCAATTTTTTTTCGTTATGGATATTTTGAACTTTGAATGTTTGATCCTGATGTCTTTCTATTTTTTCTCCTTACTTACTAAATATAGCTTACAACTCTTATTTAGTCCTTCATCTCTACTCTTTATAGTCTCTTATATCCTAAGCATATGAAGTTTTCACTTAACGATGTTTATATGACTAATTTAAGAATGCCTATTTTATGACATGGTTCGCTTACTATAAGTTCACTTTCCACTGTCTGTAATTGTCTTATTTCACCAGTTGCTCTTCTTATTTTAGTGTCTTTAGTTTATTTACTCTCTTAACTTAACTATTTACATAATTTTTATCTATTACAACTTGTATTTAACTACGTAAGTGAATTTTTTTTGTAGTTGTCTCGTACTTTCTATTTTTGTTTAAATTACTTGTTTAATGTTCTTTGCCTCTAATGTAAGATACTTTTTATCATTTACTAACATTATTTTTCATTTTTAGAGATTCTGCAACATTAACAAAAACAAATTATAAAAATTATACATTTTTGTATTTGTCACAAATACATTCCAATTTTGATATGGACAAATCGTTTATCCTTTAATGATTTACAAATTGTAATGAACTAAATTTTTTACCTTATTTTATATTTCCATAATTAGTTTGCAAGTATTTGGTCAATTTTTCTTGTTATTTGACTATTTTTTCAGTCAAGCTAAAGTATTGTACTGAAGAAAAACTTGTGATAAAATATAACAAATTGTGAAAGTTATTTCATGCTATTTATGGTTGAATTTTAATCTCGAATAACATTTAAACTTCACTTTGCGATGAAAAATCATTTGACACTTTTTATAGATCGTTTACTTTCCTTCAAGACTATAATTTGCCTTTTATAATACATATTATAATATTATGACTAAGATACTCATTTTAGGCCATCATTTTTTTAAATTTGATACATATCCTTCAGAGGAACATTTTAAAATTATTTTCGTTTTATACAGGGTGTCCTAGGAATGTAAAAAGTATCAAAGCTTTATCTTTTTTAATTCAATGACCGGTATATTATTACATTTTCGGTATCTGTGTTGCACTTGTGGAAAATCCAATATTGTATACAGGCTATGAAATAAGTACCAATTAATTAACCAAAATTTCAAATGAAACAATAATATCAGCTCATAATAAATGTTCGATATTACGTCTGACTCTAAATATAAACGTATCCTTTTTTTTAACTTTTAGCAACATTTGCCAACATATCTATTGCGGTCCTTCATATCATTCGGTATTACAGACAATTCCTATTACGTATCCCCATAAGAAGAATTCCGTTGAGGTCTAGTCAGGGGATCGTGGAGGCCAGTTCTGAAAACCATTTCTTCTAATCGTACAATTTTGAAAATGGACATTTAGAAAATGTCGTACCTGACTATGAAAATGTGCGGGAGCTTCATCCATTTGTCACCACATTTTTGCTTATATATTTAATGGAATATTTTCTAAAAAATTTGGAAATTCACTGATTAGAAAGTCCAAAAATGCTAATCCATTTAAATTTTCTTCAAAGAAATAGGGACCAATTAAATAGCGACCCATTATTCCGCCCGACTCATTTACTGATTATTTGTGTTGACTATCAATTTACGGGAACTGATGCGAATTCGAATCAGAATAAAAATGGAACTTATGTCGAATAACAGATCTATTATTGTGAAAAGGACATTCATCAGTGAACAGAACAAAATTAAAAAGGTTCTCATTTCTGCCATACGTGAGGATTTTGGATTACAGAAGCTATAACAGTTAACTCAATTTCTTCGTTTTCCGTCACAAGTTTTCCGTTTGTAGGATTTCTGTACTCAACGCTTCCAGTTTGCCTGAAATGGTCCAACAGCCTTACGAATGCTAATTTATTTGGATGAATTCTGTTAGGAAATTTCGGAGCGTAGACTCTATCAGCTAATAAACAATTGTCTCCAAGGACAAAAAATCATTCGATTCGTTCTTCTTTGCTTTAAACTTTCATTCTTATTAATTAATATTTACAGTAATCACCGATTATTACAACAAAATAATACATAAAGAAGAGTTGTCAGAAAATATTAAATGAAAACTGTCAAATTCTCATAGCTATCTTGTTAAATAAAAATAAGTTCGGCCACCCTGCAGTTCCAATCCCTATGTGGGGTATCATGTGATACCTCTTTTTAAATCTTTTGACACATCATTTTTTAAAATAAGATTATTTTTACAGTGTGATGCCATTTTAAACCGTAAATAATTAAAAATTTTCAATTGGAATTGAAAAAAGCATAAAATAAAAAGTATAAATACCGAGATAAACAAATGAGAAAAAATCCTTGGATGTTTTTGCGACAGATATTTGGGACTGCAAATGTAAACAATTATTAGTAGTGGTTTCATTGTATGCTGACTATCAAATTTCGACAATGGTTTATACTTTACTAAAAATAATTTAAATAATATTTATTTATGCACGCAGAACTGCTCATGTTTTTCATCAGAGACATCCCGATAAAATTATTGGGCGTCAGTATGTCTTAGATTTAGTTCATAAAATTCAAGAAACTGAAAGTGTGTACAATAAAATTACTTGAAGCTGCACAGATTGAGATTTTAGGTAATTTTGCTATGGATATTCAAACATCAATACCAGAACTATCCAAGTTAACAAATATTTCCGTCAGCTCTGTGCATAACACGTTACGCCTAAATAAATTATTTCCTTACAAAATACAGCTTTTACAACAGCTTGCTGGGGATGATTATGACGGAAAATGAAAATTTAACTGTGGATTTGGTATTAGAAAATGTGATAAATCCCCTTATAACCGAATCTTTAGAAAACCAAATAGATCAAGACGGAACTTTATTGCTAGACGAAGAAAATCTTTTGTTTTCTACAGGACGGAGCACCTCCACATTACGCCTTGCCTGTACAAAATTCGCTGAATGAGACATTTCCAGATATATGAATTGAATGAAGGAGCGCTCTAGAATGACCAGCAGAGATCACCCGACGTAATTCCCCTTGACTTTTTTTATCGAGACACTTAAAAGCTGGGGTCTATAAAACTCAACCTCGCGATATTCTTGACCTTAGATTAGAATAGTGGAGGAATGTGAGCGGATTATACCAGAGACGCTTCAAAAAGTGCCGGAGAAATTCGAGCAGCAAGGTAATTCTAAGGCTAATACAATATTAATAATGTAAATACAATTTAAATAATAATTATTTTAATTTTAAAATTAAAATTGGGATTACTCTGTAAAAAAATTTGATAAAAAAAATGATGTGTCAAAAAATTGGAAAAAGACTTTTAAAAAGAGGTTCCCCTTTGTATTTAAATTTTTAGAAGTGATATTCATCCCCGCTTAGGGGTTGAAACTGCAGGGTGACCGATACGTGTAAAATGTGTCCCCCCTTAGATATAAACTAACGTTAAAAATTATTGTGGGTAGCTAATTTTGAAATGAAAGCCTGTATATTGATTAAATATCTTGCATACAAAAAAAAATCTCAAAAAGCGTTTTGAATCGTTCTGTGCTTGATTGTGATTAAACAATAGATAAAAATCAAAGCAATATAAGGGGGTTTTATCGTATATATTAGAGAAGCAAGGTTTTAACCAACTTTATAAATTGTACATTGTCACAACCATGCACTTTATGTTTAACTGTCCCTGTAAATTTATGCCTGTAATTCATTATTTCAAATCAATATCTTATAGTTTCACAATGCTAAAATTATTCGTTTTATGCATTTTATAAAAAATCATAATACTGTTCTAGGTTAACCATACAGTAAAATTAATTTGCAAATTTATAAAGACCGTGGGTCCTTCAAAGATGAGAAATTTCGTGTCACTCCTCCTTCTTGGAATCGGCCACCATAATTTTCCAGGTTTCCGAAGAAAATGATTTTAACGATCTGTGTATATCTGCCTGTCTCATAATATGTGCTCCTTGAGACGTACGTGAGATTCACACCAATATAGATGATGGTGGCTGTGAAGAGTGGACAGAAACCATGGGTGGAGAAAATAATAAAGTTTTCATGGGGAACGGTTGTTTGTTATTATTTCCCATTTAATAATTGTGGTAAACATGGTCACAAATTGTTACTTTTTATTAGATAATTGAGCTAATGGCTTACTCTTAATTTTTGTCTTGCATTTTGTCTTTTCTAAGATCCATTGTAATTTTAGTTTTCTCTTTAATATTTTCTTATATTAAAGACTTGATATTATAGTAGTCAGGAGAGACGCTAGACCAAATACGGATGTCGGTGACATCAGCACTTGGCGAGGCACTTTCATTCCGCAGTCAGAAATAAAATACTAATATAGATGTTCTGAATTATACACTGTTGTTTGAGTATAAGAGTATTATTGTTATTTAAATCGGAATAAAAGGTTCATAAACAAATTGTACTTAAACATATGTGGTTCTAGCCTAAGTAAATATTTTCAAAATTATGTCATAGTCAACAGCAGCTCCTATTTAAGACATTGTCCGTTCCAGGTGAATATGACCGCCCGCTGTATTATATGCTGGTGAATTTTATAGTGAATCGATATTGTCACCAGAAAAACCTGTTGGACTGTCCTTCGATCGCCTCTATAGAGCAGGCCGTTTCGCACAATCGCCCCTATGTCATTGGGGAAAAACGTCCATTCCCTTAGGTCACTGTAATGCTTAAGTAGGTCTTAATAAATATTAATTTTGAGCAGCTTTCCGGAAAGGCAACTGTACTGACTACAACTGTGAGCATGAATCTAGTGAATCGGATTCTACCAGTTGAAGATTTACCGAATATGGGATTCCCCGAGAGTCGTATATGGAATAGCCTATCTTTCGTAGTGTTGCTAGACGACCCAGGATAAATACTAATTACGCACACAGAAATACATACGAATAGCTAAATTTGAAACATATTGAAAAACTTTTTGCGAGGCTCCACCTGCACATGACAGTTGGCGATCGTCAATGTTTCTAACGCTTAACGCTGTCGCTGTTAGTAGCGGTAGTAGATATTTGTGGGAAGTTAGAGCAACAGTTTTACCTAAGACCATAGATGTAACGTTATTTTGGTATCGAGGACATAATATTCATTACCACATCAAATTCAAATTGATAATTGACTTCCTTGGTCATAATTTTGATGTTATGTAAGATTATTTCTAGTTATGCATTTTTATAGGTAGCATTGGTATAGTAACGTTACAAAATGTTTCAAATATGCGTAAATCGCAAAATCTAATGTTCTAAACACAATAGCGTGCTTCTTTAGTAGCTTCAGACTTTTATTAAGATTATTCTTCTTGAATAGGAATCTATCTCAAGTAGCCCATTACGGAGCGATATGTACATGAGAATAAAAGCATTTGGATGGCTTTACATGATGCTTTTCCATTGGGAATGTATCTTAAATTGTCTAAAATAACTATATTCAATTTCTTTTGTTTCGGGAAATCTCCATTTAATACTAATATTCCAAAATTGTTATTACACTGCATTACAGAAAGTTTAGAGAAACGACGCCGCTGTGTATTCTTTTACTGTCCAGTGAGTCTCGACGGGCCGGGTATTATTGATTGAGTGTTGACAAATAATGATAAGCACCCTAATTCTACAGACCGCAGAATCCCTCAAATTTGGTAACAGACACGCTTCTATAAAACTTTCGCTTCGTCGCTTGCTTTCAAGAGCTCTGTCATTCTTCTGCTCACCAACTCAGTCTTTGGAAATGGCCATATCGAAAATCACGAATGTTGTGCACGTCTAGGAACTTACCGGCAAGGAAGCGTTGAAATTTTATGCTTTCAGACCTTTTAATACGGACCTTTAATTTAAGCTATAATATAATTGTCATTTGCGTATTCAGTTTTAAAATTTTGTTTAATAATTAAAATTATTCCTGAGCCGTGATTTTATATTATAAGCCTCCAAGTGTAGTCCATTTAATCCAACCATTTGATTTTTAAATTATATTTAATTAGAGTTTTTATTAAATTCCTCACTTCCAATTTTTTGAATTATTTGAAAGATAAATATAGCCTGACTTAATTAAATACAATTACTTAACTGGTTACTTTGAGAATAAATTTATTCTTTATAAATTCATATTAGAACTTACGTAAAAATGACAATTAGGATTCTTCTTCTTCAAGCAGCCTTACGGCCTTTTTAGCTCAAGGCTAATGGTCCTGGTCCTTTCGACCTTAACGACCAGACAGTGAATATAATGTGAAAAAAAAATTCAATCGCCCTTCACCTTATGTACAAAATTTTGATTAAAAATGACATAAACTGAAACTATTAAACTCTTTAATAATAAAGTTAGCTTTCCTTTTCCATCATCATATTTACAGTGCAAGGTGGCGTAGGACTCCCGGTTCTATCACTAAATTAACAGTTACTATCACTTCATGGGCGTCTGTATCACTTTCTAAGCGTCTATGGGGTATCATAAAAGGACAGAGGTTTAACTACTACAGGTCATCCTCCAGAATTCTTAATCTATTATTAACCTATCACACACACACACACACACACCATGCCACCTCGCCATCTTGCCCGGGGTGGTTGTTGGTCCACTACCGGGCGCCTCCCCAGGTGGCGGATAGGGGAACGCTCTCCAGCAATGGGGAGTACTGAGGATTTCTTCAGGGCGGACCAAAATCAGATAGGGGAAGGAACCCCGAAAATAAACCATTCATGAATATGGGTGATAAGGTCAACTTAATACCCCAGGTGGGTACCTCTGCAGAGGATAATCCCACCACCGGTTCCGATCGAGTGAAAGCCTCGGTGGCCGGTGCACGCTCCACGGATTCTGGGGGGAGCGAATTATCACTGGTTCCGTCACATAGTGACAACAAGAAGAAAGAAACTATTAATGGTACAACATCGACCATTAAAACTAGAGCTGGCAGCAAGACACTATTCAGCCAAGTCCTCCAAAAGGCGGATAGTGGAGTTGACGTGCCCCAAAGGGCAACAAATGAGAGTGGCGCTCCAAACAAATTAGGAGCAAAGATCGATGAGCTCTTGAAGTTCATTGGGCCTAGGCACAATGTACATCATGAGATCAAGAAACTGGCAAACGCCATTAAGTCAGAATATGACAAATATCTGACGTCAACGACGCGGCCGTCTCCTGTAGCGAAACCTGCTACAACACAGACATCGCCAGTAAAGGTGTCAAACACTCGGACACAAGGTGAAAAGCAAAAGGAGGTCCCAAAAGCGGCTGCCTCAAAAGCAGCTAACTCAAAACCGGCTGCATCAACACCGGCGGCCCCAAAGCAGGCGGCTTCAATAAAAGTAGCCTCACTAGCGGCAGACTCTGTAGCAAGGACCTCGCCACCGAAGGCCTCGCCTTCAGTAGCCTCATCAAGTAAGGCACCACTACCAAAAACTCTTAAACCGGTGCTAGCTAGCAAGCTAAAGCCCGGTAAAGAAGGTTGCCAGAACATCGGGCAAACCACCCAGACAACAACAAGTAGGGTGGTCAATTCAGAAGCGGAGAGAAACAATGGATTAAAATCCAAGTTTAAACCGCAGACCAAGAACCAACCTTCAAACCAGTCTACTGACTGGCAAGTGGCAAAGAGGAAAAAGGCCCCGAGGACCAATAAGCAAAAACCAGCGCCACATTGTACGCTGCTTATAAAGAAAGGCGAGAAGAGCTCCCATGCAGATATCTTGCGAGGTATCAAGAATGATCCCACCTTGCAGGATATAGGCAAAAAAGTCAATAAGATCCGACGAACAGCTAAGGGAGATCTCCTATTGTTATTCGCGAAGGCAGACGCTCAGGAGATGGAGCGCTATTGTAACGCCATCAAGAATAAGCTCCCAAGCGGGGCCACTGTACAATCTCGAATACCGCAAATCGAGATTGAAATTAAAGACCTCGACGAGATCAGTACCAAGGAAGACGTAGTAAACCTGCTCAAAGATAATATCGACGGCCTGGCAGAGATCACTGAGGAGGCAGTGAAATCACTTCGACGGGCATATAGATCAACACAAACGGCAGTTGTTTGTCTCCCAGAAGTCCAGGCCAAGAAAGCCATCGCACTTGGAAAGCTGAAACTCGCGTGGGGCACAGTACGTGTTCGCGAGAGGATCAGCCTTCGACGGTGCTTCAAATGCTGGCACTTTGGGCACAACGCCCAGGCGTGCAGAGGCAAGACTGATCGAAGCAGTTGCTGTCACAGATGCGGAGGCGCCGGTCACAATGCCTCGGCTTGTCAACAACCTGCCAAGTGCTTACTCTGCAAAGAGAAAGATAGTAGGTCAGACTGCCGGCATGTTGCGGGTAGTTGGAAATGTCCGATCTACCAACAGGCGATGAGAGCAGCACAAGCCCGTAAATGAAAGTACTGCAACTCAACCTCAATCATTGCGAAGCAGCCCAAGACCTACTGGTACAGCGGGTGCGGGAATTGGATTGCGACGTAGCCATAATCTGCGAGCAGTACAAAAACTTCGACACCCCGTCCTGGGTAAATGACACAACGGACAGAGCAGCGATATGGGCTTGCGGTAAACTTCCGTTCCAACAACTCCCAAATACCCCCGAACAATGTCTTGTGAGAGCCAAAGTGGGAGGGGTTCACTTCTATAGCTGCTATGCACCTCCTAGTGCACAGCTCGAGGAGTTCGAGTTATTCTTGGACACCTTGGCGGAGGATGTACGGAAGCGTGAATCGGTCGCCATCGCAGGAGATTTCAACGCCTGGGCAATTGACTGGGGATGCCGGGAAACGAGCGCGAGAGGACGAGCTCTCCTTGAGACCATGTCTTCGCTCAACCTGGTACTCCTCAACACAGGAGCCGTAAGCACATATCGCAAAGGCACAGCCAGCTCCATTATCGATGTGACATTCGTTAGCAGCAACCTAATTAAAGGGGGCTGTGAGTGGCGGGTCGATGAGGAGTTTACGAATAGCGACCACCAAGCTATTATATGGGAAATTAACACCACTCCCAAACGAAGATTGTGTGTCAGTCGTGCGAGGTCACAGCCAGTCGGCTGGAACAAAAATGCTTTCGATGCTGATTCATTCGCCTTGGTTATGGAGCAGGAACCATTGCCAATAGCAACAAGCGCAGAAGCCACTGCCAAAGAGGTAATGACAAGCGTTGTCAAGTCCTGCGATGCTTCCATGCCAAGGAGACGGCAGAACAACAGCCGCCCACCAGTTTACTGGTGGAACGACACGATCTCACAACACCGACGAGAGTGTCTCAAAGCACGAAGGCTGCATCAACGAGCACGGAGACGCGACAGGGTCACAACAGAAGAACTAAGGCTCGACTATGAGATCAAAAGACAACAACTACGAAGAGCCATTCTCTCAAGCAAGAGATCCTACTGGAAGGAGTTGTGTGACGAAGTTAATCAAGATCCATGGGGAAAACCGTATAAAATCGTGATGCATAAAATTAAGGCCCCTCCCATGACATCAACGAACTGCCCCGAATCATTGCACCGCATTGTCACTCACTTGTTTCCTGCAAAGCCTGAGCTACCCGCTAATCCTTCGTGGCAGGTGAGGGACGAAGATATACCATCAGTGACTATGAGTGAGCTGATGGGCGCGTGCAACCGGCTCCAAAACGGTAAGGCTCCCGGTCCAGATGGCATACCTAACATCGCGCTAAAATGCGCCATAGCCAATAGGCCTGACATGTTTCTACACATGTATGAGACCTGCCTAAAGCAGGGGGTTTTCCCGAGTAAGTGGAAAAAGCAGAGGCTTGTGCTCCTCCCTAAAGGGGAAAGAAACCTCCCGACGAACCGTCATCATATCGTCCCCTCTGTATGTTGGACTCTGCGGGAAAACTCCTTGAAAGGATAATAGCAGATAGGCTGGAGCCCTACGTTGAGCCGAAACTTTCCACCAACCAATTCGGGTTCAGAAAGGGGAGATCTACCATCGATGCCGTGACACTCGTTACCAACATCGCCAGAGAGGCTATCTCGGGAAAGAGATGGAGAAGAGGTGGAAAAAAGTACTGTCTAATAGCCACCCTGGATATCAAGAACGCCTTTAACTCGGCCGCTGGGACCGCATTTTGGAGGCTCTTGCCAGGATGGAAGTTCCGCAGTACTTGCGCAGAATGGTTTCAGCGTATTTCAAGGACCGCATCTTGTTGTACCAAACTGAAAATGGGCAAGTAGACTATAAGATCACAGGAGGTGTACCTCAGGGCTCTGTTCTTGGCCCCCTCTTATGGAACGTAATGTACAACGACCTGCTCCTGCTCGGTCTGCCTGAGGGCGTCAGGCTAGTGGCATTCGCCGATGATGTGGCATTGATCATAGTGCGCAAGCACATAGAGGAGATACAAACAACCTTCTCATTCGCTATAGCCACAATTCAGCATTGGATGCTCGCAGCGGACTTGAGTTTAGCAGAGCAAAAGACCGAAACACTTCTTGTTAGCAGTCGAAAGGCAAGGGAAACCATCACCCTCAAAATAGGCGACACCTACATACAGTCGCAGCCCTTCATCAGCTATTTGGGGTGCTCCTGGACACACGGCTCAACTTCAAAGAGCACATAATCGCGGCCAGCAAGAAAGGAGCAGGGGTACAGGGGGCATTATCTAGAATAATGCCGAATGTCGGAGGCCCTAGACAGATAAGAAGACAGCTACTGGCAACAGTAACTACTTCTGTTTTGTTGTACGGGGCACCGGTATGGGAGAAATCGCTCGAGCTACCATCGTACCGCCGGAAAATGAGATCAGTCCAGCGGCTCTCAGCGATTCGAGTGGCATCATCCTACCGCACTGTGTCTTACGAGGCGGTGAGTGTGATTGCCTCTACCCTACCAATCGACATCCTGGCTGCAGAAAGGGGACGGCTTTATCGCAGAAAGTTAGAAAAAGACCAGCCGACAGGAAACAGCGATGAAAGGGCCATGAGTCTAGGGCAATGGCAGGAGATGTGGGACAGCTCTACTAAAGGCCGGTGGACATATCGATTGATACCTAACATCAGTCGTTGGGTCAACCGCCAGCATGGAGAGGTTGGGTTTTACATCACTCAACTCCTGACTGGACATGGATGCTTTCGAGCATACCTGCACAGGTTCAGGAGGGCAAACTCCCCAAACTGCCCGCACTGTACGGACGTGATAGAGGACGCGGAACACGTGTTCTTCTCCTGCCCCCGGTTTCAGGATCAACGTGCTGAAGTGGAGAGGATTCTGGAGACTAATATCGTTCCAGAACAATTAGTAGAAGCCATGCTGAAGGGCCCCCAAGCCTGGAACTTGGTATCAGATTACGCGGAGACTATCCTCAAAGAACTCCGCAATACGTTCGAGGAGTAGGCTTTAGAGGCTTTCAATGTAAGAGCAGTAAACATCTGCAATGAACCACCCTTGCGAAGTAGTATTGACAAAGAGTGCCGCAGGGGACCATGGTTGTAGGAGAAAGAGGTTAGGGTTTTAGCGGGTATACGGTATACTGGTTTCAATGCAACGATTTACTCTTGCTTTGAAGTCATTGCATCGGGAGTCCCGCACGACGGCTAGCACGTGCTAGTTAAGTACGCAATGTATTTCCCCCCTCTTCGGATAAAAAAAAAAAAAAAAAAAAAAAAAAAAAAAAAAAAAAAAAAAAAACCTCGCCATCTTGACTGCAAGTCGATTATTACCTTAAATTTATAATCTTACACATACAAATTAAAATAAATATATTTTTAAAACAATAAAAACGACTTAAAAAAATTAACGAAAACGCATGAAATATTTTTTTGCTACAACAATTAAATACTTTTTATGAAGTCGGTGCCAAGCTAAAGTCAAATTATTTTGGGAAGTCCATTTATTCCATTGTACTTCGAAACTTCGCTGTTCAAATTGGATGCAGTTTTCAAATCTAATAAACTTTTTCGTAATTGCCTAAACTAAAGTATTTAACTTTAAACATCATTTATTAGCTTGACCAACCTCGTTTACTGTTGAATACAATAACTGGTTGTCTAAATATGTATGTGTATTGTATATGATTCTAACTTAGGTGGATCCACTATATTGTAGACGATCTGAGTATCATTATTCTTTAGGTCTGTTAATTATACTGACATTCATTTAATAGTCTCCCCTCAGCGGAATCTTATTATAAATCGTTATACAGTTTTGATTGATATAGCATAATAGGAACTAGTTTACGATCCTAATAAACTTTGTCTGATAGCAATTTGAGTTATTCATAAAAATAAAGGTACTTAACTTAAACAAAATTTATATTCTTTATCAAACCTAGTACAAAATTTTGAAAATTGACATGAAGATGAATTATACAATTTTTAGTGATATGGCATAATTAGATGCATTTTATAATTCTTATTCCCCTGTTTGATAAGAATTTTATGTTATTAAAAATAAAGTTTTTTTACTTTTAACCAAATTCATATATGCCGACAAACCTCGTATACAGTTGAAAAAGTGAGATGTAATGATTACAGGATACGTTTCTGAACATGCAATTAATTTTATGAAGAATACTTTTCTCTCTAACTAATATTCGTTTTCTGTTTGAATCAAACTTATGAAGACACACCTTATATAATTCTAATAAACTATTTGAGGAGAAACCTTGTCTAGAGTTAAAAAATGACATGGAATGATTATTGTTTACGTTTTAGACCATCGAAATCTGTTTATGAAGAATAACTCTTTCTCTCAAAATTATTAATAAAAATAAATCGTTTGATTTATGAATACACACTGTATATACATATTAACTGACATTTATTTTGATTACGTCAGCTTATGTACAATTTACCCCAAGTTTCGAACAATGAATTTCAGCAACTCCACCAAAACTTACTGTATAAGACTGTCATTAAAAAAGTTTTTCGATTTTCTAAGAAACAGTACAAGCTATGTTATTGAAAAATATATGGGACTAATTCGGGTTATCTCGGGACTAAAGCAATTTCTTTTCAATTTATCACATGTTCCGAATAGAAAATTTGTCATATTTTTAATACAAGCGACTTCAACAAAGCATACTGTATAAGAAAATCGATAAAAAGTTTTTCCCCATTTTCTTAGAAACGGTACAAGTTATGTTAAAGAAAAAAATATGAGAACACTTCGCTGTCCCTCGGAACAGGATCCAATACAAAAGTTCGAAAATTTTTAAGCCTTTTGCAAGTAATCGCTGAACATACATAAAGAAACACCACCTTTTTGAAGTCGGTTAAATAAGGCATTTTTTTTTCTATGGGCGAAAGATCGGGGGATCTAGGCGGCCATAGCAACAAACTCACATGGGTCTCTTCAAAAAAATTTAAACTAACTCGAGCAACATGAAGCCAAGCATTATCTATTTGAAATATGGGATCCATGAGCCTATTAACCGGAACAAACGAATGGTTATTCGGGGACTCAAATAAAACGACTCTAAACTATTTTAGTGTTTTAAGTTTTACGTAAATACATGGTATTATTGAAATTAGATTATAATAAACGTCTTTTGCAATGTATATTATTTTAACAGTTTTATGGATTTAACTTAAAGTTTTATATTAACACTTGTTTGTTCTAAGCAATACAACATTTGAAAAAGATTACTATTTTTTGGTTACTTATTTTATTCTTACGAAAAATGTTTAAATTTTTGTAAGAAATAAATTCCTGAATGTTGAATGATTTTTTTCCAGTCCTAGCCTGCTCACTGTTGGATAAACTTAATATATGTATTGAAATTACTTTGAAAATATTAGTTTCTTCTTGATGTAGCTAAAACTAGATAGCAATTCTCCGATAGGTACTCAACGTCATGAAGAGCAGTTTGCTTTGAAAAATAATATAGTGAGAATAATTAAATTTTACAATTTTGATGAATTTGAATAATATCACTTTCATGCAACGTATTTGGAAATAGGTATCTAAATTAATTTTTACTAAAAGTTTTTTTTGTAATATATAGACAACATCTCTGAACGTAGCACAGTTTTATGAATAATAACACACGTCTTTCAGTTTAAAACTAAGCCGCATTTGATAGAGAAATAGAACAGGCTTTTCGGTTTTCTTCCTTTGTATGGATAGGCTACTGTTGCTTTCGATGGGATAGTTGAAGAGATACATCTGTGAAGCGCGATAATAGTTGTAACGGCTTGCTTTTGATCCTTCTGGCTTGAAGAGCTAGCGGCTAAAACAGTGTCTATGACCTGCTCTCTTCTGTATGATCTGTGAGCTGCTCAGTATATTTTCCGGGAGGGTGTGGATACTACGTTTTTAGCTTGAACACTCAACACTTCAAAAAGAAAATATACGAAATTTAATACAAGTTTATTTCAATATTCATACAAATTACCATGGTTCCCTGAAGGGGTACAAAAATTTAACGTTGATTCCCTGAAGGGGAGAAAAGAAATGAACAAGTACTTCCATATTGTGTTCAATTTAATTGCTTATAGAGATCTGATATTTATGGGAGAACGGTCGAAGGGCTTCTGAGTTGGCCTGGTTGCTGACTATTAGCGGTAATCGACTATTTGGTCGGTCTGGTGTGGATTAGTCGTTCAGTTGGGACGAATAGTAGATCCAGTCGCCACAATGGTTCCCACTCTCTGATTTAAATGGAAGTACGGACAGATGGCTTCGTGTTGGTCTGGTTACTGGCTCGTAAGGGTACTTGGATGGTTGGCTGTCTTAGTGTGGACTAGCCCTCCAGATGGAACCAATGGTAGACTCACTGAACGTCTTGAGGCTGTGTGCCCCCTTCGTTGGACTTGGAAACAGCTTCCAGAGCCGGTGCCAGTCGAATATGAAATGATTTAAAAGCAATCAGTGGTCTGTCCTCATGTATTTCACCAGAGTTGAACCGAATTACCAGTTTATTTAATATTGGTGTCAGTTACCCTATTTCCTTAACTCCTCAATTTATGAACGAGGTAATCTCTGTGTCATTACAGTTACAAAAATAAATTTAATTGACTTGAACGGTATGCACAGGGAAATCAGTATTTACAGTTACACATTACCAAACTAATTAAATATCTTACAAAACTTGATAATTTACGGAACATGAAAGGAATTTACAGATTATTTAAGTTTAACTGATCAGCTAAATATGAATACAATGAGGGACCTCAGATGAATTAGTGGTTCTTTCAAATAAACTTCAAAATAAAGAAATCAATTACATAATAACAAATAAGGCTGTACTGTGATCACCGTGGTCTGGTAATTTCTGGTTCAACCAAATTCAACTAGCGATACAAACATTAAATAAGTACTATCTATACTTGAGGTTTATTTAATTCTAGGTAAATAAGAGATAAGTGCCAATTTTAAACTATTTATCTGATTCACGTATATGTTGCACCCTTTAAATGAAGTTAGCATTAAAAAAAAGTTAATCACTCACCTCTGATTTGGCTTCTCTCCTTTCCAGCGACACTCTGTAGGGATGTCCACTCTATTAATGGTCAGTTTGAATTACTAAAAATTTCGGCTGAAATTATCCAAACGATAAAATTAAGATAAGGTGAAATATTGGATAACTTTCTACCGTTGTTGTTGAATTTTTACCAAAAAAAATTACTGACTACGGCAGCAGTACACCACCTTTCTTTTCGGAAGTCAAAATGCAAGAGAGACATGAGAGCCCGGTCAAATTTCACGATCTCTAGTGAAGAAAGAGAGTGGGAATAATTAAATTTGCTTTTAATTAACTAATGAAGCATATTTAGGCATGATTTATCAACGATGAAAATGTTTAAATATTCAAAAAAAAATAATTTGCCGGCGGTACGTAAATCGACAGGTCTGGACTCAAAATATTTCCCACTGAAATAGCTTCATATTTGTAGGATATTTTAGTAATTAAAAGAAGCGTAAGAAATTGAAATATTTACTTACATGTTCACCCATTTCGCTAAAGACAGCAGTTTATACTGGTAAAACATAGTTTAGAAAACAATATAATTAGGAAAGCAATTTGTAAAATATGGAAGATAAATTTACATGCGACAATTATTAGAAAAATAGCAATGTAACAGGGAGAACGGAAATTCAAACGTTACATATTCTGAACCACAGTTGGTTCCTCTTTGGACTTATAGGTCTAGCTTTTTTTACCAGTATTCTTCGCACTTTACGGAAATCTGTTACTGATTTTAACTGTCTTATGTGTTTGATCCATGTTCATTTGTTGATAGCCTAATGATGGTAATGTCCTATTAGTATATTTAAATTCATATAAACACACCACCACCTGTTCGAGCATTGAAGTCAGTAATAATATATTTCCTCGTAATAACACTTTCCTTTCTCTTTTTCATAATTAGAAGGTGCCCAAGGGCGAATTACTGTTACTTCATTTCATTTAAATTTCTTATCTACATTTAATAATCTTTCGTTTACCATCTGATAATATTTAACATTTTTAGGGCTTCTCTACTGCTTTTTTGTCCTTGCTTATTACAATTTAGAAGTGAACAAACTCCTGCAGTTCAGTTGTTCCCCATTCATCTCTGTCTGTATCAAAATTACAATATCTATATTGAATGTTTCAATGTATTTAGTTGCCTTAGTTAGTTTATTTCTAACGTTCTTTATATTCCGTGTAAACTATACTAAATTTCCGTTTTTGTATGCGTAAGCCATTTTTGAACTGTTGATAGTTCTGGTCTGATAACTGCTAGGTGGGGTTCTTAAGATAAGTAATTTAAAAATGTTAGAATAATACTATACTTTCTAATAATAATTAACGTTAGCCTAACTATAAGCGAATTATGGTTATGTAAATTTCTGAGAAAACCTAACCCACTAAAAATTCTTAAATTTTAATTTGTTTAATTTTTAGTAGTTGAATCCTTTTGAATCTTATCCCTTCGACGAGCGATTCTCTTTTTAGTTGCTTACAGTATTTCAAGGTTAAATCTAGATCTCCCTAATGATTTATGGAATATTTACCTGCTCTGCATCTTTTTTAGAGATCCAACCTTTCTCGGTAGTCGTTGCTGATTATGCCATATCTTTTCATGTTCCGTTAAGGATGGGATTTGCAAGCACACAAGCCTTATGTATGTCTCTTTGCATACATTGTGACTAAGATCGGTATTGTAAAAGTTCTCTTTAACAAAGATAATTTATAAAAGAATATATGAAATATATGATATGAATGTCAAAATTTCCATTAAATGATAAATGATATATTTAAACAAATATATGTTATTGGATAAACTATGGTATTCGGGGTTCTTTTGCCGTGGTCTACTGGACTTTTTTTTAAACATTTCATCTGCAACGGCCAGCAAACCAGAGTAATTACCCTACACATCAATTTATTAAAGAATTATTTTTGAAATCATGATGCCACATTATAAGGGTGATAACGCAAGGGTCTTCTTTGTTAAAAAAAATACACAAACGAACAGAATGTGTTAGTCTACACTGTGCTTTATCTTATATAATATATGTTAAATCATTTATATCTCACCATTTAACAGCAATGAACACAACTTTCATTGCAGGCAATTAACTTTTTATTTTTATTTTATATATAACATTATAGACAATCAATGTTCTTGATACATAAGAATGAAAGTTTTTAATGTAGTTAAATTTTTCATTTTTACTTATAATTAACGTCAAAACTCTTTTATAAAAGACCATGGGTCTAATTGTGATAAAAGATATATCTCAAAGAGTATTTTATAAAAGATTTGGTATTACATTATAAAATATCTTTGATAAAGACCTTTTATCATAAATATTTTAAAATATTTGATAAAATTGACAGCACCGAAGGCACTAGCTTATTTATTTGTTGCCTTAAGTGTCTGATAGCGATCATTTGGCCGATCAAATTGCAACCAGGAAGTCTTGAAGAACCACAATTGGCCTTGAGAAACCACAACTTGACCCTGACGTCTCTCCCACTCATGGAAATATTACTGAAACATCTTTCAGTTAGTTGGACGGCATATGTCTTCGGACTGTCAGTTTATTCAATTTCAAACAAATTGATTCACGCTATAAGCTTGAACTAAAACTCCTTACGATATCTAAATAAGTTTAAAGTTGTTTCTCTTGTAATCTATTGAAACCTGACTGGTCAGTGGGCGAATGGTGACCGTTATCTATTTTTTATATTGTTCTTTACTACTACTATATTCTTTTATTAGTCTTCATTTAAAGAAATTTTAAGAAATTGTTAAGGATCAAATGATATTCAACAATATTTTTTTAAAAGCACTTATATGTATAATTATAGTAATAACAATATCCTATTAGTATATAAATATTAATTTTGAAGTTTAAAATACTACAATTGCTATATTTTCAGGACAGTAGTAATTTAAAGCGGGTCACAAATTTACTCCATAACTGTTTAAACCTGAGAGTTGATCTTTGGTTTTGCTAGTTTGCTGCAGACCTTACTGAATTTAAGGCTATTCAACATTTTTAATACAAATTCCTATTTTTAGCTATAATCACACTCAGCAAATTACAATCAATTATATTGTAATAGAAAAATCCATAAACAATCTCATTCAATTCAGGATTAAACGAAAGATAATAAGTATTGAAGTGATTTGCAACTGTTAATAGTAAATAGTTGATATTTGTTGTCCAGTAAACAAGTTAAAAATTAACTGTGAGTCAGTAATTCCGAAGAGCCCGAGTACAAAAAGTAAAACACGGATGATTAAATATTGACGAGTTTCATTGGATTTACAAGAAACAAAATTAAATGTAATATAAAGGATATGTCACAACCACAGTGTTTTTATCATTGAAAAAATTGCTCATATATAAATTAAAAGTCTAGAGAATTACAAATTCAGATGCTACAAATAAGTCCTTAGTAGTTAGTAATCATTATTTTTATGAGCGATACAATAAGACTTCCTTTCTTGACAGCAACGTATCCACTAGTCTAATTTAGATTTTCAAAATATGGTATTAATGTTGAAGCAAATTAAAGTCTGCTATTTCGATTTGAGAAGAGTTTTTCAAAAATTGTGAAAGATCAATGCTTTTATTCCCGGACCTAAATAATTTTATACGTTATAAATGTTTTTTAGCTCCGCAGTTTATTAGGTTTTTATGTACCTATCTATTATCTGTTCAATTGATCTATTTTTCCATTGGGTTATTAGGTTAATGGTTACCTGTATGCCATTTAATGTTATTAATCAAATTACTTTTTTAACTGGCTGGATCAGCTGCTGTCAAGAGATGTGAGGAAAAAAAATATTCACCAGCACTATTAAAACCAATGATTACTAATATCAATGGACCCGGTAGGTACTTTCATATAACGAGCGAAAAATGGGTTGAAACGTTTACATCTTAGAATTGTGCATTTTTTATACAAGTTTCTTAACCATTGACAACGGACTCTGACCTAGACCCCGAAACGTTTGGAATATACAGCAATTTTCTTAACTGTATTGTTATTTCCCAAGAAGTACTTAGACATTGAAAAATATGCCACAAATAGCATTCAGGAAACAACAGATATATTTGTTTACAAATATTCCGGCTCCAACAGTGTCGTCCAATCTGCATTTAATTAAAGACTCATGTTAGTCAGATTCAAAATAATACAACTACTACCTAATCCACAAATATAAATATATTAAAATCCATTAAGCAATATGCACAATAACAAAAACAATTGGTGGCTTAATTACTAATTTGTAACAGTAACATTTATTTATTCACGTTAAATGTAAATTTATTTCCTGCTTCATTGACCTTTTGTAAAACTTAATTAATACGTTTACGATCTGGCACTTACCGTTAGAGAGATAATTCGGCAAATGAATATGCCATTTTCCTGCATGTAAAACACTGAAATACCACTTTATAATTGTTTTTCCCACATATAAAATAATCACTGATTCCAAACAAGTTTCAACAGCCAAAACACTTTAAACAATGTGAATTAAGATGTTAACCTCAATTCAATATATAAATAAACAAAATGGCGCTGTTACCTGCTGGATATGAATGGCGTAAAGTTTCGCTGTTAAGTCAATGCGTTCAGATTTACGATTACGATTGGTTACAATGGAAGAAGTTTGGCATCGATTAGTATGTGTTTTATATTTTCCGGCAAACAACTTTCAATCTATTTTGATGTAAACAGACAGCTCCATTTATATTATTAGTCATTGATTAAAACAATTTAAGTCACCGTAACAAAAATCCAAGATATACAAAGTGAAGTTTATTTTATGTCGTTTCTTTTTGCATTCCCTATCCAACGATCGTGATTAATACGATGCGTGCTGCAAGAATTCTACATATTATTTAAATTTGAACTCTGTAAGATCTACTTAATGTACAATCTTAGGAATACTTAATCTCAACGTTATATGCTATCGTTTGGTGAAAGATTTAAGCTTTTATTACATCCAAATTATGATTTTTTTTTAAACAGTCGCTTTATATTGGTTTTCTGGCTTTTCTTTATAACAAATGCTACGACCAAGTTTTATAAGTACTCATTTTGAAGATTTTCTTATTTTCTTATTTTTCCATGGCTTGTATTATAAGAGCGTCGTCATTTTACACATAATAAGATAAAAAAAAACGAGACAAATCAATATTTGTTGGGTTTTAAATGCAGTAATAATTTACTTCTAGGAGCTTGTTGTTAAAATTATGTCATTTATGGCTTATAAACTATTATTTATATGATGGCATTGGCAGTTTGCTGTTGAATTTTATCTCACTTAAAATTCTCTGTTGACTAGTGTTAAATTATTTGGTATGATAGGACCCTATGCTATTCAGATTAGAAAAAAACGTTTTTAATACGAATTAATTAAAACATTATTTTAAGAGATTATGAACTTGGCAGCAAGGGTTTCCCAAAAAGTCATTATCAACACATCCACAAAATCTTGTTAATTTTAATAGTACATTTCTGTTATTTACCGGACTCCATACCTATTTTTCTCACTTACTGTATTGAGAGTCTCTATACCAAATATTTGATGTTTTAATCTACGATATAAACGTTTAGGTATTATTGAAATTAAGCCATACTATAAACTACAAGGTTTCATGTACCTATATTAATAGAGTTCAGTTAGATTTTTTTGCTCATACTTTTGAGTTCTAATTATCTCGATGCGAAATAAGGAAGTTTTTTTATTATTTTTTGACATATTGTTTTTTTTTCAAACATACGTACATAATTACATTAACTATATTTTGAAATTTAAATATTATTCATCACAAAGAGCTATCGGGGAATGCTAAAATAACTATACTGACTTCTAGATTTTACTGTAGAAATTAAGACCGAAAGTACGCAAATAAATGTTTTTTGAAATATTCTTTGACGCTTAGGTTCATTACTTTTTAGTTTTGTATATTGTTAAAATACTATTTTTATTTAAGTTTTGTGACCACACTTTGACTCGGGTAGTATTTCGAATACTAGAACCCTTGTTAAGAAAATTTAAATGTGCCTAAACTCAATGAAAGAGCATTGTTTTATTATTCAGATACCATAGTATTGCATTTTGGTGGATTTACACACTTTGGCAAAATGTTAGCTCAACTGAATAACTAGATTATACATACCCATGTTATATAACCACAGTATCAGTGAAGGTAAAAAAGTTTGTTAAAATGGCATGGAGTTTTAGGTATGAAAGTTGTCGAAAACCAAATATATAAAAACAGACAGTCACTCTAACAAAAATTATGCTGTTTATTATTTAGCAGAATCGAAAGATATATATCACTAGAGAATACATTTTTAATGTCTCAATTCGCTCCTGTCTATGAAACATTTCTCTTTCTTTTCAACTTCTGAATTCTGACAACGAATTGTTTGAAAAATAGAATAAGTTTTCGGACACACTTCAATGATGAAAGAAATATCAGATAACAAAGAAATTAAATTATACCATAGCGGTTATCTCAAAAATTACATTATTATAGAAAAATTATACGTTTCACATTCTTAAATCACACGACACCTAGTATTAAATAATATCATGTACTTTCACTGCAGTCCTCTATATTATTTTCTCCTATTCAGATTGCGCGATATTTTAAGCTTACTTAAAAGTATATTATAATACTTTTATTTCAAATACTAAATAGTATAAATAGTAACTACCATAAATTTCACTAGACGAGTCGTGAAAGATATTTGTTTTACAAAAACAAGTCAAATTTAAGTCTGTTAGTTGATTAATTTTCTCACAGACAGACACACTCGCGATTTTCTGGTTAAGGTTATTTTGTTTTAGTTTGTAAGTAACTATATTATTTGCTCTAAAAGAATGTGATAAGCTGAAAATAATGTAAAACAGAAAACACAAATTACTAGTCAGTTAAGATGTTGTGCTTATTATACTTTAGCATGAATCATATATCCTCTGGAAATTGTAGAGAACGAATTGTTAAATTATAATTTGCCTGTCAGAAAACCCTCTGTTTCCCAAAACTTTGCATTTTGCAAGTTCATAATCAGTGACGTTAGTTCAAGCATAATTTCAAAATTTTAACAAATTGTGACAACCTACATCGTAATAGTGTTAGTAAAGGATTTCGTGTTATTCTCATGCTCATTGCTCGCAAGTCACCATGTATAAGTTGTAAGCCTGCGCAATGTTACAGTAATGTCAGGGTACGCAAGATTATTACGTACATAGTTAGGATTAGAAAACTCCGAAAGTAGCTGTTGTCGTTTATTTAAATGTTAACTTACATTTAACATTTTCCTCCAATTGTTTATACATTTTTGACTTGCCAGATTACATCGATGAATCACCTCTACCATCAGCAGCCAATATTACCTAGGATGTCAGCGACCTCTAATATCGAATAATAAATAACGAGCATATGCACAATATTATATTATATATTATATATCATTATAAAGCCCTACGGCCTTAGGCAAAATATGTCCCTTTACACACTCATTCAACACCAAAAATAATCTACATTTACCAATGATTTAGCATAACTTACTTCTAAACTTAATACAACAGAGTGTAAATAAATAATTTGTTGTAGCACTTGAATTGTTCGAATAGTAGCACGAGCTTAAAATTAAGGAGAAAAATGAGGACAATGTGACACAAATAATTTATATTTAAAAAAGAACCGACTTCAGCTAACTTAAAATAAAAACCGTTTAGAAACCCTGTGGAATCAATCACTATTTTCACACATATCTTCCTTTTTATCTGATTTAAGGTATAGGGTATTCTTTTCTCTCTCTTTCTTTTTTCTCCCTCTCTCTTTCTCCCTCTCTAATTTTTATACTTTGTCTATATTTTCCAAATATATTTCAACTTTTTTATTTGTTTTATTATTTGGACCACTTTCTATATGTGTAACTAATTCATTCTATATTGCATCCACAATGGTTCTGTGTATTATTGGTAACCCATATATAATTTATTGGTCTATCATTTTCTGAATCACCCTGTACAACTATAATTCAACTCAACACAATATTACTACGCTCCTGATATCTTTAAAACCACCCTGTATAAGTACAAATTCTCTCCACACTATTGACTCTTTCTATTTTTCTATTGTTTAAATTATTCCCGTAAACCAATGATTTTACTTCGCCCCATATGTATATGGTATAATTTTACCATTTATTTCAACCACCCGATATATGCAACTGCTTCTAAAATTTTATTAACCCATGTCTATAATTATACCCCATCCTGCGTCCTATAATTCAAATATCCTAACTGCTTATGCTTATATAACAAATTTTTTATACACCCTGAATAACAATAATTTTACCCCACCCTTACTTGAAACACCTTGTCTAAGCAACTACTTATGTTACAATCTATATAACTTCTTTGAACCGTCCCTTTATAACTGTAATTATACTCCACCTTATATTTCATCGATCCTGTATATTCAACTGCTTCTGACAATTTTTAAAGCCTTTTGTGTAACTGTAATTATTCTCCGTCTTATAACGCAATTATCCACTCTGCATAACTATAGTTTTGTTCCACTCTTATTTCAACCACCTTGTTTATGCAACTACTTATGTGCCACCCAATACAATATTTTTAGAATTACCCTGTATAACTAATTCAATTCCAACTTATATTTCAACCATCCTATGGATACAACTACGTATGTACCACCTAATGTTACATGCACGCACGCATTCACATACAACCGTATGCCATATAGAAGAGTTCGCCGACATAACAAATTTTTGTTTCGATAAACTAACGGAACATTTTCTGCCATTTCATGCGACTATAAGCCTAAATTAATATCGTCTTTAAAAAAATTACTTCAAACGAATTAAAATGAAAACCTTTATAACCACCCTGTACGATATACTTTCATGGAATATCTTAATATTTAAACTATCTATTGATGATGAAAATTTGACATTTACCATGCTGTTTACAGGTTTTTTTTGCATATATTTTTCCGATTTTCAGAAAAATGGTAAGTTTTACGTTATAGAGAAATATACGTAATCAAGCTGGAACATATCTTTGTAGAATACAACTTATAATATTCAAATTTCATGAGCCGTTTTAGAGCATGTTTTAATCACACTGTATAACTATTTTACTTCGCCCCATGTTTCAGATATGGTATATCTGCAACAACTCATGTTCTATCTTAAAAAATTTTCGTACAATTTTTTATCCACACTGTTAACTATAACTCTACTCCACTCTCTATTTCAACCATCTTGTATGTGCAACTATTTATCGGCCACCCAGTTTGACATTTTTTGTACCGCCCTATATAAATAAAAATCCATCAATTTTCAATAAATTTCACCAAAACTACAACTGCTTACGGGGCACCATATGTAACAATTTTTAAATATTAAACTACTTAACTCTACTCTTCCTTATAATTCAAATTTCATATCTGTGCAACTAATTATGAGCTACGATATTACCTCATAGTTTTTGAGGCACAGTGTAAAATATAATTTCTCTCCACACTTCATTTAAACCATCCTTTATTCGCAACTTTTTCTAACCTTGTTTGCATCACACTGTGTAACGTTAACTTGCCTTTGCCCCATAATTCAGGTAGTCAAAGATTTTTCTAACTTTTTTTACCGACACTGTATGATTATTGTTCTACTCCACGCTATATTTCAACAACCTTGTACATGCAACTACTTATGGGCCACGTTATATAACATTTCTTCACAACCCTATATACTTAGAATTCTAGTCCACTCTATATTTTATCTATCCGGTATATGAAACAGGTTGAAGATTATAACGTTTTTATATATTTTTTTAAACCCACCTGGAGATATAGCTGTAATTATACTCTGCTACATATTTCAACCATCCTATATGCTACTTGTAAACTTGTCAGCTACTTGTGCTTTTAACATTTTTTAAACCCATATCATAACTATAATAATAGCTCAAGAAAATTCAAATATCCTAACTGCTTAGATAACACATTTTTTTATCCACCCTGTATAAATATATTTCCATTTTAATATTATTTCACCCACATTGTATATGCTACTATTTATGACCCTAAGAATATAACATTTTATTATCCGCACTGTATGAATATAATTCAACTCCACCCGTTTTTCAACCACCTGGTATATACAACTGTTTGTAGTCCACTCCATATGTCTTTTTTGAACCACCCCGTATAACTTTCCTCTTATTTCAACCATATTGTAGATATGCAACTACTTACGTTACACCTAATATACCTTTTTTTAAGATTTTTTAAATTCATTTAATTGTACCTATTCTATATATGGAACACCCTGTAAAATTACACTTGATATATCAGTTGGAACATGTTACATTGGCATATTCGAAATTTTGAATAAAAGCTGAGCTGATGCAAGTATCTAAAATTTGGTGGAACCAATTGACTAATTGTGTATGTATTACCGAACATGGTAGTATATTTTTGCCTATACCGTTTCTGTCAATGTAGGGAGATAAAAAGTATACCACATTTTAAGTCAAACTATAAGCTTTGCAACAAAAAAAGATTCAGCAGAATCAGTTCAGTAGTTCTTACGTGATGAGGTAACAAACAAACAAACAAACAAACCGACAACTACAATTTTATAATAGTATAGATTAACAACAACAGAACTAACATTAAAATCTTCAAATCAATAGTAAGCCTCCTAAAACAAATATCAAAATCTGTTAACATCAAATATGCCGAAATTTTCGCTGACACTGAGACTTACAGTACCAACAGAAAGAAACGCGGACCCATTAACGGACTGGGAACAATTTGGAAATCTATTTCCGGTAACTTAGATACAACAGACGGAGGATACTTTAGTGACTCTATAAACAAAATTACTAGAGACCAACATCAAATTGAAAACTTAATGAAACTAAAATTATCTGTAACAACTGCGGTCATTAAGAGCCTTAACACCACACTACAAAAATTTCAGTCCGAAGTGAAAATATTTTCGGAAAATATTGAAGCAATTAGGAAGTCAATTGAGTTCATTACAGACGACCTTGCTTTTTATGAACTTCAAGCCAATGTCTTAGATTTGTGTGAAAGCTTAATGGAAAGTTACGTATACATTGAAGATACTCTCAACGATGTATTAACTGCAGTCTCTTTCGCCCGTCTAAAAATTTTACATAGTTCAATTATAAACCCAGTAGTCGATTCCCTTCAGAAAATATCACAGTCACTTCATGAAAATAAGTTACCACTTCCGACCTATAGTTCAAATGTTGCTCGTTACATCGATCTAATAGAATTGGAAGCTTTTCAGTTCAATACTAAAATTGTTTTTGTACTAAAAATCCCCTTAGTCAATCCTGAAACTTATTCACTGTACCGCCTGCATCCTATCCTAGTTTTGGATGATTGAACAGGATTTCACTACATTCTTCCAACAAAATTAAAATATATCGCGAGAGATGACGTGTCGCTATTGTACGCATCTTCCGAAGACCTGAGTGACTGTAAGCCATTATCTAAAGAACATAAGACCTGTTCCAAAGTTGTTCCACACACCATAGACAAAGAAGCCCTCTGCGAAGCAAAGCTTCTTAGACAGCCAGTAGCCCTTCCTCCATCTTGCAAGCCTTTAATATTATATTTTGTCTATTCATGGGTTTTCTCTCCTCCAAATTTTTTCCTGTAACAGATAAGTATTTAAAATTTGTATATGTAGAACAAAGTGTAGTAAGGCAATTTCGTAAAATTGCCCGGATTACTGGTTGTCTGTACAGAGATTCTTCCTCACAGTTTTTCTGAGAGAAAGAGATGTCTATAAAATGATCAACCAGTATTCCTGTATATAAGTAATGTATTGTATATTGTGTAATACTTATCTGTGTAGGGAGACGTTTCAACTCCGAGTCTGGAGTCGTTGTCAATAAGTATTACACAATATACAATACATTACTTATATACAGGAATACTGGTTGATCATTTTATAGACATCTCTTTCTCTCAGAAAAACTGTGAGGAAGAATCTCTGTACAGACAACCAGTAATCCGGGCAATTTTACGAAATTGCCTTACTACACTTTGTTCTACATATACAAATTTTAAATACTTATCTGTTACAGGAAAAAATTTGGAGGAGAGAAAACCCATGAATAGACAAAATAATTCAAGACCTCCTCAACAATCTTTTCGAAATTATTTAATATTATATGCCAAAGAGTATAATATTCAAGAGATTGATCTGAACCTTTGGTTAATTAATCTCGATTTCCGGACAGTTACCCATCAACATCAAGTGCAAGGGAGACGATGTCGTTACCCAATCCATATCAACAAATTCTCTATTGACCATCCAACGCTGTTACAATGCCTTCATCGGAAATACCAGGGTCCATGCCAGAAGGACCACCAACAACGTTGACAACATCACATTTAAGAGTCATCCAGTCAACATCCCCTACAACTGTTGCGACAACCTGACAACCATCAGTCAACTTCCAAAGTTGAAACCCATGAGACTACAGGAATTGAGTGCCAGAGACCTGAATATCGCCAACCATAAGCTTAGCCAATACTCCAGGGAATTGAAAAAGCTCCTAGACCAATCATTCTTGGAGAAACACACCTCATGGTTTAAGATCATCAACAACCGCAATTGTGGTTGCCCTCCTTTCCATTAGAATCATCAGAAAAAAATTCCAGAAGCCCCCAACCAGGTCCATCAACCATCAAGCCCAGGGTAAAACGACATAGCCTCCTTAGTCCTGTCGAGGATATTGAATTGCAGAACCTCCCTTAAAAGTCGATGCTGTAGCATCAACTTTTTTATATGGATGGGAGTTGTTATATAAGTTATTCCATCGACTTATATGAAACCATCTAGAAACAGTTCCCAAGCTGAGTCAGCAACCACGTGTCGTCTCAGGTTACCTTTCAACGACGTACATCAGTGAGAACTGCAAGCGCGGCGACAGCTTAGTCAGCGTTCTTAGGTTATAAATTATACATTTGCCTTGTGTCATTATGCATTATTACTTCTCTCTTCTTCTCTCTAGTTAGTTTAACACATAATTTTGTCCTTTTATTGTTTTGAAGTAATTTTATTATTTTAATTGTTATTTTCAAATTTTGTATTAAAAGTGATTAATTGTGTAACTTTAAAATCTTTTTAAAAAGCGAAATTTTGAAAGTGTGATATAACAAACTGGCGCAGTCAGTAGGATCCTAACGCTACTAGAACACGGGTACTCTAACTGGTAGCGGCGAATTCCTATCCCTCAACGGAACAACGAACCTGGAAGAAGTTTATTTTAGATTTTCTTGGGAATAATACCACATCAGAGTTCAAACTTGTGTATATTTTAAAACCAAACGTTTCAAAATCCTGTCGGATTTCGTTTTCAATGGATATAAATTTCTAAAGTAAAATTGAAATATATGACAATTATTATGACAAATATGTTTACGTTACTATGGGAAAATTTTTTTGATTTTAAATATACAGGGTGCACAAGAAATTCCAAAGATCATTATAAATCAAAAAAAAAATTTTTCCAAGTTGGAAGAACTTGAAAAATTGTCTTCAGAATTTATTTGTGGCGTTCCTAGGGACGACTTTCTTTTTAAGATAGTGCATTTGCCAAAAAATGTGATCAAAGAATTCTGATAATTCAGTGATCCCATTAAAGTCATAAGGGAAAACCTAGGAAAAACCTCATGAACTATCCCGATATAGGGTTGTTCAAAAGGATATGCCCATTGTTAATTTCATCTTTAATTATCGGCAACCAGACATGTCTGAAATCTACGGAAGTAGAAGCGATGCAGTCGTTTTCATTTAACAGAATTAAGGCAGATTCTTTTAATTTTCGTTTTATGCAGTGTTCTTCTTTGTGTAATATTGTTGTGTTTTGAAATTGTATTTTATGGCCTTGGTCCCAAGCATGTTCACAAATTTTTGATTTTTCGAACTGACGTTTCTTTATGTAATTTTGATGTTCATTTATTCGAACATTAAGAGGTCTAGAGGTTTCTCCAATATAAAACTTATTACATTCACAAGGAATCTTATAAATGCAATTTTTTGAGTTTTGCGTAGCGTTTTTTGGTTTTGTTTTTGTTATAATAGATTTAAGCGTATTTGTTGTTTTAAATGTAGTTTTGATGTTAAATTTGTTGCCTACTCTTCTCAATCTCTCTGACAGGCCCTGTATATATGGTATTGTTATTATTACTTTAGAAATTTATATCCATTGAAAACGAAATCCGACAGGATTTTGAAACGTTTGGTTTTAAAATATACACAAGTTTGAACTCTGATGTGGTATTATTCCCAAGAAAATCTAAAATAAACTAGAAGATGCCACAAATAACATTCAGAAAACAACTGGAAGAAGTCTTCACTGCAATCAAACTTAGAACACGGCGCTGTCAATGTTCCTGTTGATGTAAGTAATGGTGAATCGTTATTCGTTTTAAGTAAATATTTGATTTGATTTAGTAATATTGAAGTTATTTTATTATTTTAATTGTTATTTTCAAGTTTTGTATTAAAAGGGATTAATTGTGTAACTTTAAATAAAATCTTTTTTAAAAAGGGAAATTTTGAAAGTGTGATATAACTGAGAGGCTGAGATATATATATATATATATATATATATATATATATATATATATTATATCACAATTCTCAATATTAACTTTTTAAAAAAGATTTTATTAATAACAATACAAAAATTATAACTTTAAAAACGTAAATAAAAATAACAATATAAAGTGACAGAGTAACTGAGTAATAATGAATACAGTAGAAGAGAAATTTTACAATATATTAGTTTAAAGATGCTGAATAGGCATAGTTGCCACGTCAATTCTCACGGATGTCGGCGGCGCCGTAATATGATACCAAATGTGTCGCTGAGTCAGCTGGGAAAGTTGAATTGTCGTTGCGATATAAGTTCGTGCTAAGTTCATAGTATAAACTTATATAACAACTCCCATCCATATAAAAAAGTTGATGGTACAGCATTAACTTTTACGTCAAGTTGTGGAGTTCTGTATTGTCGGTTGGATTCAGGAGGCTGTGTAGCTTTCCTTTGGGCTTAGGATTTGATGGTGCTGTCGGTGGCGTCTGCTGGACAGCGGAGCTTGGTGTAGTGGTATTCTTGAACCTCTTCTGGATTGACATCATTGTGAGGAGTATAATCACGATTACTACTAAGGTGGTCGTTGTGATTGTGAGCCAGGCATATGGTTTTCTAAGGGTGGTTGTTCCATCAGCTTTTCCTGCTGCATAGAATATTGGGAGAGCTTATGGTTGGCAACATCTAGCTCTTGTACATCTAATTCTTGTAACTGTAGGGGTGTTACGTTTGTCATCTCATTGGCCTCTGGCATGCCATTGCAGCAGTTGAAAGGACTGTCCACTGGGTGGTTTCTGTATGTGAAGTTTTGGACATTTTTAGACTTTCTTGTAGCATGGATCCTTGTGTTGTCAATAGAGGCATTGCAATTGGGTTGGATTTGAATCACTGAATTTGTCGATATAGTTAGTGTCACGACATCTCCCCCTTTGCATTTGATGGTGGTGACCAGTGGTCTTGAAATCGAGATCAACCAAAAGTTTACGTCAATCTCTTGGATGTTCTGCATATAATATCACACTTATGCAGGTGGCTGGAAGTGTGGCTGGCTGTCTGAGAAGCTGACCTTCGTAGATGGAATCTTTGTCTATTGGATGTGATATGGCTTTGGAACAAAACTTATGATGTTTAGTTAATGACTTGAGTCACCCAGGTCTTCGAAGGATGTGTATAATAACAAATCGTCGTCTCTCGCGATAAATTTTGTCTTTAATGAAAGTATATGATGAAACCCTGTTCGATCATCCAAAATTAGGATAGGATAAAGGTGATAAAGCGTGTAAATCTCAGGATTCACTAATAGAATTTTGAGAACAAAAATGATTTTGGTGTAAATCTGAAAGCTTCTAATTCTATTAAATAGATGTATTGAGCAACATTTGAACTGAAGATAGGAAGTGGTAAACTATTTTCATGTAGTGACTGAGAAATCTTTTGAAGGGAATCGACCAAATCTACTGGGGTTATGATCGAACTATGTAAAATTTTTAAGCGGGCGAAAGAGACTGCAGAGAACATCATCTAGAGTGTTTTCAATAAATATGTAACTCTCCATTAGGCTTTCACACAGATCTAAGATATTGATTTGAAATTCATAAAAATCAAGATCATTAGAAATGTATAAAATTGACTGCTTTATTTTCTCAATTATTATTATATGAGAATAGTTATTCGAGAATAGTTTCTCCTCGGATTGAAATTTTTGTAAAGTGTTGTTGAGGCTCGTAATGACTGAGGTTGTTACAGATATTTCTTTCTTTACTAAGTCTTGAATTTGGTGTCGGTCTTTAGTAATTTTAGTTATACAGTAATTTATGTATTTACCATCTGTTACGTCTAAGTTTCCTGAAATAGCTTCCCAAACTGCTCCCAGTCCGTTAATAAGTCCGCGTTTTCTTCTGTTAGTAGGGTAAGTTTGAGTGTCAGCGAGAATGTCTGTATATTTAGAGTTAACGGATTTAGAAATTTGTTTCAAGAGGTTAACATGTGTTTGTATTTTTGGTTTAAATGATTTTGTATTAGTTGTGTTTTCGTTAATTGTCTCTAAAATTCGGTTTAGTATGGCGTCGTTATTTGAAATAGCAACTCTGAAAGGGCTGAGGTCTTTGAAGACAAGAAGTGTCCATTTGTCGTTTGAAATTTTAAGTGCGCCTTCTTCATGGAACAAAACTCCTATTGTATTGTTAACGGGTGTAAGAGAGTATTGTTGGAGGTTCAAGACTGAAAACAGTCCACAGAATCTGAAAAGAAGGGATTCATTCAAAATAGGGTTTTAGACTGTCAAAGTTAATTTTACTAATTTGGTTAGTCTGTAAATTTATAACAGTGGCAGAGTTTTTTCGTATTGCGGTAATTTCGAAAGGTCCATTGAATTTGTGTTCAGATTTGCTTTTAATCTGAGACTTTTTCACGTAAACTTTGTCGCCTACTTTGTATTCTGGTTGGTTAGTCGAAACATGTTTGTCAAATCTAACTTTAGATTTTTGTTTTTGTTGGTCGGTTTTTGCGCGGGTAAGTCTATAATAGTAGTTCATTCTGTTGTTAAGGTCTCTAACATATTTGGAAATGAGTTTTTCCTGATCGTATATTGTTTCGGGGGGTCTACTGAAAGTGTGCCCAAAGATAAGTTCGTAGGGCGTGAAGCCGGTAGTCTTGTTTTTAGTGTTGTTGTAGCAGATAACTGTGTAGGGGAGGACGTTGAATGGATTATCTTCCGGATATTCAGCTGTATTTGCCCTTATCATTTTCGGTGAAACTTTTCGATAGAACCATTTGATTCGGGATGGTGGACACTTGAAAATGATAGTTTTATGTCATATAGTTCCCACAGGTCCCTTATGAGAGTGTTATCAAATTCACGTCCATAGTCACAATGGATGCGAAGAGGTGTACCATAATGTTGGAAGAATATTAGGAGGGTGTTCACTACAGTTTTAGCTGTTTTGTCACCAATAGCGTAGGCTTGAGTAAATTTGGTGAGTTCATCCCTAATAGTCGGTGCGTAGTTTCTAGTTGGGTATTCGAAAATATCAATCTTGATACGTTCGAAGGGCGTTTTTGGTGTTTCAGTTACGATAAAAGGAGCACTTAAGTTTTTTCTACGGAACTTTACCTTTTGGCAAGTTTCGCAGGACTTAATAAATTGCTCTACACTTTTGATTAGTCCAGTCCAATTATACTTTTCTTTAATGCGTCGAATAGTCTCGTTAATTCCACGATGAAGGTTATTTTTGCCGCAGTGGTACTGCGGCAGTATAACGGGAATCTCTTCTTGTGAAGGGGTTGTCACGATATTTTGACAAATTTTAAGTTTTACGTCTTTGTGTGCAAGTATAAGAATAGTGTTTTAAGAATCGATAGTTCTACGTTGTTTTCAATACAAAAAGTTTCGGATTCGTCGAACTGATCTTGGTTGTTATAGAGGATATTAAAAAGATGTGAGACAACTGTTCCAGGATCAAAGGGTAAAGGGACAATTAAATACTTTCTATGCCGGACAGATTTGCTGGCTAGAATGTTTAGTGTGTAGTAGTGAAACTTGGGTCTTCTTCGAAAATGACTTCGATGATTTTGTCATTGAGTTTATTTTGCCAGAAGAAAGTGACTATTCGTTTGTGAGATTTGTCTAGGAGTTGGGCGTTAGAAATTTCTATTTTTGAGTAAACAATTATCGACTCGGTTTTATATAATTGAACAAATCGATTAAACTCTGTTGTCGTTCTGTCGGCATGTTCATCGGGTTCTTGATCATTATCGGAGTCTGGTTGTTCTGGGTCGGTTTCGTTATTTGCAAAAATGTTGATTTTGGAAATAAAGTGAGTGCATTGTTTAAAGTGGTTGATTTTAACTCGGGAAAGGGCATCTGCGTTCAAGTTTACCTGGCCGGGCTTGAATTCGATTTTATAGTTATACTCCTCTAGTTTGAGGCGCCATCTGGCTAGACGACTGCCTGGATCTTTGATGGAAACGAGCCAAGTAAGCGGGCGGTGATCGCAAAGTAAAGTAACCTTTCTCCCAAAAAGATACGGTCTGTAGTGCTTGACTGCCCACACAATGGCTAGCAGTTCCCGTTCGATAGTGGAGTGTCGAGTTTCTGCAGTGCAGAGGGTAGGGGAAGCATATGCTATAGGAAGATCTTTTCCTACGGGGCCTTGTGAGAGAACTGCTCCAATTGTGAAAGCACTAGCATCAGTAGTGAGCAGGAATGGTTCCTCGAAATTTGGGTAGATCAAGAAAGGGCTTGGTTCAGTTCTTTGAAGGAAGACTTGCAGTCTGCGTCGAAGATGAATTTGACGTCTTTTTGTAGGAGTTTTGTTAGAGGCTTCGAAATTGGGGATAAAACATCAGTAATATCCGGCGAGACCAAGAAAAGATTTAACATCTTTAAGAGTTTGGGACTGAGGAAAATTCTGGATGCATTCAACCTTTGAAGGGTTTGGTTTCACTCCTTCTTGGGTGATAAGATGACCTAGGTAAGCAATTTCTTTACTGAGAAACAATTGTCAGATTGAATTTTCAAGTTTGACTGTCTTAGACGCTTAAAGACTTCTGTCAAACGGGACATATGTTCATGGATGATGGTTGGTGATTAAACGATAATGTAATCCACATGTAAACAAGGCAACGTTTATTCTGGATGCCCAGAAAAAAGTAGAAGGTGCATTTTTCAGACCAAATTGCATACGAACAAATTCGTAATGGCCATTGTCAACAAAGAAACCGGTCTTGGGAATGTCTTCCTCAAGGATTTCCAACTGGTGGAACCTGGAAGCGAGATCCAGTGTCGAAAAGTATTGACACTTACCAAGTTGATCGAGGAGATCAGAAAAGTTGGGCAGAGGATATTTATCGTCTACAGTTAGTTCATTTAACTTCTTATAGTCGATAACAACTTGCCACTTTTGCTTACCAGAAGCATCGAGTTCTTGGGGACGACACATACGGGGGAGGACCAAGGAGAAGAAGAGTGTCTGATTATGCCTTGATCAAGCATTTTGGCAATTTGAGTTTTCACTTCCTCCTTATGGACTTGAGGATATCTGTAAGATTTTGTGAAAACGGGCTTCGCATTATTGGTGTCGATTGAATGTTTTACTGCGTTGGTAAAGGACAAAACATCGCCTTCGAGATAGAAAATATCTTCGAATTCTAAACAGAGGTTCGTGATAAGTTTTCGCTCTTCGTCATTAAGGTGTTCTGTACTAATTTGTGCCCTGATAGTTAAGTTTCTGTCCAAGTTTAGAGAGTCTGTGTATTCTTGTGTATTTAAATTTAGAGGGTGTGTATGGTCAAGGGGTTCGAAGTGAAGATCGGAAAAATTAACAGTTTTAGGCATCGCGTTCGCGTTTATTATTCAAGTCAGAAATTCTCCCTTTGAATTAACGCGTAGAACTGCGTTGGGAAGTCGTACTTTGTCAATTACTTTTGTCGGTTTTTCTAAGATCGCACTTAAGTTTGAAAATTTGTTCGGTTCGTGCCTGGATAGTTACTTGGTTGTTAGGAGTACAAGTTTGTTTGTTAGTACTGGGTATGTCTTTTGGTTTTATATTAGACTGATTGTGATCGGGCACTTTTTGCAAGGGAAAATCAATGCCTAATATTCCATCAAACTCAATATCTACATTGTAGATAAAAACCTTATGGGGATTACCTAAGGCAAATGGAATAAGGGTGGATTCTGAAATCGGGATTTTCTCGTGCGTAATACCTTGGATTGTCACTTTTGGGGAAATCGTTGACGGAAATTTTTGACGGTACTTTCTTTAAAAATGGAGATACCAGCACCTGTATCAATGAGAAGTTTGAACTTTTCGGAAGCGTCGTGAATGTAATATAAATTTTTGGAGTTGACTGTTAGGAGAGGACAGAGAAATGCTTGTTCCGGGAAACTCGCATTCGGGTCGAAATCTTCCAGATTCAAATTCTGAATTTGGGTTTGGACTTCGGAAATGGTTGTTGAATCGGGTGGCTGATCTAGGTTCGGGAGATCTAGAAAATCCTGGTATTCGTGACTGTTCAACGGTATATCGAAGTTATCGTCTGGAGTTTGTTCAATGTCATAATCGACAGGATTTTGACTGAAATCGTCATAAATATATGGGCTATTTCTGGACGATAGTGAGGGTTTGTCTGTATTACGGACGGTCAGAACTGATTTGGTTTAAACGGGGGTCTTTGAAGGTTCGTCGGTCGAAATGGTGGAACTTGATGGTTGGTATTATTTGTGGTTGGATTAGGCCTCGAAAATTGAGTTGGCCCTACGAAATTTGGTCGGAAATTTTTAGTTGAGGACTGAGGGTTATTTTGATATCTAAAACGACAGTCTGTGGATATGTGGCCTAATCGTCCACAATTTAAACATTTGGGTGGCTGATTGGTTTGCTAGCCTGAAATGAGGGCTTAGGTGGGGCAGATTTGTTTATCTTCTGTTCCTCGAAGTAAGACAACTGAAGCTCTCTTCTTATGCGAGAATGTGCCTCAAGGATCTTTTGGGTTGCTGGCACGAATGACTTGGTCTAAACGTGGTTCTAATCCTGTAAGAAGCGTGTTTAGAACCATGGTGTCAACAAGTGTAGTCTGAGCATCTTTTTGCTCGTTGCTTAGATTTGGTGATTTTTGAATACAAAACCTGAAGTCTGTTGTAGAATGTCAGGGGAGACTCATTGGCTAGTTGTTTTAACCGTTAGAGATCGTGAATTAATGAAGAGAGATCACGAGAGACTCCGAAATGTAGCGTGAGGAGCTGTTTAATCTCAAGGTACGAAGCGGGGTTTCTCGAGTTGACTAACTGCGCTGCTTTGCCCTTTAGTTTATTTTAAAATGTGGAGCTAATAGGTATTTTTGTTCTGCGGTAGACATGTTGTAAACACAGTTACAAGCATGTATGTTAGTGGCCAAGGAGTTTTGGTCTCCCTCAAATTCGGGAATGATACAAAATATTTCCGATAACCGGTATGTTTCGGTTTCATCGGAAACAACATTGTTTGTTGCTTGTGCCATTGCGATTTGTTAGATTTAAAATATGTACACAAGTTGAAAAAATAAAAGAATAAAAACAAACGAGGGATTGTATAAAAAGTATAAAAATTATTAAGAGAGTGTATGTAAATGGAAAATAAACGATATTTTGGATAATAGAACAGTAAAGAATGAAGTAATAAAATAAATATGTAAACATAAATCAAAATATATCAAATAAATATTTCAATTCAAAGAATCAAATAGTAAATCAATTCAAAATAATATATCAAGATTACCAAATAAATAAAGTAATCAAAATAAAAAATCAAATTATCAAATATATCAATGAAATCAATCAAATAAATTCTTAAAACCTTAAACGTTAGACGATTCACTATTACTCACATCAACAGGAACATTGTAAGATCCGTGTTCTCCTTGTTATCGCAGTTGGGACTTCTTCCAGGTTCTTTGCTCCGTTGAGGGATAGAACCCGCCGCTAGCAGTTAGAATTAAGCTCGTGTTCTAGTAACGTTGACGAATCCTACCGACTGCGCCAATTTGTTATATCACACTTCTCAATATTAACTTTTTAAAATGATTTTATTAATAACAATACAAAAATTATAACTTTAAAAATGTAAATAAAAATAACAATATAAAATGACAGAGTAACTGAGTAATAATGAATATAGTAGAACAGAAATTTTACAATATATAAGTTTAAAGATGCTGAATAGGCATAGTTGACACGGCAATTCTCACGGATGTCGGCGGCGCCGTAATATGATACCATACGTGTTGCTGAGTCAGCTGGGAAAGTTGAATTGTCGTTGCGATATAAGTTCGTGCTAAGTTCATAGCATAAACTTATATAACATATATATACATTTATATATATATATATA
This sequence comes from Octodonta nipae, assembly GCA_034190945.1. Classification (NCBI taxonomy): domain Eukaryota; kingdom Metazoa; phylum Arthropoda; class Insecta; order Coleoptera; family Chrysomelidae; genus Octodonta; species Octodonta nipae. The sequence goes on from CM067217.1 coordinate 122,786,307, forward strand.
TATATATATATATATATATATATTTAGTTTTCGCGGCAATAAATGGTTTAGCTGCATTCATCCGCGTAGTTGATAACTAATTCCTGCCGGGATCGATGGTAAAATGACGACGTTTCGGCAAAGTCAAATCTGCCCTCTTCGGGTCGGTTCGCATAATTCTCGTAGCCTTCTGCTTTCGCTTCTAGTTACTCGAATGCTAAGAAGAGCAGAATTCTTGCAATACTGTCCGTAGTACCCTTGACATACGGTAAATAAGCGTTTATTATTGGTGTCTCATGCTCCTTGTCTGTTTGTCTCGGTTTTGACTTTAGGGCTCTTTGTATATTTCGGTCTGTAAATCCGTTTTCTCTTAGAGCTGTATTTAAACTGTCTATTTCCTGCTTGATGTTATCCTGGTCAGCTAGTCTTTGTGATCTGGTTACTAAAGTCTTGACGACGGCTTGTAGTTGGGCTGGGTGGTGATGAGAATTAGCATTAAGGTATATGTTGGCGTGAGTTGCTTTCCTATATACTGTATGGCCAAGGGTTTCGTCTTCCTTCCTATTTATCAGAACATCAAGGAATGGCAGTTGATTGTTGGCTTCAACCTCCATGGTAAATTTTATTTTTGATGTGTGCCATTAAGGTGATATAAAAATGCGTTGATGTGTTCCCTCCCATGAGGCCAAATCACAAATGTATCATCCACATATCGCAACCATAAACTGGGTTTAAGAGTGGCTAAATTTTTTTAATTACCGTCAAAACAATAACCTAAATACACATACACTCTATTAAAAATAATGATCCATGCAAAATAGTATAAGAATATATAACTTTGGTAATATATAACTAATAGTACGTAAAGGCAACTTTTGAAACTAAACGTGTGACATTTAAAGAAGAGAAGGACAAAAGCTTACAATATATCATGTTCAGATTTTGTATATCAGTTCTTCTATTCATACAGTTGTTATTCTGAGAGATATGAGCCATTTCTAGAAAGTTTCTCTTAAAACTATTTTCACTTGTATCCAGTATGTTTACATTGTTAAAATCGGGGATATGTTCCTCAGTTTTACAATGTTCAGTTAGGGCACAAGTGACTTTATTCAATCTAACGTCACTTTTATGTGAGCTGACACGAGCCTTAAGATGTTTTTTTTGTTTGCCCGATGTATTGTAAGTCGCTGTTAATACAATTTATCTTGTAAACAACATTTGACGAGTTTTTGGTGTCTATTTTATCCTGAACTTTAGAAAAGACACTTGCGACTTTTTTTAAGTATTTATTTGCCACTTGTATATTGCTGACAGGATGTAAAAATTTTACACAGTCTTGGGATCAGCCCTCGGATATAAGATAGAGACGTGTAAATTAGAGCTAGAATTAGATGGGAGATTTGGTACTATTCCAGCGTAGGATGAGTAATGTTGAAAATTTCAATTTTTTTACATAAGATCATGTTGGTTTTTGTCTTAAGATGGTAACTATTGTAATTCATAAATCTCGCTGAACTATATATATATATATATATATATATATATATATATATATATATAAATGAGCCCTCAGCAATAAGAAATTTATCAATAAATAGTATTAGATTGTAACAAAACAATTCAAATCAATGAACTTGACAAAGTTTCTTATTAGGTAAAAATTACCAAGATAAGCAAGCTTCCCTGAATAAAAACTTGTTATCGTGCACTACTTCAGTTTGGCTAGCAAAGTAATCATATATCAGGAGAAATTTAGCAACTACATGCAAACTAAGAATAGAAATACAAAATAGAATAAAGACTCACCATAATTTAATCCATTAAAATTTATAAATCATCAATAGATAAAAGATCTGTTCATGTCAAAATTGGCAGGAATGTCTGATACACCCAAAATGTGTAAATTGGATATTTAATTTAAAAATGGAATTTTATATTGCCAGTGGTGCAGATCATCTAAAATGGAAAAATAAGGTTAATAAAGGATAAAAAGTATATCACATTAGTTGCAAAGATAGTAAAAAAAGTAATTTAGACAAAAATAAGAAGAAAAAATTCACTTAGGTAGTTGAACACAAGTTGTAATAAAAAATAAGTTATGCAAATAGTTAAGTTAAGAGAATAAACAAAGTAAACACTAGAATAAGTAGTGACAGAAGTGAAATAAGACAATTACAGACAGGTAAAGTGAACTTGTAGTAAGCCAGCCAGCCAGAAAATAGGCATTCTCAAATAAGTGATTTAAACATTGTACATTTAAAAACTTTATGTGCTTGGGATATAAGAGTCTATTTAGAGTAGAAAATAATGATTACTTAAGAGTAGTGAGATATATTTAGTAAGTAATGAGAAAAATAGAAAGACATCGGGGTCAAACATTCAAACTCCAAAATATCAATAACGAAGCACAATTAAGCTATAATCAATAGGAAACAATTTATTTAAAATTAAATGAGCCTTCAAATGTGATATTATTCAGAACTTTTAATTAAAAATTTTTTTTTTTAATTTTTGGGTAGAAAATTGTGTCATCACGTTAGCTGTTGCAAGCAAAATTTGGCTTCTCGTTAGTCGTTTGTCCATACCTTATAAATATAAGTGGTCCGCCAAAATTAAGGATTCGGCGATTAACCAGCGCCTCGGATGTTGCATTTTTGTTGATAAATAATCAAAGCCAGCGTTGATCTTGATATTTTGAATTGTGAAGTGTGACAGTAGTGCCAACTCAAACATAGTGAAATAGTGAAAGTACCTAAATTTCACCCTAGTATTGAGGAATAAAGGTCAAAATCGCACATTTTGTCAAATAAACTGACGTGAATAGCCACTCAAAACAAACTGATGTAATTTGAGTGGTATGAAAATTGCCAAAGTGATGGAAAGTGAACATTTAATTTAAAAATGGAATGGATGAGATATAAATGAATGGATAATTTAAAATAAAAATATTAAAGAAATGGAAATAAGAAGAAAAGTTAAGAAAGAATTGAAATGGTGTTTTAGAAAAAAAGGAAGACTATGAACCAAGATTAGAACAAGGTTAATAATTTTGTAGTATTTAAAATTGTATGTTGTTATAAAAAGATAACGAATGTTAAGAAATTAAAGCTTAGGTAGCTGAAGAAAGAAAGAAAATTCTTAGAAATAATAAGTAAAATAGGAAAGATTAAATAAGAGTTGATGAATTTAATTGTTTAGAAATATGTTGTTAAAAAGCATGTTTAATTGTTCTGTTGAAAAGTGATTCTTTTTAAAAGAAGTTAAATTAGAAACTATAGAAAATTTAAAGAAAGAAATCATGAGTTTAAATTAGTTAAGTTAAAAGAAAAGCATTAATTAAAGCTTGTTTTTAAATAAAAATTGAATTGATAATTAGATAATAAAAAAGTTTAAGAAAATTTGAAATAGTAAAAAGAGACTGAGAAAGGTAAGATAATGAGAGTGTCTTCTGGGAAAAAGCTGCCGAAGCCAAATGCGAAATTAAACAGTAAGTACAAAGATTGTTTTTTTTTGTAAGTGAACTGAATGACGTTAATTTTGTTACATATAAATTTAAAAATTTTGATCTTACTTTACAAGTGAATAATATAATTTAAATATTGCTAAAGCCTGTCTGTTACAAAATAAATTGCCGGTTGAACAAGTAATATAAAAAATGCCCAAATGAACCCACACTAACAATTTTCTTATGTATAAATCTCAAAGATAATAAAATAAAAAGTTAACACATTAAATAAATAATTAATCACATTAAATTAATATTACTACAAGTAATGTGGCGCTCAAGCAATTAAAATAATAATCATTAAATAAAAATAATAATAAAGGCCATAGCAAATTGGTACCCAAGTAAGGGCTCCTGTGAAAGCTAAAGTGGCAACAGGAACAGGAACAAAATAAATCATAATAAACCTATATATAGACTAGACATTCTACATCACTACGGGGAGGAGACTTTCAAAGCCACGAAGACCTACGAAAAACTGAGAGGAAAAAGATGTATTTCGCTGTGCAACCTCAACTTTCTGATTTTGCCGCAATCAGAACTTGCTACCAACGTTCACAAAGCTGTCACACCACACAAGAAACAGGAAAAACAATAAACATTCTGGATAAAGCAAGCAGGACCCTTCTCAAAGAACAAATAAACAGAAGCCGCCAAGAAGTGAACGAAACAGAAAACCAACTGTACCACCTTCACCTGAAGCTCAGCCGCCAATTACACAGAGTACTGTGGGACAGAGTAGAGCTACTAATACACTGGCACACCGAGACTGACAAAACTCAAACATCGTCCAAACTCCAGAAAATAAAAGAAATTGGAGAATCTACAAACAAAGTCTCGGAAATACGAATAACTCACAGCCCAAGGCAACATCCGCAGTGTCCACAACATCTCCAAATACCCACTATCCACCACATAAATTGGTGTTCTTAGTAAAGGTTTCAACTCCAATGTCGAAACAAGCCTCACGAATTTAGATAAACAAACGGCAGAGCAGATAAGGCAAGACGTCGCCCAAGTCATCAGATACGCCAAATCACCTCAACCAAACCTCAGCCGACAGGAAATGAAAGACCTCAAGACTCTCAAAAAATCCAAAAATATCACCATACTACCTGCCAATAAAGGAAACTCCACCGTCGTAATGAACACTACAGACTACCAGGACAAAATGAAGCAACTTCTCGACGATGACTCAAGTTACAAACCATCATCCAGAGACCCGACCACCTACCTAGAAAAAATAACGAAATCCAAAATTAAAGATTCACCCATAGAAGAAGAACTTCAGAAAACTGATACCCAGAGAAAAGTCAAGTCGATGCCCAAAGCTCTACGGTTTGCCAAAATCCACAAAGACGGAGTCCCACTTCGACCTATAGTTAGTGCTTTCAACTCGCCAGTATACAACTTGGAAAAATATCTAGCCAGCACGCTACAACCAATTGTGGAAAAAGCAGATTCTTGCATTAAAAACTCGGAACACTTCACGCGCATTCTCAATAGTATTTCCATAGAACCAGAAGATATCATAGCTAGTTTCGATGTTAAGAGCTTACATCCAAGCATACCAGTAGAAGGAGCACCTCAACCAAATATCTGAGAATGAAGACCTCCCACAATTCATAATAGATTTGTCACGCCACTGCCTCAAAAGTGCCTATTTTATGTATGACAACCGCATATATAAACAAACCGACGGAGCAGCAATGGGGTGTCCACTATCACCAGCGGTGGCAAACCTCTTCATGAACTATTTCGAGAAAAAGGCACTACAGACAGCAAACCTGAAGCCAAAGTTATGGCTAAGATACGTCGATGATGTAGTTGTCATATGGTCTTTCGGCAAACAAGAACTTCTTATGTTTCTCCATACACCCCAGTAGAACTTGATGAAAACAACCAGCTGCCTTTTCTTGAAGTTCTCGTAAGAAAAAAACCCCAGAATAGGCACTTCGACCACACCGTATATACCAACTCAACACACACGAGCAGATACTTAAACTACAAATCCCATCATCACCCTTCTCAAATACAGGGAGTTGCCAACACGCTAGTTTGTTTCCAGATCCATTCGACTGACCGACGACAATAACAAAACACACGAATTAGAACAGATAACTAACGCTCTACGACAAAACGGATACACAAACCACACAATCAAAAAGGCAATAGCACAACAACACCTTGATCCAAAACCAAATGATGACCTCAACGAAAAACCATACATCAAAGAGACAACGGACAGAATTGGCCGAATCTTTCGATAGCATGACACCAGACCATAGGCACAAGTTTAGGAAATCCCAAACCAAAAGTTAAACTTGAAAATCAAAGGGTATATAGTATAACTTGTGGAACGTGCGACAAGGTATACGTCGGACAGACAAACAGGAGAATTTCAGCCCGTTTAGATGAGCACAGATTTGCTGAAAAAAATAAACAGACAACATCTGGCCAACAACATTTGGGCCATAAAATCAATTTCAATAGTTGCAAACAGATAGCACAAACAACTCATTACAAAACCAGACTAATACGAGAAGCCATTGAAATCGAGAAAAGTGGACATCTAAAGAGATGACGCCCTGCACCTTTCTAAGACTTGGAAGACAATTATTCAACATCAAAACAAAGTTAGCCACGCAAAATACTAACCCGTCAACAAGTGAGACACCCGACACGGCAGCAAAGGGGGCGGAGTCAACAACGACCAATCAGGCGCGATATAACCTCCGACGGAAGTATAGATCACCTCTCAGCTCACCGTAACAACGCATTGAGAATGCCAAGTGAGACTTTGGCGAAACGTCTGCATGATTCAAACATGAATCAATATAACGAACGGATGTATTCCCGGATACATATTTCTTCATATATATATATATATATATATATATATATATATATATATATATATATATATATAAAATATATTTGCTTCTCATACTAAGTCTTCTTGTCTGATCTCAATTTTCTAAAAGATTATATAATAGTAAAACTTAATCTAGATCAACCAGACTTACAACATATCTGTTATTAGGTTAGAATGGTCAATTCTTTGTCGGTAATTTGGGTAATCAATTCAATGCCGCGTAGGATCACACATGAGTAGATTAAAACCATCACATTTTAAAAAGTTTATGCTATATCCAGTGACATGGAACGGAAACAAAAACAAAAGTCGATTCGACAGGACACTAAGATTCTTAGGTCATGAAATGAACATTGAAGGAATTTGTTAGATTGAGAGTGTCCAAGTACTCGGATATATATAAAAAAAAAAAAAAAAAAAAAAAAAAAAAAAAAAACAGACATATATACAAACATTTAAACCTAAAAACAGGGGGAGATATAGCTTGTACAGTCTCAAGTAAATTGCAATATATTGTTTTTAGGTTTTTTATGTCTGTTTTTTTATTGATACTATTGTTTTGTCATGTATGCATACCATCTCCAGGTCTTTTGAAGTATTGGATTCACAAGCTAAAACCCCTATTGTCAAAGTTGAGTGGTTATTTTTCAAACAATTGCATAGCATAGCTACAGTGCTTCTGTCGTTGTTAGCTTCCTATGTAACTAGACTCCTTTACAATCCACCTTGTGATAGAAAAGTTTTGGTGTACCTTGCTGAAAATGTTGTTTGAGAGGTTTGTGGGCAAACATGATGTTGCGCAGATTTTAAAACCTGTTGTATAGATAGTATTTATGTATGGAATTGAGACATAGTACTAAATTGTCAGAAGTTAAACTTTTGTACCTGAAATTTGGATGGCAAATGTTGCAAATTCTTCTCTTCATGCAATTGGGACGAGATGTGTAACTAGATTTATTTTCAGCTTCCCTGAGGTACTGCCTACCTGAACATTTTTTTGTTGGTTTAATGTACCAGTCCAAGGCGACTTTCAGACAGTTGTCTACATCTCTAATGACCCTCAATTTCTCTTCAATAGTAAAGTGTAAGAACTCATTGTAGTTATTGATTTGTAACAGTTCAGTTTTGCCAGCAGTAGGAATGCTATATATATGTATATATATATATATATATATATATATATATATATATATATATATATATATGTTTTAGATGGTTTCCGGGAATTCATCCGCGTAGTTGATAACTGATTCCTGCCGGGATCGATGGTAGAATGAGGACGTTTCGGCAGAGTCACATCTCCCTCTTCAGGTCGGTTCGCATAATTCTCGTAGCCTTCTGCTTTTGCTTCTAGTTACTCGAATACTAAGATTTTCAGAAGAGATCGCGCTGTTATATAGTCGCGGCTCGGCGCCTATTGGTTGGCACCGTGAACGGCTTCGTGTGATTGGCCCTTGGCGCTCCAGTGGGCACGCCTCCCGCCTGCTGATTTGTTATTTCCGGTTGAGTTGTTATTGGACGGGTCCGGGCCGGTATGGTGTTTAATAGAATTTTCCAACACTTCAATAAGTTCTTAATTTCATTGCCTGCGTTTAGACTGTGAGGCCTCTCTTTGGCTCTGTGAGGCTATTTCAATTGCCCCTCTTACGAGTCTTGATTTCAGATGTTCTATATTTGCCAGTACTGGTGTTCTCAAAGTCTATTCGGTGTGACATCGTGGTGGCGTGATCCGCAATGGATGTTGTTTTTTCCTGCTTTCTGACATTGTTCTGGTGTTCATCATGTCTAGCTTGAAATGTTCTATTAGTTTGCCCCACATAGGTTTTATGACAGTCTGCACATGGAATCTCGTACACTCCCGGTTGTTCTAAAGGGATACTCGACTTCGGAGTCCTCAACACCGTACTTATTTTTCTATCTGTATTGAAAATATTATCGATATTGTGTCTCCGTAGAATTCTTGCAATACTGTCCGTGGTCCCCTTGACATACGGTAGATAAGCCTTGGTTATTGGTGTCTCCTGCTCCTCGTCTGATTCTCTCGGTTTTGACTTTAGGGCTCTTTGTATATTTCGGTCTGTAAATCCGTTTTGTCTCAGAGCAGTTTTTAAAATATCCATTTCCTGTTTGATGTTATCCTGGTCAGCTAGTCTTTGTGATCTGGTTACTAAAGTCTTGACGACGGCTTGTAGTTCGGCTAATAAACACCGTACCGGCCCGGACCCGTCCAATAACAACTCAACCGGAAATAACAAATCAGCAGGGGAGGGCAGATGTGACTCTGCCGAAACGTCGTCATTTTGCCCTCGATCCCGGCAGGAATCAGTTATCAACTACACGGAGGAATTCCCGGAAACCACCTAAAACATTTAGTGCCCGCGAAAACTTAAAAACAAATATATATACATATATATATAGGGCGTTTTCTAGAATGTTCGCCAAACTTCATCATCCCGCATTGTTTGGAACGCAAAATTGATTATTTCCCTTAGCTGTTCCCGGTAAACAATAACAAATGCAAGATACTGTTCTGTTGAATGTCCTGTGAAGTATGTTATTATCTAACCGAGCTTGTATCTCAATGATGTAATTATGATATTGATTATACCATTTACTTATTTTTAAATTTTTATCTTTAATAATTTTGTTTTGTTTTGTCATCTAACTTATTAATATATAATTTTATTATTTCACTTAGTAATTGCTTATGCATAGTTATACATTTTTAACCGACTTCAAAAAGAATGTTTGTTCACCGATTACTAGGAAACGGCTTGAGGGATTTCAACCATTTTACTGGATCCTGTTTGGCGGGATAGCGAAGTGGTCCCATATTTTTTTTCATTAAAATAGCTTTTACCGTTTCTTAGAAAATGGGGAAAAACTATTTTTACCTATTCTCATATACTCTATGCCATGGTGGAGGAGCCGGTATTATTATATAAAATTTGAAAAATGTTATTCGGAACATGGAGCAAATTGAAAAGGGATTAGATTAGTTCCGTGATATCTCAAAGTGGTCTGAACTTTTTTCAAATAACATAGCTTCTATCGTTTCTTATAGAATGGGGAAAAACTTTTTACCTATTTTCTTATATTCTATGTCTTGGTGGAGTCGCGGGTATTATAAGATTAGATGGAGTTACTGGTATTAACTATTCGGAACTTGGGGCAAATTGTAAATAAGATGAATTAATCAAAATCAAAATAAGTGTCAGTTAATATGAATATACAGTGTATATCCATAAATTAAACGATTTCTTTTTATTCATAATTTTCAGAGAAAAAAGTTATTCTTCACAAACAGATTTTTTACATGGTCTAAAACATAAACAGTAATCATTCCATGTCAATTTTTATTAACTGTGGACAAAGTTTGCCTTCAAAGAGGGCGTTTAATTACAAATTAAAGTATCTTCATTTCTGTTAAGATATAAAATTGTTATCAAATAGAAATAATCTAATACTATATAACGAACAAGGTTTGTTTATATATATACATACATATATATATATATATATATATATATATAAATAATTGAGTTGTGGAAAAAAGCTCTAACGATTTCGAATTGTTTTCCAGAGAAATTAAATAATTAAAAAAGTTATTGGCAGTTTGCGACATTCAAGATAGCTGAATTTTAATTCAAAGGTGTTCAATACAGGGTGATTTAGTAACCTACGTAAGAGTGAGATTCGTCTTGTAAAAATTCTTTCAATACAGGATGATTTGAGAGTGAAACTGCTCTTGTAATTATTTTTCCAATATAAAATGTATTTGTATGTTCCGAACAAGTAACTATTTAATGCCTATCTCATATTTTCCTAGCATTATATTTTTACACCTGGAGAATTCAACTTTTCAAAGTGATAAAATTGCCGAGGCGGGCGATTTTTGGATGAGTAAAATCTTATGAATTTGCATATTAATTTCACGCATATAAATATACATATGTGGTGTAAAAATAAAATTATATAGGGTAGTTATTAAAATGTTGGTGATCCATAAGATTTCCTATGCAAAATGGTTAAAATATAACGTCGAATGTAATTATATCATACAGAATGGTTAGTAAAAAACAAGAAAACATAATTATATAAGGTAGCTCATAGCAGTTGGAAATTTATGATAGCTGACATACAGGGCGGAGTACAAATATTGTTATGAAGGATGGTTAAATAAATGTTAATAGAATGTTACAGCTGTAGGATAAATCATTAACAATTACAGACATTGCATCACTGAAAATTGTAAAATAAATACATTTTTAAAAAAACAAAAACCGACTTCAAAAGAAAATTAACTAAAAAGCATGAAATAATATTTTGCTACATTTAAATACTTTTTATGAAGTCGGTGCCAATTTGAACAGCGAAGTTGCGAAGTATAACTCATCAATGTACCTCACAAAATATTTTCACTTTCGCTTGGCACCGACTTCATAAAAAGTATTTAATTGTACCAAAATATTATTTCATGCTTTTTAGTTAATTTTCTTTTGAAGTCGGTTTTTGTTTTTTTTTTTAAAAATGTATTTATTGTATATTATTTTAAGTTTTATGTTATTTATATACACATTTTCCTGGATGTTTTTAGCCCTGATGAAGCTTTGGATATAATAAAGAGAAACGTTGGCAAGTATTTAACAACCTGTTTATTTTGATTGTCTTATTCCAACTAGTCTTTTTGGCTTTATCACAAAATATATTAGCCAATATTTAAAAATATTACATGTAATATTAATTTAGTATTTAAATATTTTTTTACTGGCCCATTCCTGCAAAATCCTAGCTTTTATTAAAGGTTACTTTTAAGTAAAATAAACATCTCATTGACATTTTAAGATGTTTATTATTTAAAATATAAAGAAATTCAATGCATGTACATATTTGTTATGTTAATTCCAAGTACCTACACATCTATTCTAGAATAAAATTTCCTCCGAAATTATGCTTAGCTGGCCTTGGCGGTCAAAACCTTAAGTAATTATATATGGAGGGAGCGTTAGACGCTGTTACATTGGTTGAGAGAGAGAGGCTAACTCTCCTGAGACCGAAGACTATCTCTGATAGTTCATCATAAATGGTTGTTATTGTTTAGTTGTAAAATAGTCAATGTAGTATATCAGTATTGATTTTTCGGACAAGTTCCAGTAACATTCATATTGAATATTCTGTTTTGATGTGAGTTTAATTATATTATTTACATATTATTATCACAGTCTTCTGAACGTTTTGTATAAAAACCTGTCAATCAACGGACAATATATATTGTTTTAAAGATTGAAGTTCTCATAGGGTTGTTGGTCATCTCTTTTCCTTAATATTTATGACCTCGATTGAAACAGCAAAGGCGGAAAATTTTATGTTGCAAACAACAATCTTTCAATTATTATATCGTAAATTTTACCAGGTGCGGTTTCAACCAAAAATTTGGGGGTCACGCCTTTGTCATAATTATTTAGAACTAGCTGTCGCCCAGTGGTCGAAATTCGACCAATTGTGTCAATATCTGGCAGGTTAAGTAACATGAAAATTTTATCGTGACATTCTATCCTAGGACTTTAGGGAGAACAGCAATTACACAGAACGGATCCAGATTCGGAACCTCTGTGTGATAGATAGAAAATCCTAGATGTCGGTCTTACATCTCGCTTCTACACGAAATTCAAGTTTTTTTCAGATATAATTCATAGAATTCAACTGCTAATGGGTAACCTACATATTAATTTTTTCTAACCCACCTGTATAGCTATAATTGCACTCAATTCTCTAACATTTATTAAAATCCTTATTATAATAATTCCATCTCATTATATAATTCCACCACCCTATATATGCAACTGCTCATGGACCACGCATAATATTTTTTAACATTTTTGAACCACCCGGCAAACCATTCTGTATGTGCCACTGCCTATGAGTCGCCGTATTTAATGAATTTTTATTATCTTCTGTAACTATAATTCTACTCCGACCTATATTTCAATCATTATATATATGGAACTCTTCGTGGTCTACTGATGTATTTACTCACTGGGTCTACTCTATAAATCATTTCCTTTCTAACATTTTTTATCACCATCCTGTATATCGTATATGCATCTATGTATAACATTTTTTGATCCAACAGCAGCGACAACTAATGTTCTATATAATTATTTTATTAGTTATAATTGCACTCTACTCTATATTTTAAACACCCTAAATATGCAACTGCTTATGTGCCACCCATTAAAAAAATGATCATATCTGGAATCGCACTTCAACGATACTTCCGTCAAATTGCTCTAAGTCGTTTCTGTCTATATATAATTACTCAATGTTTGAGTCTGGTGGCGGCACGCAGCATATTCATTTGTTTGGCATTGACATTATTGACGTAAATAATGAATTTTAATTATATTTTATTTAAAGAATGAACCAATATTATAAATTAAGATTAGCATTCTGCACTGAAGGTCGTCAGTAGCTACTAAACAAAACAAAAATTCGGTTGAGCAATACTAATCGTCAAGTTAGATTTGTCATTATTAATATTGGTCTGGATTTTCCTCAACATTATATGATCACAGTTTGATGAAATGGAGTCGAATTTCGACAACAGAGCGACAACTAGTTCTATTGAAAGAGGATGTCTTTATCGCTTCTACTTCCGTCAAATTTAATCGTTTCTGGTTAGCGATGATTAAGGATGATATTACTCATGGTAATCTCCTTTTGAGCAATACTATGTAAAGTTAGTTCACTGGGATCACTGAAACAACAGAATTCTTAATTACATTTTTGGCGAATGTATCTTATAATAAAGCAACATTTATAAATTGACATGTTTGGATTTTTTTAAATATACATCTTTTTATTCGAATTAAGGTGCAATTTCCATAAAAACCATAAAAAAGACCATATTAGTCTAGTTTACGTTATTTGTGATGCTCTCCCCAAATTTTTTTGACGTTATCTATTCTTGCTAAACTTCACTTCTTTTTCATAATTATTCTGCTTTGTTTTTGTTTATTTGCAATTTTGATTTTTAAAAGTATTACTTTTCCGTTTCCAAATATTTTCGCTTCCTTCTATTTAGTTTTCTTGTGTCTTAAGTCTATATTGGCACTATCAGATACCATATGTAATAATTTACAAGCAACGTATTTCTGCTGTGATTTTTAAAAGCAACCTATCCGCAAATCTGAGAGAATTAAACTGATACAGCATTTTTCTAATAAATATTGACTTTATATTTATTTAATCACCTCATACCAAGAAAGTATTGGATTACGTGAAATATATTTGCCACCACTAGGGAATAAAATGGAACTGATACTCCCAAACTAATCTAATGACATTTCCCTTAAGAATTGTCATAATAGAATTGGACACGGATACTTTCACTTTAGAGATACTTTTGAAATAAAAATTAGAAGAACTCCTAATAATACATTATTTTCTCAAGGTCTAGTTCACTTAATTATAAAATGTCATCATTTAATTAAAATATTTGAAACTTGTTGAAAATACACATATAATCAGCCGATTGAAAATTTAAAAAACGCAATTAATATTTTAAACAGTGTACATTAAAGTAATATTAAACAAACATTTGTATATGTTAAATTATAACATTTAGATTCGAATTTTGTCTATGATCTTATTTTGCAATTACTAATGTGAAACCACAGTATTGCACCCTAACACCAAACCTTTATTTTAACACTCAACGCCGTTTGAACAATTCTAAGATGTCACCAACAAGGACTAAACCAAAGTATTTGGTTTACACCTTGGTGTGACGATAATTCCTCCGATAATTCGTGGAATCGGCATTTATCTGATATTTCGGCCAATTCGAACTGTTGTTCCTCTGGCGCATAGAGGTCAGTGCTTGCTTTAATGAAGATCTCGAAGAATCTAGTCCATGAAGAAAATCTCATGGCAGCTCTTTGACTCTCTGGAGAATTAATATATAAATACGGAGAGCCGACGGAAGCATTAATTCAGTATTCGACTGCCGTATAGTAAATATAAATTGTAAATAGTTCTGTGAATATAAATTGTGTTAAAGTAGTGGAAATAAATTATAGTGAGTTTGACCGGGTTTATAAATAAATTCAAGAATCCGATTGTGAAAATAAAAATACTACAGTGGTCTCAGGTGTATTTGTGGAACTTTTAGAAGTGGAAAATAAATACACTAACAATGTTTAAAGCGGTGAATTTGGACGAGTTTAAAGTGACGGATTTAAAGGAATAGCTTGAGAAAAGGGGTTTAGAAACTAGTGGGAAGAAAAGTGCATTAATGCAACGACTACGAGATGTCCTAATAAAAGAAGGTAACAACCCCGATAATTATTTGTTTAAAGTTTCTGGTAATGGGGATATGAGTATGCTAATTAAAAAATTAAAAAAAAATTAGAAAGTAAACTAAAAATATTACAAGAAAATTCTAAAACCATAGAGGACAAATTACTAGAAAATTCTAAAACCCTAGAAGGCAAATTACTACAAAATTCTATAACACTAGACCACAAATTGCTAGAAAATTCTAAAAACTTGAAAGAGGCTTTATAAGATAAATTACTAGACAATTCTAAATCCCTAGAATCCCAATTGGTAGAAAATTATAAATCCGTAGAAGAAACTTTGAAAAGCATGGTACAGGAAAATTAAGAAATGCTGGATGAGAAAATAGTCGAGAATGTAGCTCGGATGGAAGAGCTAAATCGGAGAATGGTGGAAGAGCTGAAGCAGACGATAGTCAAAAATGAAACGCGGATAGAAGAGCTAAAGCAGATAAATAAAAGAACAGGAGGTCGCACTACAAAGGGAAGAAACACAATCAAAAATCGCAAGCAGAAATAGTCCAGAAGTAGTGGACACAAGATGAAACCTTCCCAATTTGATGAAAAATCGTCATAGGCTAATTATAGGCGCCAATTCGAGGCTGCTGCAACGTTAAACGGATGGCGGCAGGGAGAAGGTAATTACACTAACCCACGCTTTAAGAGGGGATGCTACAGAAATTTTGCAAACATTAAATGCCTCTGAGCAAGGAGACTATGTATAACTGATCAAACATTTAGAACTGAGGTATGGACAAACCCATGTGGAGCACGTTTATCACTCCCTACTGAAAAATCGCCACTAGAAATTGAATGAATCCCTACAAGAGTTTGAAGCTGATATTGGCCGTCTAGTTAGCCTTGCCTATCCAGCCACACCGGAAAATGTAATTGAAAGGTTAGCAGTGCAAGCGTTTTTATATGGACTTCGGGACCATGAAGCCAGACAAGCATTGCACTAGCTCTACCCACTCAATTAATAGATGCACTGGCTCGAGCTCTGAAATTCGAGGTTGCGAAAAATACCTGCAGAGATCAAGCCAGAATCCGAATCATTGACGGAGAATCACAAGATGACGGAAATGAGGAAGACTAATGAGGTGTCGGAAGTGTCATAAGGAGAGCAACAGAGTACCTACTTCCTCGTCGGGGAAACTAAAGTAGGCCAATGTAAAGAGACCATCGTTGACCTGCAGCCAACAAACCCCAACTATCAACGCATATGTCGCTTCGCTACGCAACCACATTAACAGTGTCTTTGTGGATGGTCTTATTAATAGAAGCAATGTGCAATGCTGCTGGTTACTGGAGCGACGAAAACAGTAACAACATTGTTCTAGACGAGATAATTATTAAACCAACAAAGTGGCAACTGTGAAGATCTTAAGAGTGGCATTACCCAATTGTAAAAAGAATCAACGATGTTTTGTACAAAATAAGGAAGCTACCTCAAGGAAAACCCAATGTGTTACATTTCAACAGGTTAGCTCCTTATGCCGAAAGTCATGACGGCGAAGTTGACCAAGCTCAAGTCCGCAACATCCAACTACCCTATGACGAGATGACCTTCAAACAGTTTATTGCACTGTACTCTGATGGGCTGAAAGTGCAGCACGACGTGACCAGAGAGGAACCCCGAGTCCTGTTTGAGGTACCCACAGAATATGCAGTTGCTTATTGTATGGCTCGAGATCTCCGGATGTCCAACGGAATAGCGAAGGTGTTTGCAACGAAGTAAGGCCAGTTACAGGAGCTAAGCGAGCAAGTGGTAGGGAAGGTCCTATATGTCGAAGATAAGCAACCAATAGGTACCAGATACATCTTCTATTTGGCAACGAAAACATTATCGGCAGAAGTTGCCAACATATAGCGATCTTTGGAGGACTCTGGTAGAATTGAAGACCTTGATGATGGAGAAGAATTTAATGAAATTGGCAGTCCCAAAGATAGCTTGTGGGTTGGATGGACTGAATTGGAGGGTGGTGAGATGTATGATGGAAACTATCTTTCGACGCAGTGGCATTGACATCATTGTATGCTGTCTCAATATTTGCAGCCCTGATTCGAAGACCGTTGACTGTTACTTACACCAAACTTCCCGTTGTCGAAATGGAAAGTCCTGCAGATATCGCCACACCAGGAAGGATTCTGGGAAATTCCGGGACGACATGGTCTTAAGGAGGAGGAAATGTTGTTCGTCTGACGCATCGAGGTCGGCGGCTTGCTTTGATGAAGATCACGAAGAATCTAGTCCATGAAGGAAATCTCCCGGCGGCTCTTTGACCAGATTGTGAAAATAAAAACATTACATTACATACAGGAAAACACAATTTATATATAATGCACTAATACTTATCTAAATCCAAAGGAAAAAGAAAGAGGAAAAGTCGTCGATGGAACATTCTATTTTTTCTAGGCCTCCTAGATTGTTTGTAACCTTAGTCAACTTGTTCTTTCTTATGGCCACCATGTGATTTATACGTTATTGAATAGCACATACAAAAGAGCTTTTCAACCATGTATAACAGAAAATTAATAAAAAAAACAATTTTTCACTTAGTTGGCGTAATTTTGTTTTATTAAAATTTGTCTATAAAACAAACAACAAAATTACTCCTTTATTTATGTGATTTAAATTAAAATAAAAACCGATGACATAGCCTTGAATTAAGTAAAATTAAATTCAATGTTCGTAAATTAATGCAAATTGTGCATAGATATACATGCATTTATAACCATTTGTCTAGGAATTTATTCATTGGCTCGAACAACGGCTGCCTCAGGTTCCTCTACCGTAAGTTATACAATAAACTTTATTCTTTAAGTATCCCCTAATGCAAAAAATTGGGAAGCGTAAGATCCAGCGAGCGAGTAGGTCACACAACCGGAGCTCGATTTCTGATCCAGTTAGCGACTACGGCTTATCGATTGACGTTAACGAGTTTTTGCTAGACCTTCGAGATTTTTTGCAACCATACAATAGAGATTTGCCAGCACTTTGGCGGCCTTCATGGGAGCACCTCGCCCCACTATGGCTCAAATGGCATTTTTTAACCGAAACCTAATATCTTGAGAAAAAATAGAGAAATCGAAAAAAAAAATTTTAATTGAATTTTTGGTTTTTACGATTACGGAAAAATTATTTAGAATGTCATCATCTACTATTATACTGGTGGAAATGGGGGGTGAAACGGGGCATATTTTAATATTTGATCTATTTTTTCTTTTGTTTTTGGTAAATCTCATAGGCAAATAGAGATATTTATATAAATGTTCTTTTTTAGTTGTAAAGCTATTAAGGAAATATTTAATGGAAAGCTATCCTCCTAAAAGCGAGTAAAAACTGAAAAGTCTCCAAAAAAATACTATTTAGTGATTCATTGGACGCTGACCCCGGTTCTAGAAACCATTTCATTATCATTTCCCACTGTGGAGATCGTTTATGGTTATCATTTTCCCCTATAGGAATGAATGTGGGGAACAACAACAAAAAAAATCGTTGATGAGTCCCGCAAGTGAACTTTCAGTCAATTATTTTGAATATTTTTTAACTTAATAAGAAGAATAATTTTTTATTTCTGCAATTTTAAGGTTTGATTGTTTTCGAAGTATACGCTAAATGGTTAGAGGCAATGCATCACATTCAAACTTTTTATCTTTCATCTTTTCTTATGGTCCAAAATTCTTTGGGTACATATTAACAAAAACGTATGTAACTATTGTTTTCGTGAAAGAAAATTATTTAAAAAAATTATTCTATTTTGTGAGAGATTAGAATGAACCAGAAATCATTTTTGATGCCTAAGGGTAAAAATGATAACGACAAACGATCTCCACAGTGAGAAATGATAACGAAATGGTTTTTAGAACCATGTTCAGCGCCCAATGAACACTATTTTCTGGCGATTTTTTACGTTTTCACCCGCTCATCCTATATTTTTGAGAAGATAGTTTTGCAATAAATATTTTGCTAATCTATATTAATAACTCTACTATTGAAAGAACATGTGTATAAATATCTATATTCGTCTTTGAGATATACCATAAACAAAAAAGATATATCGAATTTTGAAATGTGCCCGACATTTCCACCCCTATAGTAGTGGATGAGTAAGTAAGTAATTTCCCCTTAATCTACATAATCCAAAGTTATCAAAAAATGTTTCCAGATCTCTATTTTTTCTCAAGATATTAAATTTCCGTTAAAAAAAAATGCCACTTGACCCATAGTGCGCCGTCTTGCCCCCTAATAGGAAATTATGTCAGTTACGCTGCCACTCGCACTGCCGGCTGGCCGTCGGAATTTTTGCGGCAGTACATTATGCCGAAGTGAGCTGGAAACTGGGGATGTAAGTGTTGAAAGCAGTATATAAACGACAAATTTTTCTTCCTGCTGCCAAAACTACTCGTACTGCTTAGCACTTCCTAAATGACCGTATTTTGTGCGGTAGTCCTGAACACTGATGAAGAGAATAAAAAATCTACAAAGTGAACTAGATTAAGTTTAATTTCCGTAATTTTTAAGTTAAATAATTAAAAAATGCAAAAAAGGAATTTTTTACTTAAAATTTGTTTAATATTACTTTTAAAACATTCTAATTTATAATAAAAATATTAAGTCAAATTTAATTTTTATTTTCATTGTCATAAGAGAAGTCAAATAATTAAGGCTATATCTATGTAATATAAAATTATCATATAACCGAATATATTATTAAATAAATTATCAAAAACTAGTGTTTAAAATTAACACATACTTATTTATTTTATAAATAAACTTTAAAAAAATATATTAAAACACGAAATGGTTCTGAGAAATATATCTAAAGAATTTAAAAACTACTGCAATATTTTTTCTTTCTGGACAAGCTATCCAAGTTTAAAAATAAAAGTCCAAAATCCGCTTAATAGTTACTGAGATAGCTAATATTGTTCAGCATAAACCAAAATTGAAGTAGCCCAAAAAATTTTTGATCGCTCGGATTTTATGTCTCTCGAGAATATCAGGGAGCGCTAGGAGAAGTGACAAGACAAAAGAATTAGCACAGGATTACTTCTCATACTTGCTCCATAAATCAGGGTGAAAATCGTATATTATTTTACATCTCACAGTGAGCGAATTCTGGAAACAAATAAATATTACCAAAAAAGTTTCCAAAGTAAAACAACAAAAATGTACATTCAGTTCATACTTCTTATGCTAGAATTTTTTTAACTTTTAAACTCATCTATTTATCAACAATATTTTTCAATACGCTTATCATTTATTTTATGTATAAATGGATTGTTAAATTTATCTAGAACTCATCTTACCTTACTTCTTGTAATAAAAAGTGAACTCCAAGATTTATTGTAAACGTCTTTTCGCATCGTACTAAAGATATGTTGAGAAAGAAGAAGAGAGACAGTAATGATTTTCGTCGGTTCGAAAGCAGAGAAAGTAATCAAATAAACCGGCATTAGTTTTTATAACAGAAAATCTAACGAATGATTTTATTCAAACTGTTTATTTCAAAAATTACATTACATTCAAAAGAATAAATCTCTAGAAACATATTTTGAGAAGATTATAGTAGATTATAAATTCTGTCTTAAGTCATTATAAGTAAATACTTTCCTATATTAAGCTATAATATATCGTCAATTTAATCAATTCACTATAAAATTTAAATAACACTGAATAAAATTAATTGAAAAAGTATATAAAAAAGCCAGCTTAAATTGTAATCACTGACAAAGAAATCCCAACACCCAGAAGGAGTTGTTTAAATTATACATTGTTTTGGTAAAACATAGATTCTATATATAAAGTTTGGTGAAATGTCTGGAGTACGTGTACGCCGAATGTATCGCAGGCTGGTTTTTCATCTCGAGAAGTCGCTAATCGCACGAACACAAATTCAACTACTGTTGTGAGATGTTGTTATGCGTGGTTTGATAATACTCAAAATCGGAGAAGAATAGGCACCGGCATAAATAAAGTTCAAGATCGACGTCTAAGACTTATGGCCGAATTTCAACATCTCGAAATTTGTCTGATGGATATTTAGGAAAACAAGGCCATCTTGTAAGTATTCGAACGGTTTACTTCCTCATAAGGTCATTTGGACTACAGCATTACAGCACTACAGTGGTGAAGGGAACGACTGCACTATAATGTGAAATGGTATCAGATTGTATTCTCTGGTGAATCTGGATTCTGCTTGGGTGGACATGATGGCCGAAGAAGTGTTAGACCACGTCGAGCAGAAATATATAAACCTCAATTTGATGTTGACCGACATGTACACTGAACAGTAGTAGGCGTTATAGTATGGGGTGCTAATGCACATGGAAGTAGGTCATTTTTAGTATTTGTTCTAGGGAACGTACAACATTCTCTTCAGGAAGTAGTGAAGCCGTTTGTGCTTCCTTACTTTAATCGGCACATGGATCACATACATCAACAAGATAATGTTCGGCCTCATGTTGCTCAAGTTAGTTTAAATTTTTTTGATGAGACCTATCTGAATGCGTTGCCATGGCCGCCCAGATTCCCTGATATTTTGCCCATAGAGCATGTCTGAGATGTAATGGGTAGAACGCTCGGAAATTTATCCTAGCCCCTACGGACTTAAGGGTTCTAGGACATGAAATACAGGTAGCTTGGGATAGAATTCCTCAAGAAGAAATAGACCACCTTATTAAATCCATGCCGAGACGTGTTGGGGAGTGTATATATAACCACGGTAGACAAAGTTATTATTAACAAAGTTAATAATAATAAAAGTTTAAACTAGTTAGTATTTTTTATCCAAATTTTAATCATTTACTCCTATAGCATCTATGTTTTACCAAAACAATACTCAATTTAAACATCTCCTTCTGAGTGTTGCGGTTTCCTTGTCAGTGAGTAGACCACCACTCTTATAGTTTTCATACAGCAAAGCAAAATAGATCACAAAGTGATTATCTTAAACAACACATTACAGTTAACTATTTCTTGTGTTAGCAATACAAGTCCAGCATGACCCTGTACATGCCAGTCAGACCTGAAAGAGAAACTACGTCGTCAATATCATCGACCTACTTCGACATGGAGGGTGGCTCCGGGCATCATTACTAACCAAGACGCGAAGCTGAACAGTAGAATCGTTTTACATTACATCCGCCATTTTGTAATTGGAATTATAAATAAAATTGTGAGTAGATAAGTAAAGCGGTTTCCGGACCGGAAGTGGTCTTAAAGGTAACCAGTCATCGAGTTCTCGCCGGGGGCTGCTGCCGAGCTGTTGGTAATTGTTATTTGGATAAGAAGAAGAAGACATTGGGGGGAAGAAAACATTGGGGGTGGGTTAATAAATGAAAGCCATTGTATTGCGGGTTGCGTGTGTCGTAGAGGTGCGCGCCATCTGTTGTTAATAAATGAAAGCAATTGTATTGTGGGTTGCGTGTGTTGCAGGGGTGCACGCCATCTGTTGTTGGTTGTGATGGTTAGAGAGAAAAAAAAGCTAAATACTTGGCCGGGTATCGAACGCGGCTTGCCTGATTACAAAGTCAGGTGTCCACCTAGCTGCGCTAATGCGGTTAATCGAGAAATGTTTATTTGAAAAGGTATAGTATATGCCCGTTGCGCGGGCGCGTGTTTTTGGGCGTTGTTCGGTTGGATATTTGGGGGCTGGATGGAGGGATATGGTATTTTGTTGTCTGTAAAAAAATTTAAAATCTTTTGCTTAAGCCTGCATGCGGGAGAACGTTCACTCCTTCGAGTCTATAGTTTTCGTAAGCGAGCGCCTACCTGCGCAAGAACGGCAACTCCTTCGAGTCTCTGATTTTGTCGGATGCTTCAAGGCCGAGCGTAATAATTTTGAGACTTGGAAAAATTTGTTTCAAGCGTCTGAATTTTATTTAAGGTGAAAATAATGGAAAAATTAAAACTAGACAACTGTTTAAATAAGTTTATTAGCATAATTAAAACTATTTGTTGTTTTGTTTTTGTACAAAATATAGTAAGGCCGCATTCATGCAACCACATACTCGGATCAAAATAAATACCATCGGAACAAAGCTGGCAATCAGCCCATACAGAGTCAGGTTCACCTTTTCCCTGTGAAAGATCGTTATGGAAACCATATGCAAATTCCAAGTATTTTTTAAACACCGTATAACTCTCCACTGTTAAATGTAAAATTGTTTCAGCATTTTTGAGAGTGGTCTCGGTATCGGTAATGTAAATTGTTAAAATTTCTGGCACGGCCGCATATTTGCAAGTGCGCCCGTTGTAGGTAATCACAGTTGTTAAAACGTCTGGTACCATGTAACATCCGTAGTATAGATATGAGAGTTCTGGACCACTTGGGCCAGTAGGCAAATATATCAGTATTTGAGCCCCTCGTAGACCGCCGGCACTGGTTGTGTGGGTTGTTGGGTATGTTATGTCTATTGAGTAGTTGTGTGAGTTTCATAAATTTGGTTGCAGTGCTAAGGGAGAAAAATGCGAAAACGTTAATTTTTATTGAATAAAATTTAATAGTGTGTGAAATTTCAATCCGCCCGCCTATGAACAAGGGTCATTAGCATTGGTATCCCATCAAGGTCAGCCGGCTGGATTCACGATTTTGCAAGTAATGTCTTGTAAACGGTTGATGTCACTGTTGGAATCACGTTTCGCGATTTTTAGAGTAAAGACTTGTTTTTGCAAAGATCAAGGTGCTGGGTATGGGGTCAAGAGACTGCGATCATTGTGAAGGTCAACTAGTCAGAGCAGTGGAATCGCCACGGGCGGGTTATTTATTGCATGTGTATGTATGAATAATGTGTGTGGTAATGTATGTGTAAATAAAAATGCACGTGTAATTGTTGAGATAATTATTATTATTTAGTTAAAGACTGGTACCAGCACATCCGTCATAATATACGCGACACCTCCACATTTGGTCGCCTATGAACAGGGGTCATTAGCATTGATATCCCATCAAGGTCAGCCGGCTGGATTCACGATTTTTGCAAGTAATGGCTTGTAAACAATTGACGTCACTGTGGGAAAGATCAAGGTGCGGGTATGGGGTCACGAGACTGCGATCATTGTGAAGGTCAACTAGTCGGATTCCGGCAAGCTATTTGATTTTTGCAATTTCAGGTGGATTGTTGAAATTAGAGGGAACAAATAAACAAGAGTATTAGAAAGATTATGTTTTATTAAAATTATAAAAAATATCATACAATTTTTTTAAATCTATTCGAGCTACTACATTAAGAAGAATTATAAAATCATAATTATTGTTTTTATTTTTTTGAATAAATAAATGGTTTTCTCCTTCCTCTGCCCATATGGTGACCCGTAAATTGTTGTCGTAATCTTCGGAAACCAGTACGTTGTTGTCATCTCTGTACTCACTGATAAAATTTATAAATTTTTCAAACCCAGCTGGCGTAAAAGTAACAGATGATGTTTCTTCTTTTGGAAATGGATTCGGTTTATTGCACTCATCTTGAAGAACAGCTTCATGATTATTTGAACGCAGGACTACTTTCTCAGCGGTAAATACTATTTCCAGAAAATCTGCAAATTTGTAGTGGGCTACTATGTAGTTGGGTGTAATTTCTGTTAGTAAAATTAAAGCGATGGTTGTTTGACATAAGGTCACTGTAAGACATCTTACTCACTTCAAGAGATACTGCGGGGATACGTGTTTGCTTTCAAATGTATGTTGTTCACTACCACTACCACGAATGAAAATTGAAAAAAAAAAATGTTACCCAGAAATGTTAGCCGAGGATCTGTAATAGAAAACCGCTACAAATAGTAGAAACGTTATAACAGAAGCAAGAATGATTGAAATGATTGGTACAGGAACGTTACAATGTTAGAAAGGGGACCCCTGCAAATGCTAGAAATGACAGGTACAGGGACGTTACAAATGATAGAAAAGATATGAATGCTAAGAACAATCCCGGCGCAAATATCAGAAATAACATAAAGTTGAATGGTTGGGATATGTTTGAAGTTGGTTGTTAGAACGGGATCCTTAGAAATGACATAGCAGTAAGTTGGATGGTTGAAACAGGGACGTTACAGCTGGCAGGATGGTTGGAACAAGTCATACAAATGTTGGAAATGGTGGGTTAGTTGGAAACGGGAAACAAATGCTAGAAACGGTTGAAGCAGGGACATTAGAAAGGTTATAATGAGAATGCTGGGAACAACGTAATAGAAAGTAGGAAATGACAGGGTGGTTGGATCAGGAATGTTGGAAAAGACATAAAGTTGCATTGTTGGAACAGGCCCTGTAGAGTTGTGATGGGAATGTGAGAAACAGGATGGTATGAATATGAATTCTTGAAACGTGAATGCAGGATGTTTGAATGGAAATATCTGAAACAAACGACTGAAGGGTAGTCAGCAGCAACTGTTACTGGATTGTTGGAATGATAAAAAGTTGAAATGTTGAGAAAATTAGTGGAAATGGCGGTATTCGTATTGAGTGATTAGAAGATTGCATCGACAGAGTGACTAGCCAAGCACAACTAAAAAGTGTTATTCAATTAATAGTTTTGTCATAGAATTTGTCACTGGAAAAGGTTACTAGACACAGGCGCAACTGTCATGAACCACAACCAAATAAGTGCTATCGAAATGACATCGAAAAAATTGACTCATAGGATGAAGAGTGTCCTGGGATAGTTGGTTGAATCAAATATATCAAATTCGGAATGGTTGAAGTCTAGTAGTTAGGTTCTGGCAGGTCGTAAATTTTACTTGAATCGCATTATTTCTAAACATAAATGTCATAGAAATTAACACTGATATATTATAATATGTCATAATATATTTTGTTTAAAAATGAATTCTTAAAATGATTTTGTTGTTTGTACTATTTTTTATCGATTTAAGTGCTTCAACAGCGCTATAATATTATAATATTATTAGTATAGAAAATTGCTACAAATAGTAGAAACGTTATAACAGAAGCAAGAATGATTGAAATGATTGGTACAGGAACGTTACAATGTTAGAAATGGGACCCCTGCAGATGGTAGAAACGACAGGTACAGGGACGTTACAAATTATAGAAAAGATATGAATGCTAAGAACAATCCCGGCGCAATTATCAGAAATAGCATGAAGTTGAATGGTTGGGATATGTTTCAAGTTGATTGTTAGAACGGGATCCTTAGAAATGACATAGCAGTAAGTTGGATGGTTGAAACAGGGACGTTACAGCTGGTAGGATGGTTGGAACAAGTCATACAAATGTTGGAAATGGTAGGTTAGTTGGAAACGGGAAAGAAATGCTAGAAACGGTCGGAAGGTTGAAGCAGGTACGTTAGAAAGGTTATAATGAGAATGCTGAGAACACCGTAATAGAAAGTAGGAAATGACAGAGTGGTTGGATCAGGAATGTTGGAAAAGACATAAAGTTGGATTGTTGGAACAGGCGATGTAGAGTTGTGATGGGAATGTGAGAAACAGGATGGTATGAATATGAATTCTAGAAACGTGAATGCATGATGTTTGAATGGAAATATTTGAAACAAACAGACTGAAGGGTAGTCAGCAGCAACTGTTACTGGATTGTTGGAATGATAAAAAGTTCAAATGTTGAGAAAATTAGTGGAAATGGCGGGATTCGTATTGAGTGATTAGAAGATTGCATCGGCAGAGTTACTACTCAACCACAACTAAAAAGTGTTATTCAATTAATAGTTTTGTCATAGAATTTGTCACTGGAAAAGGTTACTAGACACAGGCGCAACTGTCGTGAACCACAACCAAATCAGTGCTATCGAAATGACAGAAAAAATTTACTCATAGGAAGAAGAGTGTCCTGGGATAGTTGGTTGAATCAAAGATTTCAAATTCGGAATGGTTGAATTCTAGTAGTTAGGTTCTGGCAGGTCGTAAATTTTACTTGAAACGCATTATTTATAAACATAAATGTTATAGAAATTAACACTGATATATTATAATATATCATAATATATTTTTTTGAATTCATAAAATAATTTTGTTTGTTGTACTATTTTTTATCGATTTAAGTGCTTCAACAGCGCCATAATATTATAATATTATTAGTATTAGCTTTTATAACGATCCAAAACAGATAAAAGGAACTTGTGTACGTTTTCAGAGATCTAAGGAAATATGGCAATGTTGCTCCATCACTTTAATCATATGACTAAAATGACGCATTTTCCGAGATCTAGGGAAATATGGAAATCTGGCGTGGCTGGCCCTGAAAAGCGGGCCTTCCGGTCATTACGTCATAGGCTGCACTCTAATTGGCTGGTTTATTAGCAGACCACCTGCTAGCCATCAGTTTGTTTATCTTCTATGCCTATAAAGAATAGATATGTCCTGATTTCAAAGTTTCCAAAGTAGGATTCCGTTTCATATTTGACGAGTGTCTTTATGCCACTAGAAATACTAGAAATGATAGGTTAGTTGAAACAAAGCCGCTACAAACGGTTAAAATTACTGGTACAGGAACGCTACAAATGGCTGATGCCTCTAGAAATGGTAGGTTAGTTGGAAACGGAAACATTACAGATTCTAGAAATGGTAGGAAGGTTGAAGCAGGGACGTGAGAAATGTTGCACAAGGGTTCGATAGTTGGAAATGTAATGAAGACAAAGCGTTTTTCTAACAAAAAAACCGGTACATAAAACTTTTTTCTAAGACAGGTATTCAAAACTTTAGCATCAAAACTAATTTCAGTACTTAGACATAAACTTTTTTCTAAAAGAATACAACCAAGAAAATCAAGTCGTTTGCTGCGTTTTTCAAATGTTTCTACTAATGAATTGTTGATATGAGAGTAAAATGTACAAAGTACTGTATAACATCTTATTCTTGAACCAGCTGAACCTAAATTAGGCCGATCCGTTAAACAAATGTTTACCAAAGAACGCTGTCTTTAAGGGGGAAGCTTAAATATGTTTACTTATATATCTCAAATTATGTTGTTGAAATAACTTCGTTGATATTCAAATTCAAAATTTGAAAAAAGTTATGAAAAAAAAAAGAAGGATTTAACAAGATGTCAGAGAGGCACTTAATGTTATTTCCAGAAGTACGTACGTTGTAGCAAACAACCTCCTATCTAAAAAACTGAGATAACAAAACCGTAAAGTTTAATATAAAAATATTCTTGACTGCTCAGGGGAACAAAAGTCCCAGAAATTTTACTGCTATTTTCCCTTGAATAATAAACGCAAATAAAGGTCACTTGACAAAGTTATTATAAAACAAAGATCGAAGCTCATACTTACACCCCTGCCAGACCCCTATAAGGCTTTCATGCAGGATTATGAAATGCTAGCTTTCGAAATGTTGAAAGACAAAGTAACGAACCACCATACGCAGCCAAAAATGAGAATTTGTCAATGGAGAACGCTACTAGATCCAGTCACAACCAAAGCAAAAAACTCCGGTAGCAGAAAAAAGACAAGTTCAATTCATCATTCCACATGCTTTTAAACCTGCTTTGATATACACAATGAAGATAAAACAGCCAAAGCATTCAAAAGTTTGTAAATGGAGCCACAACAAAATTCGTAGCATCAAATTAACATGTTTTCAGATAATTATATGCGTATTAAATAATCTATTGCAAGTCTTAATGGTTGAGATTATTTCATTATTTATGATAGCTGAATATTCAAAATATTTAGTTCAAAAGGCAGCCATTCAACACCGCACCGAAAAAGAAAATTATTTAAAAGAAATGTTGTAAAATACTGAGTAGAAATTCTTGTTAAATAGAAATTATTCATTCAAGTATTCTAAAAATATACGATGTTTGTGCTTTATTTGATATCTGCATCACTATCATTCATTGCGGTTTTCTTAACCTTGAGTGAAGATGTTAGCGAAGGTTATAATTTGTCAAAACAGAAGTATCCATTAGAAATGAATTTATTCGTATCTTAGAGTTTCAATCAATCATTTGAAATACTGTAAGGGATATTTGATGTAACAATATTGTTCTTCCAATAACACTTTGCTTTGAATTAAATTACTGTTGGTAGAAAGAATTGAAAATCAAAACTGTGAAATAAAAGTCATATGGTTTAAATATTTTTTGTTTTGAATCATGTAGATACAGAAATGAACATGAAGGGTCTCTTACATTCAAGTTTCATTGACCTTGATGGAGTTAAGCTTCATTCAACAGGTCAGAAAATCTTAGTCAAGAATGGGTGGACTTCGTTTTGCAAAAAACAAAAGCCATTAAACCATGCGTTGGCATGTCATCCTTCAATATCAATGTGAATAACACGAATTTATTTGTAAGATCCTATGCACGAGTGTATACATAATGAATAACATTTAAGAAAACGTATCAAACATATTAAACTACACACAAACAAATTTAAAATTAGCAACTCACAGGGTTATAATTGTGAACTCACTAGAAGCAATATAAGACAAAAGAAAGCTGTAACCAGGCCTCGTGTAATCCAATTATAATTTTTGGTCAGCATCGATCTCCATCACACCAAATAACGGAAACATAATCCATAAGTTTATAATCATATTGTATGAAATTGAAAAGTTTACTCCAGGCACATATATATATATATATATATATATATATATATATATATATATTGAATCAAAAATGTGCTATTGAACAACATTGTCATGAGTATCAATTTCTGTGACGTCATCACTGTCATTGCTTAGTTTATCAACAGACCACCTGCCATTAGTATATATAACTCATATGTCTGCTTTTGGATCATAACATACGAAGCATTTACCACTTAAGATCAAAGCCATAATTTTCCGAGATCTAAGGAAATATGGTAATCCTTTTTTTTGCGGCGTCATTAGTCGGTCATTTCCTCTATATAAGAAGAAACATAACCTGTTCAAGGAATATGATGTATCACTCTTTCTCTTAAGTATCTATCGAACTGATTCCTCTCTCATTGGATTATTCAAACAGACCACGAGACCTCAACATATCAACCATTAGGAACGGAATTCGTACTAGGTCTCTAACACACCCTAACATATAATAACAAACGTTATTCATATAAGGAATACAATGTATGGAAAATGACATCTTTGACGAACTGTGTCAAAATGATTTAAGACAATGATAAATACTGGAACTACATTATAAAAGCTTTCGATTCAGCTTTCATGTAGTGAAAAGATTTCCACTGCACGAACGCCACTCTTTAAAATAGTTCAAGTGAGATTGTTCTATTTCCATTTAAATAAAAACAATAGGCAGTTGGGTACTAGTTACCGAGAATATGTCTATAGCATTATAGGAACCGTGTTTCGTTTGTAAAATTTTGAATGCAGTAAGATCATTATTCACAATTTAGATAGTTTGTTGATACAAAACACAAATGTAAATAATTCGCTGGGGTCTTTAATAATTATGAAAAACCTTAAAATAAGGAATCTGTCAAGACATTTGAACGTCATCATGAGGTTCTGAACGTTGTTTCTAACAGAATACAGTCTCAGGTAGTGAAACACTTGAGGAACGAAGTAGTTCATCGTGTAGCTTATGACGTCATAGTAAAAGGGGAGGGAGGCCCTTCAAACAGGGTGGTTAGATGGTATCAACTGAGGTTAGGTTAGGATCGATTGAACGACTTAAGGTTAGGGTAGGTTAGGATCGACCGAACCTAACCTACCCTACCTTCTACCAACAGTAATTTAATTCAAAGCAAAGTGTTATTGGAAGAACAATATTGTTACATCTAATAGCCCTTACAGTATTTCAAATGATTTATTGAAACTCTAAGATACGAATAAATGCATTTCTAATAAATACTTCTGTTTTGACAAATTATAAACTTCGCTAACATCTTCACTTAAGGTTAAGAAAACCGCAATGAATGATAGTGATGCAGATATCAAATAAAGCACAAACATCGTATATTTTTAGAATATTTGAATGATTAATTTCTATTTAACAACAATTTCTACTCAGTATTTTACAACATTTCTTTTAAATAATTTTATTTTTCGGTGGTGTGTTGTTGTTTGTGTGCGGTGTTGAATGGCTGCCTTTTGAACTAAATATTTTGAATGCTCAGCTATGATAAATAATGAAATAATCTCAACCATTAAGACTTGCAATAGATTATTTAATACGTATATAATTATCTGAAAACATGTTAATTTGATGCTACGAATTTTGTTGTGGCTCCATTTACAAACTATTGAATACTTTGGCTGTTTTATCTTCATTGTGTATATCAAAGCAGGATTAAAAGCATGTGGAATGATGAATTGAACTTGTCTTTTTTCTGCTACCGGAGTTTTTTGCTTTGGTTGTGACTGGGTCTAGTAGCGTTCTCCAGTGACAAATTCTCAGTGTTGACTGCGTATGATGGTTCGTTACTTTGTCTTTCAACATGTCGAAAGCTAGCATGCCATAATCTTGCATGAAAGCCTTATAGGGGTCTGGCAGGGGTGTAAGTATGAGCTTCGATCTTTGTTCTATAATAACTTTGTCAAGTGACCTTTATTTGCGTTTATTATTCAAAGGAAAATAGCAGTAAAAGTTTTAGGACTTTTGTTCCCCTGAGCAGTCAAGAATATTTTTATATTTAACTTTACGGTTTTGTTATCTCCGTTTTGAGAAAGGAGATTGTTTGCTACAACGTACTTCTGGAAATAACATTAGGTGCCTCTCTGACATCTTGTTAAATCTTGTTTTTTTCATAACTTTTTCAAATTTTGAATTTGAATATCAACGAAGTTATTTCAAGAACATAATTTGAAATATATAAGTAAACATTTTTAAGCTTCCCCCTTAAAGGCAGCGTTCAGCTGGTTCAAGATTAAGATGTTATACAGTACTTTGTACATTTTACTCTCATATCAACAATTCATTAGTAGAAACATTTGAAAAACGCAGCAAACGACTTGATTTTCTTGGTTGTATTCTTTTAGAAAAAAGTTTATGTCTAAGTACTGAAATTAGTTTTGATGCTAAAGTTTTGGTACCTGTCTTAGCAAAAGTTATATGTGATAGAAAGATTTATAGTGTGTAGCAGCAAACGGCTGATGTTTCTTGTTTTCTCTTAGAAAAAGTTTATAACTAATTGATGATAAAGTTTTGAATACCTGTTTTAGAAAAAAGTTATATGTACCGGTTTTTTTGTTAGAAAAACGCTTTGTCATCAGTACATTTCCAACTATCGAACCCTTGTGCAACATTTCTAACGTCCCTGCTTCAACCTTCCTACCATTTCTAGATTCTGTAATGTTCCCGTTTCCAACTAACCTACCATTTCTAGTGGCATCAGCCATTTGCAACGTTCCTGTACCAGTAATTTTAACCGTTTGTAGCGGCTTTGTTTCAACTAACCTATCATTTCTAGTATTTCTAGTGGCATAAAGACACTCATCAAATATAAAATGGAATCCTACTTTGGAAACTTTAAAATCAGGATATATCTCTTCTTTATAAGCATAGAACATAAACAAACTGATGCAGGTGGTCTGCTAATAAACCAGCCAATGAGAGTGCAGCTTATGGCGTAATGACCGGAAGGCCCGCTTTTCAGGGCCAGCCACGCCAGATTTCCATATTTCCCTAGATCTCGGAAAATGGTTCATTTTAGTCATATGATTAAAGTGATGGAACAACATTGCCATATTTCCTTAGATCTCTGAAAACGTAAACAAGTTCCTTTTATCTGCTTTGGTTCGTTATAAAAGCTAATACTAATAATATTATAATATTATGGCGCTGTTGAAGCACTTAAATCGATAAAAAATAGTACAAGCAACAAAATTAATTTAAGAATTCATTTTCAAACAAAATATATTATGATATACTATAATATATCAGTGTTAATTTCTATGACATTTATGTTTACAAATAATGCCTTTCAAGTAAAATTTACGAGCTGCCAGAACCTAACTACTGGAATTCAACCATTCCGAATTTGAAATCTTTGATTCTACCAACTATCCCAGGACACTCTTCATCCTATGAGTCAATTTTTCTATGTCATTTCGATAGCACTGATTTGGTTGTGGTTCACGACAGTTGCGCCTGTGTGTAGTAACTTTTCCTGTGACAAATTCTATGACAAAACTATTAATTGAATAACACTTTTTAGTTGTGGTTGGCTAGTAACTCTGTCGATGCAATCTTCTAATCACTCAATACGAATCCCGCCATTTCCACTAATTTTCTCAACATTCCAACATTTTATCATTCCAACAATCCAGTAACAGTTGCTGCTGACTACCCTTCAGTCTGTTTGTTTCAGATATTCACAACTTTACAGCGCCTGTTCCAACAATTCAACTTTATGTCTTTTCCAACATTGCTGATCCAACCACCCTGTCATTTCCTACTTTCTATTACGTTGTTCTCAGCATTCTCAGTATAACCTTTCTAAAGTCTTTGCTTCAACCTTCCGACCGTTTCTAGAATTTGTTTCCCGTTTCCAACTAACCCACCATTTCCAACATTTGTATGACTTGTTCCAACCATTCTACCAGCTGTAACGTCCCTGTTTCAACCGTCCAACTTACTGCTATGTCATTTCTAAGGATCCCGTTCTAACAACCAACTTCAAACATATCCCAACCATTCAAGTTTATGCTATTTCTGATATTTGCGCCGGGATTGTTCTTAGCATTCATACCTTTTCTATCATTTGTAACGTCCCTGTACCTGTCATTTCTAGCATTTGCAGGGGTCCCCTTTCTAATATTGTAACGTTCCTGTACCAATCATTTCAATCATTCTTGCTTCTGTTATAACGTTTCTACTATTTGTAGCAGTTTCTATTACAGATCCTCGGCTAACATTTCTGGGTAACATTTTTCTTTCAATTTTATCTCTGGTGGGATAGTCAACCGCATTCGTGGTAGAGGTAGTGAACAACATACATTTGAACGCAAACACATATCCCCGCAGTATCTCTTGAAGTGACCTTATGTCAAACAACCACCGCTTTAATTTTACTAACAGAAAAACTACCAAGAAAATTACACCCAACTACATAGTAGCCCACTACAAATTTGCAGATTTTCTGGAAATAGTAATTACCGCTGAGAAAGTAGTCCTGCGTTCAAATAATCATGAAGCTGTCCTTCAAGATGAGTGCAATCAACCGAATCCATTTCCAAAAGAAGAAACACCATCTGTTACTTTTACGCCAGCTGGGTTTGAAAACTTTATAAATTTTATCAGTGAGTACAGAGATGACAACAACGTACTGGTTTCCGAAGATTACGACAACAATTTACGGGTCACCATATTGGCAGAGGACGGAGAAAACCATTTATTTATTCAAAAAAAATAAAAACCTTAATTATGATTTTATAATTCCTCTTAATGCAGTGGCTCGAATAGATTTTAAAAAAATTGTATGATATGTTTTATAATTTTAATAAAACATAATCTTTCTAATACTCTTGTTTATTTGTTCCCTCTAATTTCAACAATTCACCTGAAATTGCAAAAATCAAATAGCTTGCCGGAATCCGACTAGTTGACCTTCACAATGATCGCAGTCTTTTGACCCCATACCAGCACCTTGATCTTTCTAACCGTGACGTCAACAGTTTACAAGCCATTACTTGCAAAAATCGTGAATCCAGTCGGCTGACTTTGATGGGATACCAATGCCAAACAATACACACATTATTTGACCTTCACAATGATCGCAGTCTCTTGACCCCATACCCAGCACCTTGATCTTCGTAAAAATCGCGAAACGTGATTCCAACCGTGACGTCAACCGTTTACAAGCCTTTACTTGCAAAAATCGTGAATCCAGCCGGCTGACCTTGATGGGATGCCAATGCTAATGACCCTTGTTCATAGGCGGGCGGATGGAAATTTCACACACTATTAAATTTTATTCAATGAAAATTAACGTTTTCGCATTTTTCTCCCTTAAAAATGCAACCAAATTTATGAAAAACTCACACAACTACTCAATAGACACCTAACATACCCACACAACCAGTGCCGGCGGTCTACGGGGGGCTCAAATACTGATATATTTGCCTACTGGCCCAAGTGGTTCAGAACTCTCATATCTATACTACGGATGTCACGTGGTACCAGACGTTTTAACAACTGTGATTACCTACAACGGGCGCACTTGCAAATATGCGGCAGTGCCAGAAATTTTAACAATTCACATTACCGATACCGAGACCACTCTCAAAATTGCTGAAACAATTCTACATTTAATAGTGGAGAGTTACACGGTGTTTAAAAAATACTTGGAATTTGCATATGGTTTCCATAACGATCTTTCACATGGAAAAGGTGAACCTGACACTGTATGGGCTGATTGCCAGCTTTGTTCCGATGGTATTTCTTTTGATCTGAGTATGTGGTTGCATGAAGGCGGCCTTACTATATTTTGTACAAAAACAAAACAACAAATAGCTTTAATTATGCTAATAAACTTATTTAAACAGTTGTCTAGGTTTAATTTATACATTATTTTCACCTTAAATAAAATTCAGACGATTGAAACAAATTTTTCCAAGTCTCAAAATCATTAAGCTCGGCCTTGAATCATCCGACAAAATCAGAGACTCCAAGGAGTTGCCGTTCTTGCGCAGGTAGGCGCTCGCTTATGAAAACTATAGACTCGAAGGAGTGAACGTTCTCCCGCATGCAGGCTTAAGCAAAAGATTTTAAATTTTTTTTACAGACAACAAAATACCATATCCCCCCATCCAGCCCCCAAATATCCAACCAAAAAACGACCAAAAACACGCGCCCGCGCAACGGGCATATACTATACCTTTTCAAATAAACATTTCTCGATTAACATTATTTCGGCGGACGAAACGATAACAAAGTTTTCAGGGCACGGAACCCAACAATCGTACAGTGTAGCAAGAGTTGGGATTCACTTGGTAAGGATCATGCAGCGATTGAGAACCCATCAAATATTAAATAAAATCCTTGAAAATTTATTTCATTGCGTAGATGACATTATGTACATCTGTTATTTTTTACGTTTAGCCTCCAATAATTTCAAATAAGAAATGTTCAGAAAACGATAATTAAATTATGATTCATTACTGTAGTAAACT
This sequence comes from Octodonta nipae, assembly GCA_034190945.1. Taxonomy (NCBI): domain Eukaryota; kingdom Metazoa; phylum Arthropoda; class Insecta; order Coleoptera; family Chrysomelidae; genus Octodonta; species Octodonta nipae. The sequence continues at coordinate 122,822,051 of CM067217.1, forward strand.
GTATATATTCATGCAACAAATATTAGATATTGTTGAACCTAACAGAACCATGTTTCACAATATCTTTTGTCTTAATATAATAACATTTTTTTTTAACATCAGTGTCATCAAATTCTGGCTACGACAAAACCAACTAATAAACAAACCGGTTCACCAATCTGACAACTGCTCAGAGCCTCCTTCAGTTTACAGACGTTCGGGCGTTACAATCGCGCCCACAGCGAATACCATTATTTTGCAGTGACACAAAGTTTTGCATATTTCACGTATTATGCTGAAGAAGGCGCTAAAAATAGTGACTTGCCGTTTTGATATATGTGTGCGAGGGACCAGTTGAACGGCAATAAATCAAAAGCTTTTAAATTTTTTTATTATTATTAACCGACTTCCAAAAACGGGGAGGTTATCCATTCGTCGGTAGCCTTGTTTATGTATTTTCAGTGATTATTCAAAAATGCCTTAAGCAATTTTGATGATATAAACTCCATTGTATTAAGGAATGTTACGGTAAGTACCATTAATTTTCATTAACATGAAATTAATGGTTTTCAGAAAATCTGAAAAACAGTAATTAAGGGACTACACTTGAATCAATTTCCACTGTTTTCTCTAAAATGGCTCCATCAATTTGAATAAGTTAAATTGTGTTCTACAAAAATATATTTCAGCTTGGTTTTGTATATTCTTCTTTAACGTAAAACATACTATTTTTCAGAAAATCGGGAAAATATGTGCACGAAATGGTAAACATGAATATAAATGTCACATTTATTACATTTTCTTTTCTCTATGAATTAGATCTATATTACTTAAACCATTTAGAACGATTCATTGTCATTTATAGGGTTCCGTATATACAATATACGGATACCCTTATAATATCACTCCGGATTTTTGCCTCTGTCACATCACAGCAATTTTCTCCTAAAGTACTGGACGGAAGAGGTTGAAATTTGGTATCAATATATAGTTTGGTGAACCGATCAGGAATACATATAGTAAAAGAAGTAATTTTGATTCTAGGGGTACTTCTGGGGGGGGGGAACTAAAAAAATCGATCGTTCCCCCCCTGATCTTTGAAACTACTGAACCTAAAATTTTGAAAAAAATAGAAAATATAGAGCGTTGCCCGAACTTTACTGGAAAAATAAGCAGAAACCATTATTATTAATTTTGGGGAGTTAAATTATAAAATGAAATGACTATTTAAAAATAAAAAAAATTCCAAACTTATCATGTAATACATCAAATGAAAGGCCCCATCCTGAGGAACACAAATATATTGTTTTCATATTAAAAAAAATAGTTAAAAATATATTAACGAAAATATACCAAAATTTGTTTCTAACCCATCATGTTATATATCAAACAAAAGGGCTCATTATGAGGAAAACAATTTTTTTTTAAATAGTGTTACGAAATTTACCAAAGCCGACTTTCATTTCATTTCACTACGACAACCATCGCTGGGATATAAAAATAATTTGGTTAAGTGCGAGTTGGACTCGCATACTTAGGGTTCCGTACCACCTTCAAGATTCGAATATTCCAGTTTCAGACAAGCAGAGAATACTCATTCTCTGCTTGTCATTTTCTTATATTTACCCTTATATCTTTTAAAGGAAGCGTTTTAAATTTATAAAAAACTCGCGGACCCGACAAACGTTGTCCTGTCCCATGTAAACTTTTAAAAATTAGCTATAACAATATAATCTGAACGCCATCTATCAGACGTAACTGAAACTAAAGCACACTCTTGAATATTTGACACAGCGACTACAGCGCAGTCTGCCGGATCCTATGTAAGTTGTGCTAACATCAACAACAATTTTTAAATAAATAATTTAACTAAAAAAACCGTATTGTGAATCTAAACCATCCTCAAACCCCCTGGAATACACACAAAAAATTTCATCAAAATCGGTCCAGCCGTTTAGGAGAAGTTCAATGACTAACACACGTAAAGAAGATTTATATATATATATAAAAGATATACAGTTTCATTTTCCCCACATAGACTTTTTATTTTATCTGCTTCAGGATTCGCTTGATTTTTATCAGAATACATATGTATTTAATTTTCTAATTTGGCCCCCAAAAATTAACATTAGAGTTTTATTTTACTAATAAATTTTCAGAGAAAGCTTTTATAATCTACTGTCTGAGTTTTGAGGCTCTGTGGATTGGAAGATAAAGGGCAAAGTAGGTCAAGTTTTAAATTATAAATTATTAAATCTGTTATTCAAATTATTAAAAAATACAAATAAAATATATTTTTCAAAATTTAAATAGTGTAGTTTTCTAAAGTGGGAATTAAGTCGATGTTTAATATTTTTGTTAATATCTTTTCAACAAATGATTTAAAAATATGATATAGTTGTAATTCACATAATGAGCCTTTTATCTGATATATTACATGATGCATTTGAAAATTGAATCTTTATTTTCCATTTAATTGTATAATTTGTCCATAAAATTATTATGGGGGTTTTCCAATAATTTATTTTCCGTTTAATTCTATTATTTGGGGGCCAAATAATAGAATTAGGGATTTTTTCATATTTTTCAAATAAACAAAAAAATTTAGGTCTTATAGTTTGGAGAATAACGGGGGAAATTTTTTTTTAAATATTTTTTAATATATTTTAAAATATTCATTTAAAAAAATTAAAAAAATATATTTGTATTCGTCATAATGAGCCCTGTGATTTGATATATTACATGACTCGTTAGAAACAATTATAATTTTTTATTTTTCATTTAATTCTATAATTTGCCCCTCAAAATGAATATTAGGGGTTTCTCCTTATTTTTCCAGTAAAGATCATGTGAGGGGCTATACTTCAATTTTTTTCAAAATTTTTCAGCTTATGTTTTCGGAGTTGGGGGGAGATGAATAAAATTTTTTATATTTTTGTTAATATCTTTTAATTTATTTATTTTAAAAATATGAAAAAAATATAATTGTTTTCGTCATAATGAGCTCTTTCATTTGATATATAACATGATGGGTTAGAAACAATTTTAATTTTATATTTTCTATTTAATTTTATAATTTGCCTCCCAAAATTAAAAGTAAACGTTTCCCCTTATTTTTCCAGTAAACTTCAGGTCAGAACCTATACCTCTAATTTTTTTTCAAAACTTTACCTTTTATACTTTCGGAGATAAGAGGGGGGGGGAATGGGTAAATTTTGGTATATTTTCGTTAATATCTTTTTAAATATATATTTTTTTAAATATGAAAAAAAATATATTTGTGTTCCTCAGAATGAGACCTTTCATTTGATACATTACACGATGCGTATTTTTATTTAATTCCATAATTTGCCCCCCAAAATTAGTATTAATCCTTTCTCCTTATTTTTCCTGTAAAGTTCGGACAACATTCTACATTTTCTATTTTTTTCAAAATTTTAGGCTCAGTAGTTTCGGAGATCAGGGGGGGAACATCGATTTTTTTAGTTTTTCCCCCCAGAAGTACCCCTAAAATCAAAAGTTTTTCATTTATGATATGTATTCCTGATAGGGTCACCAAACTATACATTGGTACCAAATTTCAAACTCTTCGTCCAGTAGTTTAGGAGAAAATTGCTGTGATGTGACAGAGGCAGAAATACTGAGTGATATTATAAGGGTATCCGTATATTGTATATACGGAACCCTAAAAAACCTAGAAGGTTCGGACGGGAGAAAAACTTATCTCGATCATGACTCGACAACTGTAAAATTGACACTGGATTATACTAGAGAATTCGACCCTGATTTTAAAAGGAGGACCCATCCTCGCAGAAGTTAGTTAGAAAGGACGACCAGCGTATATCGTATTGTTATTGTGAATCAGCTTTACTGTATAATTTTAAACTGAACCCACGGACTATATTGCAATATTTTAAAAATAAATTAATTAAAAGATATTAACAAAAATATAAAAAATTTTACCCATCCCCCCCCTTATCTCCGAAACCATAAGCTGGCAAATTTTGATTCCCCAAACCATAAGAAATACATTTTTGTTGATTATAGGAAAAATATGAAGAAATCCCTAATATTAATATAAATTAATTATAAAATTAAACGGAAAATAAAAAAATATTTTTTTAACGCATCATGCAATACATCAACTGAAAGGGCTTATTATGAGGAATACAAATATATATTTTTCATATTTTTAAAATTCATTGTTTACAAGATATTTACATAAAGATATAAAAAAAATTCATACTACCTTTAATTTTAAAAATAATTAAGGGTTCTGGGGCTCACTTAAAATTTATAAAAAAAAATATTAGAAAACCCACCTAGTAATTTTAGGTACAAATTATACAATTAAATGGAAAATAAAAATCCAATTTTCCAACGCATCTTTTAATATATCAGATAGGCTCATTATGTGAATTACAAATATATGATATTTTTAAATCATTTGTTTAAAAGATATTAACAAAAATATTAAACATCAACTTAATTTCCACTTTAGAAACTACATTATTTAAATTTTGAAAAATATATATTATTTGTATTTTTAAATAATTTGAATAACAGATTCAATAATTTATAATTTAAAACTTGACCTATTTTGCCCTTTATCTTCCTATCTACAGAGCCTCAAAACTCAGACAGTATATTGTAAAAGGCTTCTCTGAAAGTTTATTAGTAAAATAAAACTCTAATGTTAATTTTTGGGGGCCAAATTAGAAAATTAAATACATATGTATTCTAATAAAAATCAAGCGAATCCTGAAGCAGATAAAATAAAAAGTCTATGTGTGGAAAATCAAAGTGTATATTTTTTATAAATTTAAAACGCTTCCTTTAAAAGATATGAGGGTAAATATAAGAAAATGTACTCATTCCCTGCTTGTCTGAAACTGGAATATAAGAATCTTGAAGGTGTTACGGAACCCTTAGTACCTATGTGAGTCCGACTCGCACTTGAGAAAATTATTTAAATTTGAATAAACTATGAATTTTATAAAATAATGACTGTATGTTCTGCAAATGTACGTTCTCTTGAACTCAATTGAGCTGTATCTTGTGTAACATCACTGTGACTTCAAGATTCTCATAATACCAATCATTATTTGGGCATGTTTATAACTTAAAACAATAAATAATATTCATAACCCTTGGTGATTATTTGGTGATTATTTAACTTGCCTATTTCTCCTCAACCTGTATTAAAGTATTTCGTTAATTAACAGCATGAGACATTACATCACTAGTAATTTCTGCATCTTTTAGATTTTCTCCAAAACTGCTGCATGGAAAAGTTAAAATTTGGTATCAGCATATAGTTGTGTGATCCGCACAATCATAAATAAAAAAATCATTTTAGGGGTACTTTTTGGGGGCAAATTATAGAATTAAATGAGAAATTAATTTTTTTCTAACGCATCATATAATACATCAAATGAAATGCCTAATTCTCAGGAACACAAATATATCTTTTTATATTTTAAAACAATTAGTTTTAAAGATTTTAACAAAAATGTTCAACAATTTACTCATCCCCCCCCTTTATGTCCGAAACTATAAGACGTAAAAATTATAGTTATAGGGTCTAACCTGAACTTTTTCGAAAAAATCAGAAGAAACCCTTAATATTAATTCTGGGTTGCATATTACAGAACTAAACGGAAATATATTTTTTCATACTCTCAAAATAAATAATTTAAAATCTATTGGCAACACTATTTAAAAATTTTTACCCATTTCCACTTTATTTCCGAAACCACAAAATGATAATTTTGAAAAAAATTAGGCGTATATGTCCTCACTTGAACTTTACAAGAAAAATAAAGAGAAAACCCTGATATTAAGTTTGGGGTCCAAATTACAGAATTAAATGAAAAAATGAGTAATTATTTTTTTTTCAAGTGTAGTGTCGGTCGGGTCGGGTCGGTCGGGTTGGGTAGGGTCGAAACAAATGAAATTTAAAGTTATGCATTTTATTCCCTTGGTTATCTATTTTTATATGTGTACACACGCCTCCGTTAAGAAGCTTTCACTTAAAACCTGTTTAACAGTAATTCACTTCAATACACAGATTTGTTCATTCACTTCTAGTGAATTAACGGAGTGAAATTTATTAATGGCGTGGCTTACGTTTACTAGGGATTTTTGTGTCAATTCTCAAATTGAGAAATGTAAGTTCTTTCTTTGCGTTCTGAACAACGAGTCCGATTACATAAAGTTATTTGAATAAAGATATAAGAATATGAGAGACATATCATGTCAAAGCTCTGTGTGACATTTTTTATGGGTTATTGCTTAAGTACAAAACAGGTCGGTTTAACCACTAATATTTATATTAATGAAACCTTGCGTTTTATAAGATTATTCCGAGCGTCATATTTTGGTCATTTACGGTAATATGCAAAGTTTGTGTCCGCTTCTAAAAGCGTCGTCGGTCTACTTCCTTAATACACCTTGGTTTACTGTTAAATTCGTCATTAGAAATAGACATATGCCATGTTTGTATCTTGCAATGCGCTTGAAGTAATGACATGTTTCCGCTCAAGCTGCATGACGATATCATGCCACTACGCAAATGCCACTTTGCAGCCTCGTGAACATAGTTCCGTTTATTTGATAAACAAGATGAAAACAAGCATACAGCAAGGAAAAATTGACGAAAACGTGAGCATGAAGCGTCGCTACGTTGACAGTATGCCAAATATTAACAATGTAAACCAAATAAATGGAAATTTTGCTTATTTATTAACCGACGTCCACAAGGAAGGGGGTTATCAATTCGTCAGCAACTTTTTTTATATATGACCAGCGATTATTCAAAAACGGCTTGGTCAATTTGATGATTTAAACTGCATTATATTAAGGAACATTACAGACAGGTTCCAAATAATTATATATAACATGCAATTCACGGTTTTCCAGAAAATCAGAAAAAAAAGTAAATAAGGAACTAGATGTCAGTAAATTTCAATGAATCTACCCTGTTTTCTCTAAAACGAATCAAGTAATTTGAATATTCTACAAAGATATGCTACAGCTTGTTTCCGTATATTTTTCTTTAACGTAAAACATACCATTTTTTCTGAAAATAAGTGCAAAAACTGCAAACATTAATGTAAATGTCATATAATTGATCATAAGTGTCGAGTTTAAATGTCAAGATATGCCATGAAATGGTGTTTGTAATGGTTTTCACTTAGATTCATTTGAAGTCAGTTTCTTTTAGAGATGAAGTTAAGTTACGATTCCATTAGTTTATCGAAACGAAAATTTGTTATGTCGGCAAACTCTTCTATATGCTATACGGTTGTAGGTGTGTGCGTGCGTGCATGTGATATTAGGTGGTACATTAGCAGTTGTATACATAGGATGATTGAAATATAAGGTGGAATTGATTTAGTTAAAGTTAAAAAAATATTGTATTTCATGGCACATAAGTAGTTGCATATACAAGGTGGTTGAAATAAGAGTGGTGCCAAACTATAGTTATACAGAGTGGAAATTTGCGATATAGGACGGAGTATAATTACCGTTTTACAAGGCGGTTAAAAAGGTTATATAGTGTGGAACATAAGTAGTTGCTTATACAAGATGTTGGAAGTAAGGGTGGAGTTTAATTATTGTTATTCAGGGTGTATCAAAAATTTGTTATATAAGCATAAGCAGTTATGATATTTGAATTATAGTTTAATATAATTATAGACATGGGTTCAAAAAATGTTTAGAAGCAGTTGTATAGACCGGGTGGTTGAAATAAATGGTAGAGTAAAATTATAGTCATAAAATGTGGTTCAAAAATGTGAATTTTGTTATATAGGGTAGACCATGAGCTGTTGCATAAATGGCATACTATAGACATGTAGGGCCAAGTAAAATCATAGGTATACAGGAATAATTTAAACAATAGAAAAATAGAAACGATAAATATAATGTGGAGAGGATTTATAATTATACAGGGTGGTTTTCAAGACATCAGGACCGTTGCAATATTGTTGAAGTGGAATTATAGTTGTTCAGAAAATGATAGAGAAATTAGTTATATAGGGGTGACCAATACACAGAAGCATATATAGTGTGGATGCAATATAGTGAAAATTAGAGTCTTGGTCTAAATAATAAAAAATAAATATTTGGAAAATATGGAAAAAGAATGCAAATTAAAGAGGGAGAAAGAGAGAGAGAGATAACAATACCCTAAAATTTTCAAAATGAATTATACCTTTAATTAGATAAAAAAGAAGATATGTCTAAAAATAGAGATTGATTACATACGGTTTCTAAACGGTTTTTCCTTTAAATCAGATGAAATCGGTAATTTTTTAAATATAAATTATTTTGATGATTGTTATTTATTTTCCTTCAAAATTGTTAAATTGGATCTGTACAGCCCAAAATAGGTATACAAAATGTCAAGTTAACAGAATAGTAAATTATTTCTAAACTTTAGGCCATAAACTGTATCGTTATATCTTATACAACTGATATCGCAATTAACAACAACTATGCGAACCTTTGGACCTTTCAGTATTTCTTGGCTAACTCCGAGTTTCAGTAGTTTATTAAAATTTAATAGTTGAATAAATTCATCTTTACCCTGAGAGGTTAAAATAGATTTTTATTTTGGTTTCATTCAGATTTAATTGTGTGATATACTACATCAGTGCTGGTCTTGTTTTCCGGTGTATTACCGCACTTGGCACAAATTTTTATTGCTGGGGCTTTATGTTTTATACTTTAACAATGCATTATTCTTCTTTAGGTCTTTATTGAAATAATTTAAGAGATCAATCATTATATGTTACATCCTTGTTACTCAATATTTAATTTTCAGTTAGGATTTTAAACATTTGTGTGTGATAATTATTTCATTGGTACTTGCGACACTTGGGTTAACATGAATCCGATCAACCGTATGATTATTAGTTATAACTTGAGAATTATTAGTAAATATAACACAGTTTAATATTTTATGGCGAATTGAATGTCGACATCCAGAAATTTCAGGGAAAACTTACAGAGGTCCCTAAAACGGGAGCTGTACTTTGTGCACCGCCGTTTCCCTGTGATCCCTAGGACGGAAACTACAAGAAAACATCCGTAGGTTAAATAAAACCTAACAAATAATTATGATACTATCTTTTCGATATTTTTCACTCCGTCAAGCGCAAGAAATAATGTTGCTTCTAGTTGAGAACCTTCATCAGTTGCGCTTCTTTTAAGTGATTGAAATCTTGAATAATTATTTACTTACATTTCACCGAATTTATTATTTTATCGTGAAATGAATAAACATACTTCTAGGACTTCAGGGATAGCTAACTTACAGTGACCCCACAACGGTAGTCATAACTGCCAATAATGGATTGTAAAATCTCGAATAGACAGTATAATATATATATATATATATATATATATATATATATATAAGTATACTTGGTCTTGTACACCATTTATTTCATGTTCAAATTACAATAAATTAAATTATATCGTACTCTCTATTTAGATATTAAAATGTCTATATGAATCAATATAGTATTTCTATAAGTTCAAACTTTTAAGACCTATTGAATAGATATAAATCCCAGCACGTGAGACTTATGAAGTTTCCCACATAGTTACAGTATACAAAGTTAAACAAGCTCCAGAGAAATTTCACGTTTGTTTGACGATTATTCTGTAGTTCTATGAGAAATTTCTTTGGGCCGTTTTCGTGAGAAACTTATAAACAACTCAAACTAAAGTAATGTTATCACTTTTCAAAAAATACTTCCAGTTTTAAGGCAACGATTATTAGAATTCAACAACACGATTTTGATAAATGTCAAAATTATCAAAATAATAACCCAATAAAATGTTGTATGCCATTTCCAGCAAAAGTTATCGTGTTGCGTCTGGTAAGGCTTTCTTCAAAATTTGTAAAAATAAATTACAGCTTCATGCATATTAGGAAACAGTTCACTCTCCTGTAACCATATAGGAAAATATATTATTACCTGTGAACTGCTGTTCCAGTAATGAAATGTTTATATGAAACTGCATTTTGTTGAAATGTAGCTAAACCAATTAAAATATAACACATTAAAATCATTTGAAGACGCGAGATGTAAGACCGACATCTAGGATTTTCAAAGGAATGACACCTCGAAGAGAGTACCTATTACACCTGTTTGATAAGAAATTTAGATATTATGAAAAATAAAGGTATTTTACTTTTAAGCAAAATTCAAATTTGCTGACAAACCTCGATACAGTTGAAAAAGTAAATTTTAGTGATTGCTGTATACGTTTCTGACCATGCAAATATTTTTATGAAGAATAATTTTTCTCTAAATATTATTCATAAGAACGTTTTCCGTTTGAATCCAATTTATGAAGACACACTGTATATAGAAACCAACTGACAACCTCTATCTTGAAGTTGATTTCCTGACATTTATTTCGACTTATTTCTAATCAACTTTCAATTTATAACAATTTTTAATAATACAGTGCTCAAATCTAATAAATTTTGTTGAATTGTAATTTGAGACATTATAAAAAAATAAAGGTACCCCGCTTTTAACCAAAATGTATATAATTCTACAATTCTGGTATATAGTGGGAAAAGTTACATAAATACTTATTATACAATTTTTAGAGCAGTGGCATAAGTAGATGCAGTTTTTAATTCTAATTACTTCTATTTGATAACAAATTTAGATATTAACAAAAATAACGATACTTTAATTTGTAATCAAAATTCCCATTTGATGACAAACCTCGTCTACAGTTAAAAAAGTGACATGAATGATAACTGTTTACGTTGTATAAGAATAACTTTTTCTGTTAACTTATTAATAAAAAGAAATCGTTTGAATATGAATACACACTGTATATACATATTAACTGACATTTATTTTTATTAATTTATAATTTACCCCAAGTTCCGCACAGTTGATACCAGCCCCTCCACCAAAGTCGGTAAAAAGTTTTTCCCGAAACGGTACAAGCTATGTTATTGAAAAAAATATGGGACCACAGGAGATATCACGGAACTAATCCAATTTCTTTTCAATTTTCTCAATGTTCCAAATAGAAAATTTTAATTTTTTAATCCGGCGACTCCAACAAAGCATACCGTATAAAAAAATCGGTAAAAAAGTTTTTCCCCAAATTCTAAGAAAAGGTACAAGCTATGTTAATGAAAAACTGCGCGATCCCCCGGAACAGATGCAGTATAAACGGTCGAAATTGTTTTAGCCGTTTACGAATAATCGCTGAACAAACGTTAAAAAAAACATAAATACAGACGAATTCAGAACCTCCTTCTTTGTGAAGTCGGTTAAAAATGGAGTAAAGGGTAGTAGGGCAATTTCCATAGATTGTCTGGATTACTGTTGATAAAAATCCTTCTTCAAATATGTTCTGAGAGAAAGAAATGTCACTATATGATCTACCAGTATTCCTGTATATAAATAGTGTTTTGTATACTAACAGTAAGTAAAATTATTTTAATACATAGATACATATATATATATATATATATATATATATATATATATATATATATATTCGCCTACAATAACTCGTTAACGAATTTCAAAAACAAGCGGCCCAGCACTTAGAAAGATCGAAGTCAGGCGTGGAGCGGCAACGTTTTCCTTGGAAACGTGATCAGACAAAATATGTGGGGATTTGTAGGTAGGAAGAGCAGAAGCTCCGGCGTTACCAAACAGCGCGAATCAAATCAGAAATGAAGTTTCAAAGATTAATGACGCAGCCCTTAGTGAATTTTTCAATAGCCTAAGGGCTATAGATCGAAAATAGAATTAACATTTCAATTTATTTTGTTTCAACGAAATTAATTTTTTCTTACATTTGGGAAACTTTAGTAGGGCATATTTTTTAGTGACATCATATTACGTAAACCTGTTCGGAATATTAAGCTAACAGAAATGTATATTTAATGAAAATTGAAAAGTGTTTCGTTATTAAAATAGACTCATCGTTTTTTGCTTAGATTGAGGGAGATATAAATCGGATACACAAAAATAGCTCGTATGTATTGGAAGGATTTAAAATGAATACAAAATTGATAATAGTATAAGACATTAAACATATTCCTTTGCATAGTCATAGAGAGAGTGATTATAAACATGATATTTCTGTTGTATACTTTTAATCAAAGGATTCTTATTATTATGTTAATAGAACCTAGAAAAAAATATTAGGTAGATAAATAATTTCCACAAAACTGGGACCAAATTCAAAGATTATCACAATTCGCTAACGAAGGCGTTTCAAGATTACACAAAGAATTCCTACCATTACCTGATGTGTCAAACTTCGTGGATCAGTTAATTTTGACGAACCACATTCACAAAATATGTTAATTAGGTTATTATGAAAACTAATGCAATTTTGTGATGAGATTTTTAGCTGAATTGTAAGATAATTTAATGAAGAAGGACAAAATAGATTTGTTTGTGTTTTTTGACAACAGTTCACGTGATATATATATATATATATATATATATATATATATATATAACTCTATATACAGTATATTAATATTAGATGAAAAACAATAAATACGAAAATAATCAAACTGAACCAATGATACAGTATCAAAATATTCCAAGCTGACGCACCCACAGGCCAATCCCCAGACGAAAATATTGAAAACTTTTTAGATGATGTGGGTCAAGCAATGTCATGTTTGTTACCCAGCATATTTCATGATACTGGCTGGAGATTTTAATACCAATTTCGGTTAAAGATAAAATGAACATGCCATGGGATATGAGAAAGTAATGATTACTCTAATAAACAAATTATTAGTAGGGAATGTCCATAGAATGGTGAGAGCGAAGATATTACTTATCCTTTCGACGGAACAAAATAAACTTGTACAAAAACAACAGTAAAAATTGGACAAATCTAAACAATGTCGAAAAATACCAACAAACGATTAAAGAATATTTGAGAGACGCTGATGCAAGTAATCTCGAGGACCTAAGTAGAAGCATTGTGGAGACAATCAACACCGCTTTAAAGGAATACGGCATGAAACAAATAGAAAATGAAGATAAGCTTTTTATAAATACTAAAAATCTGATGAAACAGAGAAGACAACTATGGGACAACATTCACAACCTAATAAGGAGATAAGACAACGAATAAAGATATAACAAAAGTCGTAAGGACCGACATTAGTAAGAACAACAACAAATTGGTTACTTGAGTTATAGGAGAGAATAAAAACATGAGGGTACTACGAAACAAATTAAGTAGGAGAAAAGCTTATTTCAGCTTAAATTAGAAAATGAGAAAAGACAAACAGCGAGCAATAGACTAGGAGAAAGTAACTTATGAAAGCAATACCCAAACTATTAAATAAATACCTTGACGAAGAAGCAAACCCAGAAATGGAATAATCCCATCATCTGATCATGATATGACATGACCTATAGACTTCCACTTGCGGTTTTATTTGTTTAAACTCTGTCCTTAAAAAAAGGTATTAGCAGGTTTGGAAACTTAGTTTATAGTTACGTTGTGTTTAACTAACATATATATATATATATATATATAACAGTATGAGTGCATATATTTTAGGTGGAGATAGTCCACATTAAATCAAGCCAGAAAACTCTTGTAAATTGATGGTCTATGGGCTTTAACGACCAAGTTATGACAACATATATGTTAAGTAAATTATTGTCAATGCGACAACATCCCTTCACGGACGATACACTTTCACTTTTACTCTTTTCTCTTACCAGTAAAAAATGACCTTGACCACGAAAATTGCACTGCAGAGTTTTGTATTGAAAAATTATCTTTTGTCGACGATTTGCTTGATTTGAGTAAATGAAACATTTAAGAAATAAACGTTTAATGTTTGGAGGTAACCTTTAAAATTTGCGTAATTCTTTTATGTATTAACTTAAAGAACACAATAATAAAAAGCATTTTACTTATCATTTAGAAATAACTTTTCACAAAATACTTCAAAAGATCATTTGAGTTCCTGTTTTAAATAGCATATTTCCAAACTAATTAACTTATTCCTATTATTATTTATGTTAGATAATAAAGTACCTACTTACAAAATAAATAAAGTCCGAAATTCTCACAACAGATATTCAAACATATAAATGCACAAATGCACAAACGAGACGTCCTTAGCCAGTTTTTCTACACGACAGATAAGGAAACAAACACGATGTTAAAAATTAAAAAATTACGGTTAAACTTTATAAACATGTGGCGCCTCACGTCGCCATATTTTCTCGGTAGATATAGGTCGAATTTTCATTTAATTTGAAAACTAATAAAATGGTTTCATAATGAAATTGGGATCACTGGAGGGATAGAAACTGTTTAGAATTTATATATCAAGCTTTAAAGCATTTGGCAAGCAAAATTATGTGTAGGTGACTCTAAAAATAGGGGCAAAATTAGTGACTTTTCTATTTTTCTTCACAAAACTGTAGCTTTTTTATGATAAGATAACCTTGATGTAAGAAATATGCTAAATTATAGATTTTTAAATTTTACTAATATTTTCGGTAGAACAAGTGTAAGTGTAAGTCTTTTACATCATGTTAAATACCTTGTTAGCGTAAGCATTAAACGAAATCAGCAGTAATTATTAAATATCGTAAAAACGTCTTAAATGATTTATCCAGAAGACAAGAAAATTTATTTCAAAATATATTTTTTCTATTACTGTGATGCGTTAATTATCATTCAGGTGCCTGTGTCATTGTTATTAAGTCGGAAAAATCTGAAAATTAGTCATTTCCTGTTTTCACCTTGAAATAAGCTTTTCAAGGTCACATAAAAATTGTATTAATATCACTTCTCATGTAAAATTTCTCGCTCTTCCCGAATACGGTGTCAAAAACAGGGGTTCTCATTTTAAAAAAATACCCTAACCTTCAAATGACCTTGAAAATGATGCTCAATGTGAAAATTATTGTGTCCCCCTTCGCCTTGAATAAGTTTTGGATAAACTTTTTTTATACCATGCTTAGAAACGAAGCAATTCGTGTCCATAAAAATGGACACACTATATATATATATATATATATATATATATATATATATATAGTTGAAACAAATTCATTTAAAATGTTGGTTTCATGGAAAAACGCTCGGACACGTCGGTTTGTTTTTGGACTGCGGTTTTTGTGATGATAAACTCATTTATACAGGGTGGGCCAGAAATAAACTGCGACCATCAACTTCATTTTTTCAAATGGAAAAATTTGTTTTTTATTTTATTTTTGAATTCTACATTGAATTCTAAGTATTTTTCATGTACAATGTCCTATACCGAAAATTTACTGTTATTAAAAAAATTACATTTATTTCAAACTTGAAGGAAAAAAACATCAACATATCATATTAAATGTTTAAATTGTTGACCACTAACTTCCTAACAATACTTCTCGTAACACTTTATTTAGCGTTTGTAGCAGGATTCGTTGTATTTCGGCCCTAATTCTATTCTTTATTTCCTCGATATTTTCCGGTTTATTGAAGTAGACTTTCGATTTCACCTAACCCCAAAGATAAAAATTTAAGGGGCTTAGATCTGGAGACCCAGCTGGCCATTCGATATTACCTCCCCTTCCGATCCATCTATTTGGGGAGAATATTGTGAAGATCTTCTCGCACTCTTCGCGAATAGTGCGGGGCGCTCCATCCACCGAACCTGTCAGTATATTGGGGTTTTCACCATTCGGGTAAAGTTCTGGGATTACACAGGGTATTATGTCCTTTTGTAGTAGGTCTAAATACTTTTCTGAGTTAAATGTTCACTCAATAAAAAAAGGACCCACAATTGAAGTACCCAGAATTCCGTCCCATACCTTAACTGTTTTGGAAAACTGTGTATGACTTTCCATAATCCAATATCGAACATTTTGCCTGTTTACTGAACCATTTAAACAAAATGTTGCCTCGTAGGAAAAAAGTATCTTACATGAAAAGTGCAGGTTGGCATTGCATTTATCCATCAATATACCGCAAAAGATCTGGCCAATTTCTAGAAACTTTGTTTCTATTTTACTAACTGTCGATCGTGTAATAGGCAGCTCCGGGTGCTTCATATTAAACTATTCGCAAACTTCAGCTGGTGTTCAAGTTCTGTCGCCATATCCTACCATTGTCAAAATTTAATTCGCTGCTTTTCAGTTAAATACGCCATACTTTGAAACTTTGCAACTGCACTTGACAACTACTTATTTGAAGTAAAATTATAGTACAGTTTCTATAGAAATAAACAAGTGTTAAAAACTCTAGCATCAAAAAAGGGTTTCTATTCATGCGACTAAAATACTGTCAACAATCATAAAAACAAGACAAGAACCTTATTTTCACCGTTGTTTTCTTAACTTTAGAAAGAAATATATATTTTTTAATAACTGTTAGTTTTCGTTATATTACATTATACATGAAAAATAAAAGGCAGAATTCAAAAATAAAATAAAAAAAAATTTTCATTTGAAAAAATTAAGTTGATGGTCGCAATGTATTTCTGGCCCACCCTGTATAAATGGGTTTATCATCACAAAATCCGCAGTCCAATAAAAAAACCGACGTGTCCGGGCGTTTTTCCAAAAAGCAACACCTGAATTTTAAATGAATTTGTTCCAACCCACGCGTCCTCAGTGTATACAGGGTGAGTTTTTTTTATGTTCAGTATGGGGATCTCGGAAACTAGCGGATATAGAGCAATGGTTAAATTGAGAAAGATTTGCAGTTTTACTGGCCCCGTTTAATGACATTTTTTGTAAAAATTCGTGACTTACTAGATATTTTGAAAAAACGAAATTCTGTCGATTTAGTCAAATTTCTCTAGCTCCTTTGTTTTTGATTTTATAAAAAAGTGTAAATATCAAAATTGAAAGGAATTGTATCCCGAATATGATTGTCAAGTCCTCGTTTGCGTGACAGCTCTTGTTTTCGAGATATGACATAAACAATCTTTTTTTGAATTGAAACCATAGTTGGCTATGACCTCAAAAAATCGGACATTTTTAGAGCTTTTCAACGATATAATACTCGATATAGTTATTCATAAAGATAACGGAGTTATGGATGCTTTTCTCTCTTATTTTCACTTTTAACGTAGTTAGCCATGAAATAGATTGATTTATTAATAACTATTCCAAAAAACATTGAACGATTTTTTATTAGGTATATCAGATATAACGAAAAAACTAAATAAGTAGGTACTTACTAAAAACTTAAGAAATTAAAGTACATGTTATGTCATAGCCGAACATTAAAAGTTTTTAAAAAATATTTATTTTATTTAACTGAAAGTTTTAACATTGAAATAAATTGAAGATTAAAATATACTTGTTGACTACTGTTTTAGAACGAGAAGTGACCAAGCTTACATGTTTGGTGGTATTTATAACATCTGAAAAAAATTACAATTTAGCAGAAAGATAAGCTCGTGCAGGTGGCTGCTGAAAAGTCATTTTAATGAACAAGTCTTTGTTTTCTATTTCCTGTTGCTCACGAGGTTACCTTGGAAATCATATCAATTTTCATGTAAGCTTTGACATTGTTTACTACGAACTTGACTTTGAATACAAAACAATGAAGCCTTTATTCTAATGAATCGTAACACGTCCCTTTCATGTAAAAAAGTTGACGCTTATACGTCAAGTTTTAAAAATAGTGCGTAAACTGCTGATTAATTGAATTTGTAATTATGATAGGGAAATGTTAGCTTTGCATTTGAAAATTATAATATTGAATAAAATAAGCAATTGATTAAATATAAAAATGCATATGAATATTTTGAAAATTAAAATTATGATTACAATAAATTGAAAATATAAAAATTCAAAATTATATAATGTTTAACAAAGGTAATGTTTCTTTTTACATACATGTTTCTTTCACGAAATGTCTTTTAATTGGACGTCTTCTTCAATGGGTTCTCCTAGGTGGATGCTTTCGCGTCGTCTTGGAACGAGGCGTCTGAGGCGTCTTTGAAATAGGCCTGGTGAAAAGGTTGGTGGAATCGGAGGGTCATCACCGGAACTTTGGATGGCTATAAGGGCTCGTCTTCTTCGTCTTCGGCATTTGCAGTAGACATATAAAATGATTAGACAAATTATTAGTAATATTGTCAAAATTGTGAACCAGGATAGACTTTTGGTTACGTATGGTTGATTTATCAAATCATCTAGTTGGTCAGAATATTGCGATAGTTTATGTTCTGCTATACTGAGGTCTTCGGTATTTAATTTGTTCAATTTTAAGGGCTTCAAATTTGGGAAATGAACATTTGAAGGCATGTTCTCACAGCAACTGTATGGTACGTTTACCGGATGAATTTTATATGAAATATTTTGATAAGTATCAATTATCCTTTTTGCGAGGACTCGGGTTGAGCCTATGAAAGCACTGCATTGAGGTTGAAGTTTTAGTATGAAGTTTGTCGGCATTATTTTCGTAACGATGTTTCGACTTTCGCATGTAATAGTCACAGGTAACGGGTCTGATACTGAAACTAACCAGTAGTTTGTGGAAAGTTCTTGAATGTTATATTCTTTTGCGTAGATTACGACTGTTTGACATGTTTTTGGAAGGCTGCTGATTGGTTTGAAGAATTGAGCTTCACATAAAGCTTCACTATCAATAGGATAGGGTAAAATGTCAGAACATATTTTTGTTCTTCTATCAATGTCTTTATAATTTTGTAATGAATCCAAAGTTACGTAAAGCAATGAATCATCATTTCTAGCGATGAATTTATGATTTATTGGAATTAAATGATGAAATCCAGTATGATTGTCTAATATCGGTAAGGGGTATAGACGATGAAGAATATAATTTTCTGGGTCAACTAAAGGGATTTTTAGGACAAATATTATTTTCGAATCTATTTGAAAAGCTTGTAATTCAATGATATCAATATATTGTGCAAAAGTGGAAGTATATATGGGAATTGGAAGTTCGTTCTTTTGCAAAGATTCTGAGATTGTCTGAATCGATTTCATCAAATCATTCGGGGTAATTATAGAACTGTGTAATACTTTTAGCTTAGCAAAGGAAATTGATTTTAAGACATCGTCTAGAGTTTCCTCTATAAAAACATAGCTTGCCATAACAGATTCGCATATTTCTAAGGTTCTAATTTGAGCCTGGTAAAATGCAAGATCATCAGTGAGATCTGAAATTGATTTTTGAATTTCAACAATATCGTTATTAAATGTTTCTTCATCTACTTGAAGTTTTTGAATAGTTGAATTAAAATTCTTTATTACTGAAGTTGTTACGGAGATTTGATTTTTTAATAGATTTTCAATCTGATGTTCATCCTGAGTGATTTTGTTTATGCAATTATTAAAATATTCGCCATCAGAAGCGTCAAGGTTGCCTGAGATGGTTTTCCATATAGTTCCTAAGCCGTTTAATATACCGCGTTTGCGTCTATTTGAAATATAGCTTCTAGTGTCTGCGAAAATATCTCTATATTTTTCATTAACATTTTTTGAAATTTGCCTAAGAAGACTTACGTGTGTCACAATTTCTGTTTTGAAAGCCACCATACGATTAGTTTCTTCGCTAAGAACATCTAACATATGATCTAAAATATTGTCATTATTGTCTATCGCAGATTTGATTGAATTAAGTTCTTTATAAACAAGGAGCGTCCACTTAGTATTTGAAATTTTCATATTTCCTTCTTCTTGAAAATAGATCCCTATTGTGTTGTTCACAGGATTTAAGGAATATTGGGAGTTTGCAATTTCGCATAATCCGAGAAATGCGAGGATTCTGTAAAGAAAGAAAGCTCTAGTCAGAATACGGCTTTAGCCTATCAAAATTTACTTTAGTAATTTGATTTGTTGCAAGATTTATTAGTTTAGCTGAATTTTGGAAAATTTCTTTTATTTCAAATGGGCCGTTAAATTTATTTTCTGCTTTACTTTTTATTTGGCTTTCCTTTACATAGACTTTATCTCCTATTTTATATTCTGGTTGATTTTGATTTATATTTTTATCAAATCGCGTTTTTGATTTTTGTTTGTGAAGATCTGTTTTTGCCCTTGCAATTTTATAATAATGTTCCATTTTGTTATTTAAGTCGCGTATATATTTTGAAATCAGTTCTTTTTGATTGTAGAGTGTTTCAGGTGGTCTACCTGCTGTATGGCCAAATATTAACTCGTACGGGGTGAAACCGTGAGTTTGATTTCTTGTGTTATTATAACAAATAACCGCGTATGGAAGTACATTGAAAGGATGCTCATTGGGATTTTCTGCGGTGTTTGCTCTTATCATTTCTGATAAAGTAGCGTGGAAACGTTCGATCGATCCGTTCGATTCAGGATGGTTTACACTGGAGAAGGTTAATTTAATATTATAAAGTTCGCATAAGTCTTTCATGAGTGTGTTATCAAATTCTTTTCCATAATCAGAGTGTATACGTAGGGGAGTGCCGTAATGTTGAAAAAAGACTAAAAGTGTATTTATAACTGATGAAGCCTTTTTGTCTGAAAGGGGGTAAGCTTGGGTGAATTTTGTTAACTCATCTCTGATGGTTAAAGCATAGTTCTTTTCAGGGTATTCAAAAATATCTATGTTGATTCTTTCAAATGGGGTTTTAGGGGTTTCAGTAACAATGAAAGGAGCACTTAAATTTTTGCGACAAAATTTTACTTTTTAACATATTTCACACGAGTTAATGTATTTTTCTACGCTTTTAACTAAACCGGGCCAATTGTATTTTTCTTTTATTCTTCTAATTGTTTCATTAATTCCTCTATGGAGATTACTTTTTCCATAGTGATATTGTTCTAAGATAATTAATTAATAATAAGAATTTGGTCTTCGTTTGGGGTAGTAATAAGATTTTGACAGATTTTAAATTTTATGTCTTTGTCAGCAAAGATATATGAAAGTATTTCTAGGTTGGAAGTTCAACATTATTTTCAACATAATAAGTTTGTGAAGGTTCAAAGTAATTTTGGCATCTATATAATATATAAAATAAGTGCGGAGCTACTTTTTCTGGGTCGAAGGGTATGGGAATTATGAAGTATTTTCTATCTTTTAAAGATTTACTTGAAAGTATATTAATTCTGTCTGTATTGAAGTCAGGATTTATTTCAAAAAAGTCATCGATTATTTTATCATGTAGTTCGGTTAACTTATTTTGCCAGAAGAAAGTTACGATAGGTTTATGGGTTTTGTCTAGGAGTTATGAGTTTGAAGTTTCAATTTTGGAATAGTCTATCAAAGATTTTGTTTTATAAAGTTCTGCGAATCTATTAAATTCAGAAATCATTTTTTCTTCGTCGTCAAAATTTTGGATATCAGGATTTTCGGAAATTGAGTCTTCATCTTCATTTGAAGCATGAATTTTTGAATGTAGGTTTATACAATCTTGAAAGTGATTTATTCTGATGCGGGATAATGCATCTGCGTTCTTATTTTGCTTTCCAGGTTTGTATACTATTCTGTAATTATATTCCTCTAATTTTAAACGCCATCTGGCAAGTCTGCTGCCAGGGTCTTTTATTGAAAATAACCAGGTTAACGGGCGGTGATCGGTCCAAATTACAAAACGTCGGCCAAAAATTTGACCTCGAAATGTCTTGACTGCCCACACAATGGCAAGGAGTTCTCTCTCAATTGTGGAATATTTGGTTTCTGCTGAACATAGGGTCCGAGAAGCATATGCGATAGGAAGATCCTTCCCTATGAGTCCTTGTGAGAGTACTGCACCAATAGCGAATGAACTAGCATCAGTGGTTAAAATAAACTCTTCATCATAATTTGGGTATCTTAGAATGGGTTCAGTTGTTAGAATTTCTTTGAGTTGTTTAAACGAATTTTTACAATCATTATCGAATAGAAAGTTGACATTCTTTTGCAGAAGTCTAGTAAGAGGTTTAGCAATTTTTGCGAAATTTGGGATGAAGCGGCGATAATATCCTGTTAAGCCAAGAAAAGATTTTACTTCTTTAGGATTTTTGGGTTCTGGAAAATTAAGAATGCATTCGACTTTTTTAGGATTAGGTTTAACACCTTCAGGAGTAACTATATGTCCGAGATATGCTACTTCTTGTCTTAGAAATTCACACTTGTCAGGTTGTATTTTAAAATTTGAATTCCTGAGCCTTTTGAAAACTTCTTTAAGTCGAGAAATGTGATCATGAATTGTAGGGGAATAAACTATTATATCGTCCATATAAACAAGAGCTCGTTCATTTTGGATACCTAATAAGATGTTATCCATAACTCTTTGAAATGTGGATGGGGCATTTTTGAGTCCGAATGGCATACGAATGAACTCGTAATGACCATTTTCTACCGAAAAAGCAGTTTTTTGAATATCATTTTTATCAATCTCAATTTGGTGAAAGCCTGACGCAAGATCTAATGTTGAAAAATATTGGCATTTGCCTAATTGTTCTAAGAGGTCAGAAATATTTGGAAGTGGGTATTTATCATCAACGGTTAATTCATTGAGTTTTCTGTAATCAATAACGATGCGCCATTTTTGTTTACCGGAAGCGTCTAATTTCTTTGGTACAACCCAAACTGGAGATGACCATGGAGAGGTTGAATGTTGAATTATACCTTCATTTAACATTTTGGATATTTGAGTTTTGACTTCTTGACGATGAATTTGGGGATATTTATATGATTTGGTATAGACTGGTTTAGCATTGTTTGTTTGAATGGAATGTTTTATTTCGTTTGTAAAAGTTAGTTTATCACCTTCTAGATAGAATATATCAGCAAATTCTAAACATAGTTCGGTTATTAATTCTCGTTCTTCTTCATTAAGGTGGTCTAAACGGAGTTGTTGTTGAATGATATAGTTTCTGTCTATTTGTGAGGGTTCATATAAATCAGAATTTAAATTTAAAATTTGAAAATCGGTTGAGTTATCCACAGGTTCAATTGAAATATCAGAAAAATCGATAATTTTGGGAATTGCGTTGGGATTAATGATAGTGGTTAGAAATTCACCTTTTTGATTTACTTTTACTAATGCATTTGGAAGTCTAACTTTTTCTTTTTCTTGAGCGTGAAGTATCGCTTCAGTATTTGAAAGGTTACATTTTAATTTGAATATTTTTTCAGTTCTACCTTCAATAGATACTTTATTTGAAATAGGTGTCTTAGAATTTATTGGATTTTGAATGGGCATTTGAATTTGATTTTCCTTTTGAAGAGGGGTTTGAATTGAATTGAAATTTTCAGTGGAATGTTCTTCGAAATTAAGGGCTTTGAATAGGGGTACTGTTTTGAAATTTGTTATTAATTTTCTTGATTTTAAGTCGACAACACAGTCGTAGTGTTCTAAAAAGTCTGATCCTAGAATTCCGTCGAATTCAATGTCTAAATCATGAATGTATACTTTATGAGGATCGTTTGGAGCGAAAGGGACAAGAGTTGACTCTGTAATTAAAACTTTTTCTTTCGTTATACCTTGAACTGATTTATTTTCTGGAAATTTGGGGTAATTTTGGACAGTTTTTCCTTTAAAAATTGAGATACCTGCACCAGTATCAATTAGGATTTTGAAAGTTTTAGTAAGGTCGTAGATGTAATATAAATTTTTACAGCTTACAGTCAAAAGTGGGTTTACATAAAAGTTTGTTCTGGGAATTGGTTTTGATGTACATTGTCGGTTAAAGACAAATGCTGAATTTGTTCTTGTAATTGGTCTGTGTCTGGGGGATGGTCTTGGAAAGGGGTTTCTTGAAAATTTTCAGGATAATTTTCGTTTTGGAAATTTTCATTTTGGTAATTTTCATTTGAAAAAATTTCATTTTGAAAATTTTCATTTGGATATTCGTCTGGATTTGAATAGAAAGTTGAATATTGGTTATCATCAGGATAATAGTTATTTTCAGCGTTAAATTCATTAAAGTTCTCATAATTATATGAATCGGAATATTCATTTTCATTTAAATGATGTGCTCTGGGTTGATTATAGGCGGGATTCTTTTGAATCACGGGAGGCCTGTTCTGAAATTGACCTGTACGTTGTTGCGCATCATTTTGAGGTCTTTGTTGGAAATTAAATTGAGGTCTTTGTTGGGGTGTAAATTGTGGTCTCTGTTGAGGCACAAATTGTGGTCTTTGAAGATTTGTTTGATTCTGTGGGAATCTATTGTAGTTAGAAGTATTTTGAGTTTGTATATAAGGTTGTCTGGAACGACACTGATTTGATGTGTGTCCATTTCGGCCACAAGTATTACATTTTAAAATTGGAGTTGGTTTCTTTGTTTGAATTGGGTCTTGCCGTTTATGATTTTCGAAATATGACAATTGTAACTCTCTTTTAATTCTAATGTTTGCTTCTAGTAGGTCTTTGGGGTTGCCTGCTCGAACGATCTGCCCGAGGCGTTGTTCTAGACCTGTTAATAATGTGTTTAGGGTCATGGTATCGATTAGTGAGCATTGAGCATTTCTTTGCTCTGGGGTTAAATTTGCAGATTTTTGTATGTTGGCGTGCATTTTCGCGTTTAAGACTTGTAGTCTATTAAAGAAGGTTAATGGTGATTCATTTGGAAGTTGTTTCGATCTTTGAAGATCTTGGATTAGGGACGGTAAATCACGGGAGTCTCCGAAATGAAGATTTAAAAGGGTTTTTATTTCGGGGTAAGTTGATGGGTTTCGCGAGCTAATTAATTGTGCTGCTCTACCTTTTAATTTATTTTTTATGTGAATCGTTAGCAAGAATATTTGATCACCGATTGCCATATTATGTGCACAATCGCAAGCATTTAAAAATGTACCGAGAAAGATTTGATCTCCTTCGAATTCGGGTACGATTGAGAAAATCTCAGAAAGTTTGTAGGCTTCTTCTTGAGCTTCAGCCATTTTTTGAAATTGGGAATAAAATTGAAATTGGAATTTGTTAAGATTGGGAAATTGAAAATTAAATAAATTTGAAAATATTTCACTTGAATATTTAAATGGGATTTAGAGACGAAAATGTGTATCTCTAAGTGTTATAAAATTCTTAAATATAATTTGTTAAAATAGAACAATCGTTCTGGTTTTCAACATATAAAAAAAATATATAAATGTTTCAATAAAAATAAAATTGTTGCAATAATATCAAAATTAAATATCAGTTTCAAAAATTCAAAAAATAATTAGATGATTCGTTACTCACGCTTTTACGTGGTTCATTTTCTTTGGTTCCCAGCAGTGAGGCAGTTCCGTGTTCTACCAGGAGTTGTTTTTGAATTCTCTGGTTCCAAGCAGTGAGGCAGTTCCGTGTTCTACCTGGAGTTGTCAGCAATTCGGTTTCTTGATTGTAGGTTTACTTTTCGTCGAAGGACTGGAATCCACCGTTCTTCGTGAGCGTATCTTGGGTTTGCGTGTTCGAAAAACGTACGAAAATACTACTGAGCTGCGCCAAATGTTAGGTCATAGCCGAACATTAAAAGTTTTTAAAAAATATTTATTTTATTTAACTGAAAGTTTTAACATTGAAATAAATTGAAGATTAAAATATACTTGGTGACTACTGTTCTAGAACGAGAAGTGACCAAGCTTACATGTTTGGAAGTATTTATAACATCTGAAAAAAATTACAATTTAGCAGAAAGATAAGCTCGTGCAGGTGGCTGCTGAAAAGTCATTTTAATGAACAAGTCTTTGTTTTCTATTTCCTGTTGCTCACGAGGTTACCTTGGAAATCATATCAATTTTCATGTAAGCTTTGACAATGTTTACTACGAACTTGACTTTGAATACAAAACAATGAAGCCTCTATTCTAATGAATCGTAACATACATAATAATTGTTACAATTTATGTTGGAAAAGTCCAAAAAAAAAACGACAAAAATTGCATCTTTTTAAGATTGACATTACCGCTTTCCCCACAGACCGCCTATCAATTTCTTCAGTTGCTTCTAATACCGCCTCCCTTAGGTCACCAACTGTCTCATACTTTCTTTTGTATACTTTGTTTTTTAGCGCACCCTATAAATAGAAGTCTATAGCTGTCAAATCGTGAGACCGGGGTAGACATTCTCGTGGTGATTTCTTCCAATCCAAGAGTTTGGATAGATATTATCTAAGTGTTGTCTTACTAATAACGAGTTATGAGCAGGTGCTCCATCATGTTGGAACCACTCAATTTCTAAACGAGTTCTCAAATTCAAATGATGCAACATGTCTTGAAAAGTGTACTGCAAGAAATGCAAGTAGCGCTCCCCAGTAAGTGATTCGTCATAGATAAAAGACCCCAGAATAGTAGACCCTATGATATCACACCAAACATTAAAACCAAATTTCTGGGATAGTCTTTGATCCACATGAAAAGGGTTTTCTTTAGCCCAGATATGCTCATTGTCTCTATTGAACATACCGCAGTTAGTAAATCTAGTTTCATCTGACCATAACACCATTAATGGAAACTGTGGATTGTCAAGATACATGTCTCTAAACCACGTACAAAACAAAATACGTCGATGTTCGTCACCAGCATGCAAAGTTTGAGAAACTGAAAGTTTGTACGGGTGGAATTTGTGCGCTCTCAATACCTTAACTACAGTTCGTTGAGATGTGCCAGCTTCTGTCGCAATATCACGAGTTGATGTAGATGGATTTTGATTTACCATTGCCAAAACATTTATTTGTGCTGCTTCGTTAATTTGATTACGTTTCTTTGGTGGGTTAGTAAAAGAACATATCTGCGTAAACTATCGTAAAGCCTCTTAAATGTACATAGAGCAGGTTGACGACGATTAAAATATCTATGAAAGTATTCCTCAGCTGCATATTCAGTTTTTCTTCGTTAGAATATTCCATTTTATCACGAAAACTTGTCAATATCGACGGTCAGTTCAGCACTACTAATGGAATTACTCTCAAATGAGGAAACGTAACGTCAAAGTAAAACAATCTTTCTCATGGCTACCTAGGTTAAAAGTGAAAATAAGAGAGAAATAACTCCAATATTTTTATGAATAGCTATATCGAGTATTATATCGTTGAAAAGCTCTAAAAATGCCCGATTTTTTTAGGTCTAGCCAACTATGGTTTCCATTAAAAAAAAAGATAATTTTGTGTCATATCTCGAAAACGAGAGCTGTCACGCAAACATGACAATCACATTCGGGAGACAATTCCCTTCAATTTTGGTATTTACACTTTTTTTATAAAATCAAAAACAAAGGAGCTAGAGGGATTTCACTAAATCGCCACAATTTCGATTTTTCAAAATATCTAGTGAGCCATGACTTTTGACAAAAATCCGAAACTGTCATAAACTGGGTCAGTAAAACTGCAAATCTTTCCCAATTTAACCATTGCTCTATCTCTGCTAATTTCCGAGATCCCCATACTGATCATCAAAAAAAACTCATATATATATATATATATATATATATATATTTTTAAGATTTCGCGGGCACTAAATGTATTAGATGGGTACCCAGAATTCATCCGAGCAGTTGATAACTGATCCCTGCCGGGACCGATGGTAAAATGACGACGTTTCCGCAGAGTCACATCTGCCCTCTTCAGGTCGGTTCGCATAATTCTCGTAGCCTTCCGCTTTCGCTTCTAGTTACTCGAATACTCGAATATCTTTTAATTTATTTGTTTTAAAAATATGAAAAAAATATATTTGTTTTCACCATAATAAACCCATTCATTTGATATATAACATGATGCGTTAGAAACAATTTTTATTTTATATTTTCCATTTAATTCTGTAATTTGCCCTCCAAAATTAAAAGTAGAGGTTATTTTTCCAGTAAGCTTCAGGTCGGACCCTATACCTCTAATTTTTTGCAAAACTTTACGATTTATAGTTTCAAAGATAATGGGGAGAAATGAGTAAATTTTGGTATATTTTCGTTAATATCTTTTTAACTATTTTTTTCAATATGAAAAAAATATATTTGTGTTCGTCAGAATGGGACCTTTCATATATTTATATATATATATATATATATATATATATATATATATATATAATATAATATATATGTATATATTGTTACAGAATAAATAATGATTGAGATAGTATAGGGTTCAATATTTAAAATAAATTAACTACCAAAAGTGACTACCAAATATGAAATTCATCATAATTCACAAAAAGACCATGTGAAATCTAATGAAAACCGCAAAAATCATGAATCTAGTGGAAAAATGTTATTCAATACTTAAAATTTATTACCAAGTCCCAACACAAAGCTCCTTTTAAATTATAAGCAGTTTTCAAGTATTTTCTTTTGACATTGGTAATTGAAACACTTCTTCTATTCTATCTATATACTATTATAATATTGTAGTTGTCTGTTTGTTTGTTTGTTTGTTTGTTTGTTACCTCATCACGTAAGAACTACTGAACTGATTTTGCTGTTTTTTTTTTGTTGCAAAGCTTATAGTTTAACTTAAAATCTGGTATCCCCCTACATTGACAGAAACGGTAGATACAGGGGAAAATCTACTGCTATGTTCGGTAATACATACAAATTAGTCAATTGGTTCCACCGCATGCACCAAAATTTTAGATACTTTCATCACCATCATTCAAAATTTGGAATATGCCAATGTAACATGTTTCGATTTAAAAAAAAAACTAATATATTAGGTGTAATTTTACAGGGTGTTCTATATATATATAGGTAGAATTAAATGGATTTAAAAAAAATTCGAAACAAAAGGTATTGTAATGTCTTCGATGACACATAACATATAATATCCAAAAAAATGTATGAATTAGATGTTGCGGTTTTAGTTCAATGCTGGTTCAATGCAAGTATGTAATTGACGAACGACCTTTAGCGGAACAATCAATAAAACATTGTATCATCGCGTAAATGAAATCACTAAATAAAAGTTAATCACTGATCTTTTACGTCGAAGCTCGGCAGGTGGTGTTTTCTTGGTTCTTCTTTCTTCAGAGGCTAGCCCCGCAGCGGCAGGAACTGTTTTTAGAGCTTCGTCTGGACAACACGTTACACAAAAAATAGCGACGTAATGTTCATTGATTGAGCTAACAAAAAATGCGGGTTTAACAACAAATGATGCGCTTTTGTAAACACAAAAGAAACAAAATGAAAGCGGTTTAGCGGTTGTTACGACCGGTAGTTCCGGTCATAACTCTAGGAATCGTAACACAATAACAACAAAAAGCGGCCGTCTTAATACGGTATCAAAAGTGTCCGACTAGCGCGGAATACAATACAAGAATCACGAATACTGTCCACATTTTACACGCAAAAAAACAATTAAAATTAGCATTAGCGCGACGGAAGGTTTTGGAAAAGGTGCAGAAGTTTAAAAATCAGTGAAGTAATTCAATCAAATTTGAACAATACACTAAACAAATTGCGGGAACGCACCAGGTATATTAGGTGGAACGTAAGTAATTGCATATCTACAATGTGGTAGAAATAAGGGGGACGTTATACGGGGTGGTTCAAAAAAGATATATTGAGTGGACCATAAACAGTTCTATATACCAGGTGGTTGAAAAACGGGTGGACTTGAATTATATTTATACAGGACGGATAACAAAATGTTATTTTGTTAGGGTCATAAGTAGTAGCATATACAATGTGGGTAAAAAAGCGTAAAATAGAATTATTTTTATTCAGGCATTTAGGATATTTGAATTTTCTTGAGGAATTATTATAGTTATGAAATGGGTTAAAAAATGTTAGAAGCAGGTGCCACACACACAGGGTGGTTGAAATATGAGATGGAGTGGAATTATAGTTTATTGGGTAGTTAAAAATTTGTTTTATAACCACAGGTAGTTCACAAGTTCACAAGTTGCATATTATAGGATGTTTGTAATATGTAGCATAGTATAATTACAGCTATTTCTTCACATGAGACTAGAATTCTAAGCATACAGGGTGGTGAAAAAATGTTATATAGGTTTAACCATAAGTAGTTGCACATACAAGGTTGTTGAAATATAGGGTGGAGTAGAACAACAATTATACAGTGTGAGTAAAAAAATTAGAAAAATTTTGGAGTACCTGAATTATGGGGCAAAGTTAATTTATGGTCACACAATGTGATTCAAACAAGGTTTAAAAAGTTGCGAATGAAGGATGGTTTAAATGAAGTGTGGAAAGATATTATATTTGTACTGTGCTTACAAAATTATGAGGTAATAGTGTAGCTCATAGTTAGTTACACAGATAGTAGTTTAATATTTAATAATTGTTACATGGGCTGCCCCATAAGCAGTTGCAGTTTTGGTGAAATTTATTGGGAAATGATGGATTTATATTTATACAGGGTGGTACAAAAATGTCAAACTGGGTGGCCCATAAGCAGTTGCACATACAAGGTAGTTGAAATAAAGGGTGGGGTTAATTA
Organism: Octodonta nipae; assembly: GCA_034190945.1. Taxonomy (NCBI): domain Eukaryota; kingdom Metazoa; phylum Arthropoda; class Insecta; order Coleoptera; family Chrysomelidae; genus Octodonta; species Octodonta nipae. Next base: position 122,852,379 of record CM067217.1, read on the forward strand.
TAGTTAAACAGTGTGGATAAAAAATTGTTCGAAATTTATTTTAAGATAGAACATGAGCTGTTGCAAACATGCAATATCTGAAACATGGGGCAAAGTAAAATAGTTATAAAGTGTGATTAAAACATGTTAGAAAAAGTTGCATATAAGGGGTGGTTGAGCTATAAAGTGGGGACAAATTACATTTTCCAGGATAGTTAAAACATATCTCAAAAATGGTTATATTTAGCGTAGTTGATAAGATAATATAGTATAAATATAGAGTGGATGAGAGTTACAGTTAAGTGTTTAAAAACTGTTATATTTGGTAGTTGGAATAATTTGTAGAATATAATTATGGTTAGACAAGATGGTTCAAAAACTGATAGATAAATAAGTTATAATGGTTGACTAATTGGCAGCCGTGTATACAAGATAGTATAAATATAGATGGAAGTAGAATTATAGCTATAGAAGGCAGTTTTAAAAATGTTGAATAATATTGTTATATAGGATGTCCATAAACAATTCCGGTTTGGGTGAAATATGTTAGGGATTAGTGAATTTAGTTATACAGAGTGGTTACAAGAAATGTTATATTGCGTGACCCACAAGTAGTTGTATATATAAGGTGGTTGAGATCGGAGACTTAGTAGAATTATAGTTTCACAGGACGGATTAAAAAATGCTAAAAAAATTGTTATATAAGGTAGACCATGAGCAGTTGCATCCTGCTATATGGAATACCTGAAATATATGGCGAAGCAAAATTATATTGCATATAAAGACCGGTTAAAATTATAGTTAACGAAGTGGCCCAAAAATTATCAGAAATAACTGTTATTCAACGTATAGGATGAAGTAGAACTATAGTTAGGTAAATAAAAAATGCTTGCACTACAGGGTGAAGCAGAGTAACAGTTATACAAGGTGGTTCCAAAAAATGTTAAATAAAATTGTTATATAATGTGGCCCATAAGCTCTAGCAGTTTGGGTTAAATGATTTATAGTTAAGTTAGGTGGCTCAACAAAGTTAGAAAAAATTGTTATATTGGATAGCCCATGTTCATAAACTATTTCTTTTTGCAAGAATTGTACTTTCGTTATGCGGGTGAAACCGCGGGTAGAGACTAGTACTATTAAAAAATTGTAGTTTGTCTGTTTGTTTGTTCGTTCGTTTGTTTGTTTGTTCGGGCATCAGGTAAGAAGTACTGAACTGATTTTGCAAAGCCAATAGTTGGACTTAAAATCTGGCATACATTTTATCTCCCTACATTGACAGAAACAGTAGATATAGCGAAAATACTTCTACACTATTTGAATCAAATAATTACTTTATTGGAATATGCCAATGCAACTAACATTTTTGGATATAAAAAAATTCAACTGATATGCGAGACATAATTTTACATAGTGTTCCATATTTAGGGTAGGTGAGACATCGAGCCGAATAGAATTACATGGGTTAAAAAATCTTAAAAAAAGTTTTATTACGTGGCCCATAAGCGGCTGCATATATGTATATAACGTGGTTGAAATAAGCGGGGATGGAATTAGTTATGCGGGGTGATTCAAAAAAAAAATGGGTGGGCCATAATTAGTTGCATATACCAGTTTGTTAAAAAGTGGGTGTATTGGAATTATATTTATACGGGGTGGATAATAATAAGTTATATTGTTTGATTCATAAGTGGTCGCATATACAATGTGGTTGAAATAAGGGTAGTATAGAATTATGGTTAAACAGGGTGGATAAAAAAATCTTATAAAAAATGTAAACACTTAAAATATTTGAATTGTGTTCTTGAATTATAATATTTATGAAATGGGTTGAATAATTTTTACAAGCAGTTGTTTATACAGAGTGTTTGAAATATAAGATAGAATGGAATTATAGTTTATAGAGTGAAATTATAGTTTATAGGGTTGTTAGATAGGTTTAAAAAATATAAATAAATGTTATGATCTACAAGCTGTTCCATATACAGGATTGTTAAAATATGGGCTGGAGTAGAATTATAAGTATACAGGGTGGTACAAAAATGTAATATTGGGTGGCTCAAAAGTAGTTGCATACGTAAGATTGTTGAAAGTTAGGGTGGAGTAGAATCATAATTAAAGAGGGTCGGTAAAAAACTGGAAAATGTTTGTTATGTAAGGTAGGATATGAGCGGTGACATACATGGAGTACCTGAAATATAGCGCGAAATAAAGTTATAGTTGCACAGGGTGATTCAAACAAGGTAAGAAAAAGTGGCAAATGAAGGGTGGTTGATTCAAGTTATTCCTTTTTCAAAACTTGAGGATACAGAAATATTGCAATATCAACGCCTGCACCATAAAATTCAATATTAGACAATTTAGACATACAACGAGGTTTAGCCTTTTCTAATACCAACATCATAATAATCTGTTAAATTGCAATAGAAGTTATATGTATTCAAATAATGCTTTAAATAACTTTACCTGCTGAATTTACTCAAATTTCGTCATATGAACTGTGAGAACCTCCTCTATTTTATGAAATATTCCACGTTTCGAGAAGAAACAAAATGAAAAGGAAAATGATTTTCTTTTTCATTATATATATATATATATATATATATATATATATATATATATATATATACCGAGTGATCAATATCAAGGGCCCTGAGTTGGCAGCCCACTTTTCCCTGCTTGTTCCAGATGCCAAGTGTCAACACGGCATTGTGATATTTGTCAGGCTTTTGGACTTCTGTTTTATTTCTTAGTAATTATTCATTTTTCTCTATACGCCTTTTTATTGTATATAATACTGTCTTTTTCAAGACAGTACAATGCCATTTTCGGTGCAAGCGGATACTTTTATTGTAATACCACATTTTCGGAGTGCTGTTTTTAACAGATTATTACAAAATATCCTCATGGAAAATGTTCTCTTGAAACGTTTGGAAAACACCAAAATAGAATTGTCTCGAGATTTGAAGAGACTGCGTGTATACGAAAACGTAAATCTGAAAAGGCAGCAACGGTATTAACACAAGATATTGTCGATGATGTACGGGACAGAATTGAAAATAGTCTGAAAAAGTCTATAAGAAAATGAAAAGCTCAAACAGATAAGAATAGTAGCTGTTTCTTCAATTAATGTCTTATATATAACTTTTGTAATTGTAGGTCTTTCTCATGGAAGTGCACAAACATCATTGAAAAAATTGCGGTACATCAACACTTACGAGACCAAGATTTTGAACATTCACAAAATTATTGTTTATGGTTTAACGAAACAATTAGTAATGAAGATTTGGATCTAACATTTATTAAAATTACACCCTATCAAGGTAGAGGTAGCAATGTCAAAGAGACAGATTATAGTAACATACAGAGAACAAATGTTGGAACTATTTATTAACAGTTTATATGATTATGAATTAACAGATGGCTATTTCCAACAAAATACAGCTCCAGCGCATACTGCACGTGCCACAAGAAATAATATATTTGCAGAAATGTTAGAAAACATATTTATTAATATGAGAAGATGTATCAATTTATGCATACAAAACAATGGAGGTCACATCGAACATTTGTTGTAAAAGGTAAAATATAGTTTATACTAAAATATATTTTTGCTAAATAAATTAATTGTTACTTCATAATAAATATTTTTTGATCTACTGTCTTCTTTTTTTATATAGATACCTCTATTAATAAAACATGACATTGAGTATACTGACATTTAAACATATTGCAATATAGTCCGTGGGTTCAATTTAAAATTATAAAACTAATATTCACTTTCACTTTTCTAGAACTTTATTTACATCAAATTATACAGAAAATTATACAGAACAGCTGATTCACAATAAGATTACGATATACGCTCGTCGTCCTTTCTAACTAACTGCTGCGAGGATGGGTCCTCCTTTTAAAATCAGCGTCGAATTCTCTAGTATAATCCCGTGTCAATTTTACAGTTGTCGAGTTATGATCGAGATAAGTTTTTCTCCCGTCCGAACCTTCTAACTTTTCTTTACATCCCAGCGATCGTTGTCGTACTGAAATGAAACAGGGTCGGCTTTGGTAAATTTCGTAACAATATATTTTCTTATATCCATATTCATCTTATTTTTTAATATTTAACGAGCAATATATATATATATATATATATATATATATATATATATATATGATTAATTAAATTGTTCAGGCCACTCAAACTGACAGGTATACCTGTTTATAAGACTGGTTACATTTTAATTTTAATCTAAGTAAAAAATCTTATTACCGTACTAATTAATTTATTATATTTATTGGAATTTATTCTTAATAACAGATATATAGATACACACTCTTTCAGTTCTATCTTGTTTCCCTCTTGATATGATGTTTGTTATTTATTTGCAACATTTTAAGAAAGTGCCCTTCAACACAATAAAAGCAGAAAGTGCTGTTTCTACACTTTTCAGGAGTGTGACCATAAATCCAACTTACTTCATGATTATTGTCAAGATGGTTCCTATCCTTAATGTCATTTATTAAGCCTGCATGACTATATTTACATATATCATACTCAACTGGCAACTGTAATTCTGGGTTTTTTAGTTTTTCAAATTCAACGTTTCTTTATTTAGATCATTTTATGTATATTGTTGTATAATATAAGAGTATGAATTTGGCTATTAGCCTTATAATGTATCATTTGATGTAAATTTCTTTTACAAACATGATTTGCTAATGTGTCATTTCACAATAGGTTATTTTTCAGTTCAGTATTAAATTCCTAGAGGCTCTCTCTTATTGTGACAATTATCAGTCTCAGCTCACACTCTTTATTTTTAACCGATTTCCAAAAAGGAGGAGGTTATCAATTCCTCGCTTATATTTTTTTCGCTTTTTTTTGTATGTATGTTACCTGATTTCTTCTCCTGTGGTGCACCGTTTTGAATGAATATGGTGTTGTTTAGTAGAGTATATATCCGGATTGGTGAAACTTCAAATTTTGGAAAAGAATTCTATTGATAAAGTGATAAAATTTGTGAATGAACACATGCGTGCATGGAAATCGACCAATATCCCTAATATTTTAGTCGATTTTTCGATAACTCCTTATGGATGTATATAGTTTTTTAACGTTTAATCTATTAAGGAAGATCTTTATGTGATCTCATATACTTTTCTGCGACGTACATCTTGCAGTTTTGCAGAAAATCGCTGAAAATTCCAAAATTCTTATCAAAAATTTCATCGAAATGACATAACGGACATTTCCTCATAAATATTTTCGGTTACTTAAATTAATGAGTACCAAGCTCGTTTTGTTTGTATACCAGGCAAATACCTATTTAAATGCAAATTTTTCCATTTTGCGAAGACGGTGCTTTTGGTTGCCACATTCTCCCGGCCTAATAGAAAATTCAGTGACAACACATGTCAAACCTTAAACTGCTATTTGATGCGTTTATAGACAGGGTGTTTAGTTATAGCAAACAAAATCACAAAGTAAAGTTGGAATATAGGGTGGACTGGACGATTGGTAGTATAAAAATGCTGGAAAAAATGTGAAATTAAAATTATATAGGGCGATTAAAAAACTTTATATGATGTGGACATAAGCAAATCATATACAGGATGGTTGAAATATATGCTGGAGTTGCATTATATTTATACAGTGTGATTAAAAAATTATTTCTTTTAGAGCCCATAAGAAGTTGCATAAAGTGTGGAAAAATTAATATTACACAGGGCGATAATATAAAATGTTAAAAATGAAATAATTTATGGGGTAGCCCACAAGGAGTTATATACTATGGTTGAAATATAGGACGGATTGGACTCGGTAAATATGGGATGGATTCTACTCCGTCCTATAGTTTACAGAAGCAACAATCAAGTTTGATGAATTAGTAGATAAGTATGCAATGAAGGATTTTAGATTTGCTTGGTACTGGCTTCAACAATATACTAGATTGGTAGGTAATTAATTTGTACAGAATGAGCCCCTTTTAATATTTACATTTTTTACTTCCTGGGTAGGTACCTAACAACATTGAGTTTGTTATTTATTTGTTAGAGTTGTATTTTGTTATAATTATTTTTAGCTTTTTAGTTATAGGTAGAAGTCGGTTATATTTTTTTAAAAGTTTACTTTTCATAATGCCGATGTTAATAAATCATGGTATTTAAACAAATATTTTGCCATATCCATATTTATTATTTTTTATATATTTACTGAACAGTATACATCAGTGATTAAATTAAAGGTTTACCTGTGTGTAAGGCAGGTTACATTTTAAGTTAAAAATTGCAATATTGTAACATGTATCAAAATTTGTTCTTAATTACAAATCTACTCTTTCAGTTCTGTCGTCTATCCCTTTTTATTTTCATGTTTATTATTACACTTGCAGCAGTTTACAAAATTGTTTTCTTCTCCTCAGGATACTCTCCAGTATAACAATAAAGGCAGGTTCCTACACTTAGAAATATGACCATAAACACAATTTTTGCATCAATTTGTATAAAAATCCACACTATTTTTGCACCAATTACATCCAATGTCTATATTTAAGGATGTCCGAAAGCGCTCTCGAGAAGAAGACGATAAACAAGGTCACGCTATACTTTAACATGGGAATTTAAAATTACCACCAACCTGGAAAACTTAAAAAATGCCAACCCCCATTCATAAAAATGAAATGCTATACGAATGCATATACTAAAACCTGAGAGTGCAATCTGGCACTGTCGCCAATATTCGTTCTCTTTCTAATTGCAGCCAATCACCTGGTATTAATGCTCAAAGAGCCCCGCAAGATTGTAAAAATTACGCAGACATAAAGGTAAATTGAAATACGATTATCAAAATATGTATTATTGAAAAATAGTAAAAAACAAACAAAAGTCACCAGAAAGGATTACACTTCCTTTGAAACAAATATAATATGCGGGATAATGTCTAAACCCAGCGTGTTGTTGAATTTGAGGACAATATCTTTTAAGTTGTTACTGCACCAGTATCAAAAAATAATGTATGCTAATAGAAATAGAGGAAAATGTACATGTGATTAAACGTGTCATTTTCGGCATGAATATTTTTATATTTAATAAATACTAATAGTTATGTGTTATTAAACAAAAATTATCAACAATGAGTTAATACTAGTTACTGTAATATTAAATATCGTCTAATGAAGATATTATAAGTGCCTATAGCATTTAAATTAAATGCATAAAACGTGACTATTTTGTATTTTACTATTTTCATATCCATAATGAAATAATTCACTTCACTAAACGCACAAGATTTTGTTACCGTTTCCAAAACAAATCTGTATTCATTATTTATTTTGGCTTTTGGAACATGAATCAACGTTGTGGACACAAGTTAAATTCAAATTCCGCGCGGTTGGCCGCAAGCAATAATAAGCCGTCAAGGTATGCATTGTTGTCATATTTCACAGTCTCGTATTTGAATAAGCATTGAGATCAGATAAAATTCTGTTTCTTATTTTAATTAACTAATAAAATAACAGACACATAGTTATCCCATAAGAGCCCATGTATAAACTGGCGATTTTGAAAATCATTTTCTCAACAACTACACGGTCAATCAACCCCAAATTTTAACAGAACATAGGTATTATACTATACACTCGTTTGAAAGTTTTTAAAGTTTTCCTAACATTTACGTTTTGCTTTCGAACAACCTTAAAAATAAGATAAGTACTTCATGGTTATCAATGATTCCCATCCTTAATGCCATTTGCATTTGATATTTATCATACCACATGCAGGCAACACTAATTGTAGTTTAATGTGGCACTTATTTATTTGCACATTCTGAGAGTTTAGTTTTTGCAAATTATTAGCATCCAATTGGCCATTATGCTGATTATCAGTTGATGTAAACTATTTGCTGAAACATAATTTGCTAGTTTTTCATTTAATAGTAGATTATTGTTATTTGTTCAGTATTAGGATTCCTAGGGCTCTCTAGTATTAAAGTCAATCTGTTGATTTACACCGAGTTCATACTTATTATTTTTATATAATAAAACTTTATTTTCTTTAATTTATTTCTAAATTAAGAGACAGAGCCATTTCCTTGGTTGAACTTTCTGCAATGTTTGAGGTTATGCCAACAAGAACTGACACGAAGTTTTCAAATCATTCAAATGTCATAATGAACAAATTATCAATTGTGCCAACTCATTTTCTGTGTTTTTATTTTCAATACGAACTGCTCACTGTTGCCATAAAAATTTATGTATGGCCAACTCAGGACACTTCATGTTGATCACCCGGTATATATATATATATATATATATATATATATATATATATCTTCACAAATGCTTTTTAAAAAAATATATTTTTATTTAAAACACAAATTAAATATTTTTACTTAAAAGTTACGTTAAACAATATAAATGAAATAAATGAAAGCGTACACTTAATGACGCTCTCAGCCATCGCATGTGCATTTATAAGCTACGTGTTGCATTGTCAGCATTCAGCAGTTTTACACGTGCGATGGGCATTTGCGTATTCCCTGGGAATTGCTATATCGTGTAATATGACACCATGTGAACGACTCATTTGGCCGGTTACACGGTGTTGTCATATTAATATTCTAAGTATTGTTTACGAGATATATAAAAACTCCCCTCACAAAGAAAAAGTTGCTGTTTTACAGGAACTTTTCTGAAAGTAGAATTTGTAAAATAATAAAATATTAAGATTGTATACATATGAAATTTGTAGAAGGCAAAAGTGAATAAAATAGCGTAAATTGTATAAATGTATAAAATAAAAATATAATTAGCATTAAGTAAAGTCCTTAATAATAGAACCTTAATTAATACTTTTTAGTGACAAATAAGTTTTACAAAACAATTTTTGAAATTATTTTGGGGTACTTAGCTCGATGTCTTCAGTTTCGTTCCGTCGGAGGTTCGGTCTCAATCTTAGCAACAATTTTGAAATTCTGGTTGTGGGAGATGGACTTTCACTGGTTGTATTGTGTTTACTCCAAAGCTTTTGTAGGACAAATACAGCGACAATTATTATAATGGAAAATATTGTCACGTAGGTGAACCAAGAAATGTTCTTTTTGACGAATGGCTGATTTATTAATTCGTCTAGGTCCTTTGAATAGTCGTTGAGTTTGTGGTTTGCGACGTTTAACTCCTCGAAATTAAATTCATGGAGCTTCAAAGGTTTGAGTTCGGGAACGACAACTTTTTCTGGTATGGTATCGCAGCAGTTAAAAGGGATAAGAACTGGTTGATAGTTGTCAAGGGTGTTGCTGCTTTTTGTGGCTTCTGCTTCGATTTTGGTTATCCCAATGAAGGCACTGCAATCTTTCTGAAGTTTTAATAAATAAAGAGTTAACATTGAGTGTTAAGGGTTTTGTATTGATGTCGGTACAGGTGATGGTAATACTGAGACGCTCGGTAACCATAATTAACCACACGTTGGTTTCGAGTTTTTGAACGTAGTACCCTTGAGCAGAAATCACGGCACTGTGACAATTGTCCGGCACTTTTTTTAAATTTCTTAAAAGTTGGACCTCGCACAAAGCATTTGAGTCTATCGAATAGGCATATAGTTCAGAACACAATTTATTTTGATTGTTCAATGGTTTGCACGCACTAAGGTCTTTTATCGGAATATACAGTAAGGAATAGTAGTTTTGTGCTATATATTTATGAGTGAATGAAAGTACATGGTATAACCCAGTTCTATCATCATAGATTGGGATTGGGTATAAGCGGAGAGCAGTAAATGATTGCTGTTCATTAAGTGGAATTCTGAGTATAAATACAAGGTGGGAATTTGTTTGAAAAGCTCCTAATTCTGTAATTTCTAAATATCGTGCAATACTTGAATATTTGATGGGCAAAGGTAGATTATTTTTCACGAGATTCTGTGATATTTCCTGTAAGGTGGCTATGAAATGTTCTGGAGTTAAAATTGAGGTATGGATAGTTTTTAGACGGGCAAAAGTTATGGAATTAAGAACATCATTTAAGTTGTCTTCTTGAAAGAGATAATTTTCCATTAGTTTTTCCGTCATTTCTAGAAATGAAAGTTTTGTTTCCACGTACGCCATTTTGTCGTTTACTTTACGAATCATATTTTCCATTTTTCGAATATTTTCGTTAAATATTTTCTCATCGACCTGAATGTGTTGAATAGTCTCGTTAAAGTTCTTTATAACTGAGGTGGTTACACTGATTTGGTTTTTCAAAAGGTTTTCGATCTGCAGTTGTCCTTTGTTTAAACTATTTATACTGTTGGTGAAGTACTCGCCGTCGGCGACGTCTAACTTACCAGTTATGGCTTTGAAAATTGATCCGGCGCCATCGGTTAGTCCACGTTTGTACTTTCGAGTGTCCATGTGGATTTCAGAGAATTTGTTTTTGACAGGGTTTGAGATTTGGTTAAGTAAGTTGATGTGTGATTGAACGTCAGCACGAAATACATTGGTTGGGTGGACGTTAGTTTTTAGTGATAAAGTTAGTGCATCGAGAATTCTGACGTTGGTAGCGAAAGCTTGTTCTAGAGCGGAGAGATTTCTGTGAACTAGAAGAGTCCATTTGGGATTTGACACGGCTATAGGTAATTCTTCATGATAATAAATCACTATGGTGTTATTGATTGGCTTTATTTCAAATTGCGATGCTTCCGATCCGAACAGTAGGATGACCCTGTAAAGAAATCAGTCTTATGTGAAAGGTTTCATACGGTCAAAGTTTACTTTGGTTTTTTGGTTAGTACGAGAATTTAGTAAAGTATTTGAGTTTGTATGTAGTTTTACTGTTTGAAAGGGTCCATTAAATTTGTTTTCTAGTTTATCTTTGAACAGAGATTCGCGTACTTAAACCTTGTCACCTACTTGATAATTTGGGGTTTTGTCCGAAACATGTTTATCGAATCGAATTTTGGCATTCTGTTTTTGAGTATCGGTTCTTTCGCGTGCTATTTTATAGTACTGTGAAATAAGGTTATTTAAGTCTGTGATGTATTTAGAAATCAAGTCCTTTTCGTTATAGAGGGTTTCAGGTGCCCGAAAACGAGTTCATAGGGTGTGAACCCATGAGTTTTGTTAGCGGAGTTATTGTAAGTAATAATTGCGTATGGCAGAATATTGAAGGGGTGTTCGTCAGGGTGTTCGGCTTTATGAATACGGATCATATCTAACAAAGTTGAATGAAAACGCTCTAATGAGCCGTTAGAGAAATCAGTCGGTAGGGGAATATGTAATATCGTCTTTTCCGAACGCTTTTACTGAAAATATTGATTTTGAATTGCTCGTAGTCGGCGTTCTCTTCGAAGATATCCTCAAGAATTTGGTTATGAAAATCTTTTAAATTGCCGGATTGAAAGAAAACTAAGATATTTTTACTTTCTCTATCAAGGAGTTGACAGTTTTACTATAGTCGATAAGTGAGACGGTCTTATACCGTTCTACGAATGTCCGAAATTCTGTAAAAATTGAGTTGTCCTCGTCGTCGGTTTCAAGTTGTTCTGTAGCAGTGTCTTCGTTTTCGTTTAAGGGAGTTATCGTGAAGTGATGGAGTTTGGTGTTTGATTGGAAAGTCATACATTCATCAAAATGGTTGATTCAAATGCGTGGAAGGGCATCTGCGTTCTTATTTACTTTTCCCGGTTTGTATATAATTTCATAATCGTACTCCCCGAGTTTGAGGCGCCATCTGGCAAGTCGACTACCTGGATCTTTAATAGAAAAGAGCCACGTTAACGGGCGGTGATCGGTCAGAAGTTTAAACTTTCGTCCAAAAATTATTGGCATGAAGTGTTTAACGGCCCAAACAATAGCCAGAAGTTCACGCTCTATAGTGGAGTATCGAGTCTCCGCTTTGCAGAGGGTCCTAGATGCGTATCTAATTGACAGATCTTTGCCTATTGGTCCCTGTGAAAGCACAGTGCCGATTGCAAATGCGCTAGCGTCAGTTGTCAAAATAAAGGGCTCATTGAAATCGGGATAAATTAAATTTGGTATCGAAGTGAGGGCTTGCTTTAACTCATTAAACGAATTAACGCATTCAGAACTGAAATAGAATGAAATATCTTTTTGGAGCAATTTTGTAAGTGGTTTTGAAATTTTAGCAAAATTGGGTATGAATTGACGATAATACCAGGCTAATCCCAGAAAGCATGTGATATCTCTTTGATTTTGGGACTGAGGAAATTTCAATATACATTCTACCTTTGATGGATTTGGTTTAACTGCATTTTCGGTAATCAGATGTCCGAGATAGGCAACTTCTTTGCGAAGAAATTCGCACTTGTCGGGTTGAATTTTGAGGTTTACTTTTCGTAGGCGTTTAAAAACATCAGTAAGACGAGACAAATGTTCGTTGATAGTAGGAGAGTATACGATTATGTCATCCATATAGACAAGACAACGTTCGTTTTGAATTCCTAAAAGATTGTTGTCCATAACCCTCTGGAATGTTTAAGGGGCATTCTTTAGACCAAAGGGCATCCTTACGAATTTGTAGTGTCCATTCTCAACGGTAAACGCGGTTTTGGAAATATCTTTGGGTCAATCTCAATCTGATGGAATCCTGAGGCGAGGTCGAGTGTTGTCAAATATTGCCATTTGCCAAGTTGATCTAGAAAGTCCGAAATGTTAGGGAGAGGATATTTGTCATCGACCGTTAGTTCGTTGAGTTTTCGATAGTCAACTACAACCCGCCATTTTTGCTTTCCTGAAGCGTCTAGTTTTTTCGGTACTACCCATACAGGGGAGGACCAGGGTGAGTTTGAATGGCGTATAATACCTTCGTCTAGCATTTTCGTTACTTGGGATTTAACTTGTTTTTTACGAATCTGAGGGTAGCAATAAGATTTCGTGAAAACTGGTCTAGAGTTGTTAGTCTCGATTGAATGTTTAATTTCGTTGGTGAATGACAGATGGTCTCCTTCGAGATAAAATATGTCAGAGTAGTCAAGACATAGTTGCGATATTAAGTCGGATTATTGTTCGTTTAATTGGTCAAGTCGAAGTTGATTGAAAATTTGCTCTTGTCCTGCACCGGTGTCGACAAGAAGTTTGTAGGTGTTGGATGCATCGGTGATGTAATATCAGTTCTTAGAGTTTACGGACAAGAGGGGTTCTACAGAAATCTCTGTTCGGGGATGTTCAGATTGGGGTCGAAGCTGTCTAAATTCAAGGTTGGAATGTGGGTGTGAAGGTTTGACATGTCCGGGGGTTCTGTTTGAGGGGTAGTGTCCTGAAAATTTGTATTAGAAATTTCGTCGTAGTTTTCAGAGTAATTTTCGCTCTCTAAGTCTGTTCTAAAGTAATCGTTAAAGTCATTCTGGGAATTGTCGTAGGAACAATAATCGTTATAGTCGAAATCGGTGTATTGGGACTGGTAGGGTGTTGGGTTCGAATAAGTCTATTCACTTCTATGATTTTCGAACTCATGATTTTTAGGTGATGAGTACGTTGTTAGCGGTAAAAATTAGGGTTCGGTTTAAATTGGTCCGTATTTGGTGTTGTTTACTTGTTAATGGGCGTTGTTGCTGGAAACTCCTATTGGGTGGAAAGTTTGTTTGACGAGGTTGCTGGTAATTTTGTTGGTTGGAATTTAGGGCGAATAGAGAGCTTGTTTTTCCTTACTAGTCAAATTTTGTTTTGTGACCGCTGCCAGCATTTTTGCCTGGTGGGTCTGAATTCTAGTTGAAAAAGTTAAGGGTTAAGGGAGATCCTGAATGAGCGCCGATACGTCTCGAGGATCTCCTAAATGGTTTTCTAAAAGAGTTACAATGTCAGTCAATTGTGTAGGGTTTCGCGGATTTACTAGTTCCGCTGCCCTGCCACGGAGTTTATTTTTTATGTGGAGTATAAGTAGGACCTGTTGGTTATCGGTCGCCATACTGTGGGCGGTGTTACAAGATGTGATAAAAGTATTTAAAAAGGTGGGGTTACCGTCGTACTCCGGTACTATCGCACAAATCTCGGAAATTTTATAGGGTTCCTCAGTTGGAGTGGCTGCACCTTGCCTTGTTGTAGTCATATTGTTTAAAAATCAAGTATTTGCACAATATTAAGAGTCGAAATAAGATTATATTGTCAAATTGACAATGGTAAAACGAATAATAAATGTGAAAATAGATAAATATTAAAATAATTAAATCAGAAGTTGTCGTTCAAAATAATGGTATCACTTTAATATGTAATTATCAATATGTACCTAAATTGCTAAATATTTTTACCTTGCACTTGTATTCAAAATAAATGAACAATATATTAAAGGTAGTGATGTAATATATTTAAAATATTTAAGGAATATTAATGGATATATCTTTGATGATAGAAATGGTGATTAAGTGTATCAATAAATGGAAATAATAAAATAATAATAACGTACACCTTACAATATAATTCCTGGCATGGACTGTTCTGTAAGTTGACTGCACTGGTTAGCCGTTGCGTGTTCCTGGTGCTAGCTTGCCTCCAGTTGTGTCTCCGGCAAGAGGTTGATTGTCCCACGAAGGGTTGGAAACCACCACGACTAGTTAGAATTCTCGTGTTCTAGTCGTTTTGGAACAATCCTACTGACTGCGCCAATAGTAGTATAGCTAACGTGGTCCCAGGACACTTTTCATGTTTTAGTTGAAGATGGCATGAGGGGGTTACCATGAGATCACATAACTAGATGTGTCAATTCTACTGAAGAATCAGCAATAACCAGTAGGTGACAATTATATCTGTGACACTTTGATTTTTATTAGGTTGAAATATATGTGACACTTTTGATCTTTATTAGGTAGGTGGCATTAATATGTATGACACTTTTTATTTTTCAAGTGACACTTTTAATTTTATTAGGTGACATTATTATTTGTAAAACTTTTGATTTGCCAAGATAAGTGTTGTCAAAATTTGTTTTATTGAGACATGTGACAAATGTCAACTAGTAACTCCTGTTACGAGCAACATCTAAAACACACATATCACGCATGATGTGAGTGATATTTTAAACACTCAGTTCACTCGTGATGTGAGTGATTTTGATTTTGTTTATTAGGTTTTACACAAGGAAAATAAAAATGTATATACTTTTTAATTTGGCTTATTATCTATACTATATACATTTATATTTACATTTCACCATTTTTGACTTTCATCAAACTCCTCCCAGTCGTTTGTTAGGTTAACTGGTGGAACTGAAACTGATGGTGGTGGTGTTGTTTAGGTTGAATATTCCCTAGTTGAGTTAACTGGTGGTGGTGTGTTGTGTGAAGATTCCCCCCGTTTCCTTTTTTTACTTGATTCATCTGTTGTGGGCGCACTTACTATAATTTTAATTTTGTAAGATTTCAACTTTTCTTTTTCTGGTGGGTTGCATTATCGGTCTTGGAATTGGAAGTTCAGTTGGTAGAGATTGAGGTTGACTTACTGGTAGTGGTAGAGTTTGATCTTCCTCATCCTCTAGTGAAAAATTTATGTTTAATTTTTCTATGCCACTACACAATAATTTTAACTCTTCTTCGTTATCGACGAAAACTCGCATATAGCTCACTGGGAGCTGTTTTAATTTCCTATCAACTGTTTCTTTTTTAAGACAGTTAAAGAGAGATAAATATATTTTATCTCCATTTATATTTATACTTGTTCGCCCAAATCTAAAACATAACAGTTTAAATGTTAACATTTTTATTACTTAAAAACTATAAAAATTAAAATATAGTCTTATGAATACTTAAATGAATAAATTTTTTAAAAATATTACAAACAAATTAGTTGATAAAATTTCCATATTGTCTGACTCAATGATAAATGTTGTTGGAACATTCATGTTTTCTTTTTTAGATCTTCAAAATGACTGACTGAATGATATGAATGAATATTAACTAAATATTGCTTTTATAGCTATTAGAATTAAAATAATAATGATGTTATAAATAATTATTCACGTAATTTTCAAATCAAAGTTCAATAAAAATTTACACAAGTAATATTTATCTAATAAGATTAATTGAGTTGTTTACTGAAACTAATTTAATATGAATAATAAGCTTGAGTTAATTAAAGTAATGTAAATGTTTCATTACATTGATAAATGATAAGTGTTACAGTCTAACATGAATAACAAGGTTGTTTTTAATTAGTTAATTAGACTATTAGAAATTTATGAATTGCATCATATGATAAAATGTATACATGCAATCTAACATGAATAACAAGAATGTTTTTAATTGAAGTACTGGAAATTTATGATTTGCGTCATATGATATAGAATGATATATATTTTAATCAATTTTAATACATTTAACATTTATACTTTATAGCAATCAGTTGTATTCCACTATTAAAATAAAATATGAGTACGTCCAGTGAAATAAATACATTAGTTGAAGGTGTTGTATCTAAAATTCAACAAGTGGGTATGTTAATTAAAACTAAAGATGATTATTGTAAATGGGTAAAATATTTAAATTCTACTATTTTGATTTAAAAAAAATATATTTTAAACGTAATATATCTGTGGTAGATAGAAAACATTTTTTAAAATTAGAATCAAATTTATCACTATTAAAATATTTCAAAGAAAAATTTTCATATCAGAAAAGAAAGAATTTTAAGAACAGTAAGAGACAAAATTTAATTTGGCAAGATTTAGAATCATGTTTTAATAATCGCGTGAGAACTGGAGCAATCATTAATTTGGCTATAAGGGATCCCTTAGATTTTTTCAATAAAGCTCGTGGATCTTTTGTTTGTAAAGTAAAATCTGAACTTCAAATTTCATTATTAAAAGTAAATGTTATATTATTAGCAAATTTTATTAAACCTCAATCTGGTGAAACAGAGATTAAGAATTTTCAAACTAAAAATAGAGTAATTGATTTTAATACAAATTTGAAATTATTTTACGATGAACACATTAAAAGTTAAATTTTAACAAAATTAGAGGAATTCCAAGAACGAGACTCAGGTTGGTGTCTTTATGAAATTCTCCAGTTAAAAGTAAATTTTAATAATTATATTCCAATAAATGTAGGTATTTCAACTTATATTGAAATACCTAAATTCATACAAAATACTAAGGGAATCCTTAATATTCAAAATAATGATGAATACTGTTTTCTATGGTCTATTACAGCAGCTCTTCATCCTCATTCAAATTCAAAACATCCCTGTAGAACTTCATCTTACCCTCATTTTAGTAGCATTCTTAAATATGATGGTATCAAGTTTCCAATTTCATTAAAAGATATATCTAAATTTGAGAAAATGAATAATTTATGTATAAATGTATTTACTCTAGAAAAAAGATGTTACCCCTGTTTGTTTAAGTAAAATTTAATCTTTGAGAACCATAAATTTATTAATGCTTCCATTAAATTATAATGATGGTGATGATGATGATGATGATGATATAGAAATGAATTTGAGTGAGAGGATAAAGTCACATCAGAGTTATTATCATTTTGCATTAATAAAAGATTTATCCCGATTGCTTAATAGACAAAGCAATGATTTAAACCATAAAAAATATTATTGTCATAGATGCTTGAATCATTTTTATTTTCAGGAAAGTTTACATAAACTTGTAGACATATGAATAAGTATAAAATTGTAACTCCAACTGAAAAAGAAAAATTTGTTTAATTTTCTGATTTTAAAAATAAAGTTGACTTTTACTTTATTTGTAATATATGCAGGTTTAGAATGTATACTAGAGAAGGTTAATGAGTCTAATTGTAGTAGTAATATTATTAAATATCAAAAACATATTCCATGCTTATTACTTAGTTTGTAGTTTTGATAATTCTCTTTCCAAATTTGAATTATATACAGGAAAAGACTGTATTAATTGGTTTGTTAAACGTCTACAACAAATTGCAATGAATTTAAATCCTATATTTCAAAATATAATTCCAATGATTCCATTAACTAGTTCACAATTAAATGATTTCTCATTAACTCAAATTTGTCATATTTGTGGAAAAATTTCACTGAAACTGATATAAAGGTTAAAGATCACTCTCATTTTTCTGGAAACTATAGAGGGGCTGCTCATTCTTCCTGTAATTTGAATTATAAAGACGATTTTGTAATACCTGTAGTTTTTCATAATTTATCCGGTTATTATATTCATTTTATTATTAGAGCATTATCAAAAGACATATCCGGTGCTATAGATTTACTTCCAGTTAATAAGGAAAAATACATATCATTTACTAAATATATTTCTAACACAAATTTGAAGTTTAGAATTTTAAATTCCTTCTGTTTTATCGTTAGTAATTTAGATAAATTAGGATCCTATTTAGAACATTCTGAAAAAGTAATTATTAGAAGTTTTTGTAAAACTGATGAGGAATTTAAATTCTTATCTAAGAAAAGTATCTTTCCTTATGATTATTTAGACAACTGGGATAAATTAGCAGATTCTGAATTACCATCAATTAAAGATTTTTTTAGTTCTCTTAAAAATTGTAATGTTAGAAAAAGTGATTATGAACATGCATGTAAAGTTTGGAATACTTTTAAAATTCAAAATTTACGTGAATACATGGAGTTATATTTGAAAACTGATGTTATATTGCTTGCTGATGTTTTTGGAAATTTTAGAAAAGTTTGTTTAAAAACTTATAATTTAGAATGTTTGAAATATTATACAGCTCCAGGTTTAGCTTATGCTAGTTGCTTGAAGATTTCTACTGTTAAATTAGAATTACTTGAAGATATTGATAAAATTATGTTTATAGAGAGGGGAATTAGAGGTGGAGTTTCCCAATGTAGTAATAGATATGGAAAGGCAAATAATAAATATATGAGGAATAACTACCTCATTTTTAATGTATTTTGATGTTAATAATTTATATGGGACTGCAATGTGTGAATGTTTACCTGTTGGAGATTTTAACTGAATTGAAAATGTTGACTATTATAAAGAAGATATACTTAATAATCCAAATAATTCTGATATAGGATATATTCTTGAGGTTGATATAGAATATCCTTCAGAGCTACATCATCTTCATAAAGATTTTCCTCTATGTCCTGAAAGTATGAGACCACCAATTTCATCATCAAAACACCCCAAATTATTAACAACACTTTTTGATAAAAAAAATTATGTTATTCATTATAGAAATTTAAAACAGGCCTTAAGTTTAGGTTTAAAACTTTCAAAGGTTCATAGAATTTTAAAATTTAAGCAATCTGCTTGGTTGAAATCATATATTGAATTAAATAAAAATTTAAGGAAACAAAGTAAAAATGATTTTGAAAAATTTTTTTATAAACTAATGAGTAACGCAGTTTTCGGTAAGACTATGGTAAACGTTCGGAAATATAAGAATGTTAAATTAGTTACAAAATGGGATGGTAGATATGGTGTAAAAAATTACATATCAAAACCAAATTTTCATAGTTTAACTATTTTTGATGATGATAGGGTAATAATTGAGATGAAAAGAATGAATGTTAAGTTTAATAAACCCATTTATGTTGGATTCAGTATTTTAGAAATTTCTAAAACAATTTTATATGATTTTCATTATAATTATATAAGTTAAATTTGGAGATAGGGCAAAATTATTATATACAGATACAGATTCATTAGTTTATCACATTTTTGTAGATGACATTTATGAGCAGATTAAGGAAGATAATAATAAATTTGATACTTCAGATTATTCTATAAATAATGAATATAACATACCCCAATTAAATAAAAAAGTTTTAGGGCTTATGAAGGATGAAAATAATGGTAGAATTATGATTGAATTCCTTGGATTAAAATCAAAAATGTATACCATAAAACTTTTTTATACAAAGGAAGAAAGGGAAGCTGAAAAAATGAAATTGAAAAATCTTTATGAAGGTGATGTAGAGGTTAGCTTAAACAAATTAGGTATTATTAAAAAAGATAAAGGAATAACAGAGACATCTTTGAAAAAAATAACATTTGAAGATTACTTTCAGTGTTTATTTAATAAAACTAATTTCAATGTAAATGAGAAACTTATTAGAAGTAAAAAACATGAAGTGTATTCTATTAATCAAAGAAAAGTTGATTTAAATCCGTTCGATGATAAAAGAATTGTAAATTATATCTATACAGATAGATTACCTTGGGGTTTTAAAAATGTTTAAAATAATAATCATCTCAAGTTTTTCTTAATATTCACTGTAATGAAGGACATAACACCAAAACGCTGAAATACGTCAAATTGAATCCAAAAGCTTTCACCCCAACAAAAGCTTCCAATAAATCGGCTGGTTTGGATTTGAAAAGCTTGGAAGAGTACAATATACCACCCCAAAGTAGAACCCTAATTAAAACTGGAATAAAAATAGAGCTACCTGAGGGGTACTATGGAAGAATAGCTCCAAGATCAGGATTAGCCTTACATAATTTTATTGATGTTGGAAGTAAATTTTACTGAAATAAATTAATTAAACAATATTGATTCACTTTTTCAACAGCTGGAGTTGTGGATGAGGACTATCGAGGACAGGTGAAAGTATTATTATTTAATCACGGACATCAGAACTTCATCGTAAAACCAGGTGATCGAATAGCGCAGTTAATATGTGAGAAAATTTACTATCTTGAGTTGAAGGAAGTTGAGGTATGTATACACAGATACGTATATACATATTGTTTCAAAATATATATTTATTTCAGCATTTATCATCTGATACTCAACGGGGAGAAGGAGGTTTTGAATGGTGTGGAAGGTGAAGTTCAAAACAAAATTTTAAATAAAATATCTATATATTAATATATACATTAAAATTATACATATGTTTTATTTTTATTACAATAGATACACCAATAAAGCTAAATATTGAACATTTTCTAATGCACAACTAAGTTTATTATTATATAAATGTTTCTTACAATGATTAGATTTCATGAAAGATTTTAAGGTTTCAATTGTTGGACAGTTTTCTTCAGATAAATCCACAATTTTGTTTGAAATCAATTTCTGTAACCACAGTTTTTTTAGAGATCCTTTAACAATAACAACAGCTTCTAATGGAATTGAATTCTTCAGAAATTCAGATATTTGCTCATACTCTAAGTCATCACAATTTTCCCATTCTAAGCCATGTAGATTTTTTGTTAACCAAGTGAAATATCTTTGTAATGTTTCATTGAATGTTTTTGTACACATCAATTGTAAACATTTTTATAGTACGTCTACTCACTTTAATATATGTTTAACAACTAACATGATTAAAGGATATCAGCTTTATTTATCCAACTGTTATATTTGTTTTCAAAACCTAACCATTTAACAAACACTTTATTTCCCCTTCTTTTTAATATTTTTTTTACCAAAAATGCATTAGGATATTTTACCTTCTGTAGTTGTTGTTCATAAAAACCACCAAGAATGTTATGATTATTTTCATCTTGTAATAATTAGGTTGTAGGGTTCGTAAACTCAATTTTTTTATTGAAAATATTTCTGTTGAATAGTTAGGAAGATATTTTTTATCAAAAACTCCCCTCTTTTTCGATATACGTACATAATCACCTACTTTAAATTTTCGCTTTAGATGGGAAATTTTTATGTTATTATATACAGTGTTTAATAGATCTTTTTCAACTTTCTTTGTAACCTGTATTGGAGCCATTGCAATAGTTCGTTGTTTTTTGTTATTATACTTGGTAACAATTTTTGCTAAAACATGTAACCACTTATAATGTCCTTGTAAACTAAATTCTTTCCACATCATATTTTTCAGAGTTCTATTTACTCTTTCCACTATTGCAGCTTTTTTTTCACTATATACATTGTAATGATTTATTTTATATTTCAACATGAGCTTCTTAAAATAATTATTAAAAAATTCAGCACCAGCATCAGTTTGCAAATTTTTAGGTATTTGTTGTTTGAAGACTTGTTCCATGACTTTGCTAACTTCTAAACCTGTCTTAGATTTTAGTGAGAAAGCCCAAACAAATTTTGAGAAACAATTTATTACTACTTGGATATATTTATAACCTTTGCTTTCTTTTGCATATGGAATCATTTCTACTAAATCAGCTTGAAAGAGGTCATTTAGAGATTTAATGATCTTTTAAAATTAATTCTTGCTGGTTTATGTATTTCTTCTACAATTTTTTTTCTTAAACAATAATTTGAGCTTCTCTCAGTTCCTCTATTATTGATGTTATTTCGTTTGTATGACCTCTATGCCCCGCAGTTTGAGAAGCGAGAAATAATCGCAATCTATCAACGAGTTCGTTTGGATCATCCCAGTGAATGTAATCGATTTTATTATTATTCACCAACATAGAAATTCCTTTCCCTGCCACCATAGGAGCAATAATTTTTTTTATATTTTTTCATTTTACTACTATCTGTTTGCTTATTTGGTTTATAGTAACTTCTATGAGCATTAGTTTTTGCAACAATTTGTTTATAATTATCTTCATCTTCTTTAGAGTAGTGTTTCGGTTGTTTTTAAAAAAATAGTTCATATAACCCTATACTACCTCGATATCGTTTCTTCTTAACAATAATATCAGATCCATCAATATCTAATCTTGAGTCACCAATCATTAGTTTCTCAGTATTAGTATCTAATCTGACACCATACTTATAATCAAATTCCTTATTGTCATCATCATAATACATGTCATTTATATATTTTCGTGGTAGAGGATCATACTGGTCTAAATAGTCGACATAGGATTTTTCAGCAATATCAGCGAACCGTCCAGGTGTTGTAGGAGAATGTAATGATCCTATCTCATCATCAGATGTGATTTCTTGAAGAATTGTCATTTTATTTTCACTAGGATCTTCATTTTCATCTTGTAATAATTGTAACTGACCTGTAGGTGTGGATAAACTCGTTGACAGTTTGCGAGGAATCTTTGGTGTTTCCTGATATAATGATTCAGCTTGATGTGAAAATGTTGATGGATACAGATCATCGTTAAAGATATAATCTTTTTCCTCATCAACATGACCAGGATCCTCAGTTTTAAAAAAAGTTTTCTCTTCTTCCATCTTACTAGCTCCATCCATTTTATGTTCCTTGTGACTAAGTTTACTTTCAACGTCCTTTATATGTTTTGTTATGGGAGAAAATAACTTTTCCTTAACAATTTCACCATGTTTGAGAAGCTGTAATTTTTCTTTTACAATTCTACGTTTCTGTACAAGACGTTTTTTTAGTTCCTTCTCTGATAGATTCATTTTGATAATTATACAGTTAATATCTGGTTGTCATGTTATAAACTTTTGATCTGCTTTCTATCTGTTTTCAATCCGCTTTTGATCCGCTTTGATCTGCTATTATCCGCTATTGATTTAATTCAATCAATTTCTGATATCTCAGACACTTATGATGTTAATGATTATACTGAAATTAATTGTCTTATTCGAAACATATATAGTGATCAAAACCTCTTCTGTAACGTCCCTCATTGATGTTGCTGTCTTTAGAGATACATAAAAATCCATATGGTCTGTACCAACACATGGAGCATAAGCTTTTAAACTGTTCAAACGACATATCACTACCAATATGATCATTATAAACATGTTTCAAATTTAAATCATCTTATTTGAAAAGAACCAAAAAATTTGCGTTATCTCGAATGAGATGTTTTGGAACCTTCGCATACGTCTGAGACAGATAAAACGAGTCCACTAGACTATGCCTTCCCCTAGAGAAATATTGACGTATAATATCTTGATTGTCACAAGCCACATCATCAAATATAAATATTGAATTTTTTTTTGCTTCTGAAGGATGTATAATATTTTCGCTAGCATTGAACGGGTAATAACCGATGCCTTGTATTGGCTTTAGTAACTTCTCCAGATAAATATATTTAGGTTGATACAAGGACTTTGAATAAACATAAACATTCTCAAATCTCAGTTCGTTCAAGTGTTCAATTAGATTAACCATAACATTGGTTTGACCGCAATTGCTTGGTCCCACCAGAATAGACCTCACAGTTGACGGGAACAATGGGCCATGCTTTTTATTATTATCAGAAATACTATTAAAATTATCATTTTCAATAGCTAAAGAAGTTTTTTGTGTTACCACCCTCATTCTTTGACAGATTACTATAAAATGAGATAAATATTCATAAAAAAATAATATATGTTAGTTTTAAGTTGATGAAATAACATCATGAAGTTATATTCAGGTCAAGGTTTATTAAATTCAGATATAAATAATTTACCATTTGAAATGCATATACCAGGTTATAATTATTGCGGACTTGGAACAAAATTTAAACAACGTCTATTGCAAGGAAGTCTACCAACAAATCTGCTAGATGCTAGCTGTTTAAAACATGATAAATTCTACGAAAAAGAAAGTGATACAAAATTACGTCTTGAGGCAGATAAAATATTAGCAGAAAAAGCTGTTCAGAAATTTCATTCAAAAGTCTCATCTATAGGTGAACGTATAGCAGCGCTTGGGGTTGCAGGAGCAATGAAAGCTAAAGTAAAATTAGGTATGGGTTTGAAAAGATCTAATAACAAACAAACAATTCGAAAATGTCTTAAGCTTATGGGGTAAACTAAAACTATGAGTGAAGGTATACTCAAGAATATACAGGATAGCATAAAATTAATGAATGGTAGTTGTAGCAATATGGAAGTTATCAAACCTAAACCTACATCTAGAATAAAAAAGGATAAGACTAGAAAGCCCTCACGACTACCACGATCTCAAATGATGAGAAATAAACTGAATAAACTATCGAAACCACCACTAAATGGTAATGATGACATTGATATGGAAGTTGAATATAATATGAAACGTAAAAGAGAAATAAATGATGATGATCTTTATGAAAAACACTTAGCACCTCCGAGGAAAAGGGGAACATTTCGAGAAGCTAAACGAAAACTAAAACCACAACAAAAAGATGAAGATGAAGAAAGTGCTTCTAAAAAATTAAAATTTAATTTAGATGAACCTCTTGAGTTTGTTGAACATGATCGAGGAAGTAATATGGAAGTTATCAAACCTAAACCTACACCTAGAAAAAAAAGGTTAAGACTAAAAAGTCCTCACGATTACCACGATCTCAAATGATGAGAAATAAACTAAATGAACTATCGAAACCACCACTAAATGGTAATGATGACATTGATATGGAAGTTGAATATAATATGAACGTAAAAGGGAAATAAATGAACACTTAGCATCTCCGAGGAAAAGGGGTAAATTTCGTGCAGCTAAACGAAAACTAAAACCACAACAAAAAGATGAAGATGAAGAAAGTGCTTCTAAAAAATTAAAACTTAATTTAGAAGAACCTCTTGAGTTTGTTGAACATGATCGAAAACGTAAACTTGATAAAAACAGTGATGCAGACAATGATAGTTTACCAAATCAAAAAGTAGTAAGATTTCATTGATATAAAAATTGTTAATCTTAAAATTGCATTAGTATTTGCAAAACACTCAGATAGACACATACTATCAGCACTAGAGGAGAAGTATGGTTAAAACAAAATCAACGTGTAAAACAAGAAGACTAAGAAAAAAAAAAGAGTTACAAAGTCAAAGTCACCGAGAAAAAAATTTTGGGTTTATAAAATCTGTAGGACATATAAAAAACAGGTGTTGAAACAGAAATCTACCACCTTAGGTAATGCTATAAAAATTGCCTTGAATTCTGCCAAGTCAATTAAAAAGCATATGAAGTCAACCACTCCTCGTATCATACCTATACCAAAGACAGGTTTGCTACCTCTTGTTCCTATTTTTGCTGGACTCTCAGCCTTGGGGAGTATCGCTGGTGGATCGGCAGCCATAGCCAAGACGATAACAGACGCTAGAAATGCAAAACAAAAATTAGAGGAGGCGAAACGTCATAATAGAAAAATGAAGTCTATAGCAATAGGTGGAAAGGGGCTTTATTTGCAACCAGATAGAAAAGGTTATGGTCTTTTTTATACCCTCCAGGAAGCTACCACAACGAGCGTTAACTAATATTGATTTAGCTAGATATGTAAAATTATGGCAAATTCCAAATTTTCGAGGTGTATTCATGAGAGATAAATTACCTAAGAAAATTTATAAAACTGAATGAGTTATTATCAATTTAGATTCTAATACAGGTCCTGGAACTCATTGGACAGCTTATAAGAAAAATGATAGACAAATATCCTATTTTTATAGTTTTGGTAATCTTAAACCTCCATTAGAAGTTTTAAAATATTTTAATTCAACTGAACAGTGTAAAATGGTATATGATTATAATACATTTCAAAACTATAACAGTTTTAATTGTGGACACTTATGTTTATATTTTTTATCTCAATAAAAGGTGTAATGAGAAACATTAGTATTAATGCGAGTTGAAAGTTGTTAATAACTCAGTCATATCAATTCAATTGAAAATTATAAATAGTAAAAGATATTTAAGTGAATATATTTAATAAAACCATATCAATAGTTTTAGTTATTTAATAACCTTGGCAGATTAGGATGTCTTCATATACATTTACGTTCTCTGAACGTGCTTCTATTCTCAGTAACAAGATTTACCCACCAATTATTCTAGAAGATGATGCTACTTATGTGATGGGGTTAATTGATTTTATGACCTTTAATACCATCTCAAATATTGATGAAACCAACAACAAGTTTTATATTAACTGTATAAAATTAGAATTACCAGTGGGCACCTATGAAATACAGGATATTGAAAACACGCTTCACACTTTGCTAGCTGATCGTGAAGAACAACAAAAGGAGACAGCTGTACCACCTACATTATCATCACAAGCTATACAGAAAAATGTGAAACCTGTGGAAAAAGATGATAATAAGAAAAATAAAAAAATAGAAAAACCTGTTTTAATATTGAGAGCTAATCATAACAAATTTAAATGTGAAATAAAATGTAATAAAGAAATTGATTTTGAGAAATCTAACACCATTGGTCCTTTATTAGGATTTAAAAACAGAAAATTAAAACCTAAAAAATGGCACTATTCAGATTATCCAATCAGTATTTCAAAATTAAATGCTATTTGCATTGAATGCAATTTAATTCAGAATTCTTTCAGTAATGATTTGCCAGTTCATATAATACACATGTTTTACCCTAATGTCCCACCTGGTTACAAAATTGTTAAAACCCCACCAACGTTATTTATCTACCAATCAATACAAGATATATAAATGAGATTATTATTAAAATAACAGATCAAAATGGAAATTTAGTTAATTTTAAAAGTGAAGTTGTTACGATAAGATTACATTTAAAACGACTTAATTGATATGGTTTTCATATACGATAATCCATCTAATTATTTAACACAACAGGAGGAACAACCTATAAAACATTGACACTCAAACTATAAAAACGTCAGTATAAAGAAACAAGTGAAACAGTTAACACCTATCAATAAAAAATTTTTAGTATCATTGGGTTTTAAGGTACACACTTAACAACGGCTAAACATAAAGAAGGAAAAAAATAAGAAGACTACAAAGAGGGGGCAATTCAAAACATTCAGGATAAAATTAAATATAAGTGTAAGACTCAAAAAACTTTTCTGTTTGTTCCGGTGTGAGTTTAAACAAAAAAAAAATGCTTAACATACTCCGAGTGCCTGTTAATGTGCTTGTGGATAATGCTATTACCAATTTTGAATATCATTCCTACACACCTTATGCAAATACTACATTTTTCCTTAATGATGAGATAAGAATTCCTATACAAACTCAAGACGTGTACACTCTACCTTGTCAAAGTTTTCTGTACCTAGAACGAAAACTATTAAACTCAGAAAATAAGTAAGTCCAACATTACAATTCATTAATAATGGTTTTGCACTCCTCTTTGAAGAAATTCGTTACGAACTTGGTGGAACAGTAGTAGATCGAACCAGAAATCCCGGAATCACATCAACGATTAAAACCTATCTATCATATTCAAAAAATGAAATAATTCGATGGTATAATGCAGGATGGAATCTGGAAGGTACCCCAAATATGTGTGATGCTAATGGAAATTTTGCAGTATGCATTCCTCTAAAATTACTGCTTGGCTTTTGTGAGGATTTTCGTCTTCTAGTGATTTCAGTAAGTCAAAATTTAATTTTGGTACCACCAACGCTGCAGTCAGTTCTGTAGCTACAGAAAAACCAAAAGTTCAACCAAATAAAGTTGTTTGGAAGTACCTCATGTGTCATTATCTGATGCCCACAAAATCCAATTTTTACAATATATAGAACGTGGAAAAGATTTGCCTATCGGCTTTCGTTCCTGGGAGTTGTTAGAGTATTCACTTTTACAGCAAAGTCAAAAACATACATGGGCAGTGAAAACGACAAGTCAACTGGAAAAACCTCGTTTTGTTATTGTAGCATTCCATACTGATCGAAAAAACAATATTCACAAGACCATGTCAGAATTTGATCACTGTAACATCACAAATATAAAATTGTATTTAAATTCTGAAGTTTACCCATATGATAATTTAAATCTCAATTTTGATCAAAGGAATTTTGCAACACTTTATGAAATGTTTGCCAACATCCAAGCGGTTTATTATAACAGCGAATTCATTCAAGTTTCTATAACACCAGAAGACTTTTCCAAACAAATCACATTATTTGTAATTGACTGTAGCCGACAAATAGATACCATTAAAGGTGGAGCTATTGATGTCTGATTAGAATTTGAAACAAGCAAGAATATACCAGAAAAGACTACTGCATATTGTCTCATTCTTCATGATCGTCTTGTAAAATATAATCCTTTAACTAATGTTGTACGAACAATGTAAAATATTATGTAATATAAATAAAAAATATTTAAAACAATAACTGTTTGAATCCATTACAATTTTTGTGACAGCGCAACTCTATTTCTAAAACTAAAAGAGGGGGGATCTTAAATAAATATCAAATGCAGTCTATTAAATTAACAGTATGAACGTATCCATTTCTTATACTTGTACAAATTGTTTTAGAAACACTGAAAGTCTATTCTTTACTATTGTAACTTTACAGTATGCAAGAAATACAACAAGAACTTTCACTGAAAATAAACCAAGAAGATCGAAATACAAATATTGTAGCACTTGTCTACAGTGTACGTTGTGGTTATTAAACGAAGAATAAATAATAATAATGTTTATAAACATTATCCTTAATTTATATTCACTGTGTATTGTTATTGGGAATTAAGTCTTTTTTTCCGAATACTCACCACATAATGGAAGCTTATATATAACACATGAATTGGCAAACCAAACTTCTTTACAAATCAGTTTTAGTAAACTCTTATCAAAGTATCCTGAATTCAAACTATATTCTACAAGACAAGGAAACATAACAGAATTAAAAAATAAAACAAGTAATTTTATAACAGCAGTATCTGAATCATTAATTGAAAACGAAAACACAACCCTTAGCCTGATGAAAAGTGAAACAGAGTATCAAACAACCATTAAACAGTTGGAAGAAACACATATGGCTACATTAAATGAATTATTTGCTCTAAAAAATTCTCAAAGTGAATCTAAAACAAACCTACTTGAAGTTCGATCAGATTTGGCTGCATGTCTCTCACTCAGTGCAGGGTTTAAAGCAGATAGTGACATATGGGCATCCAAGTATGCAGAACTAAGATTTAGAGTTCCCACCTGCACTACATCATCTAATAATATTTCCACGACATATACATATATTGCTTTATTACAGTGGAATTATACCAGTTGTATTCAGGAATTAAATAGATGTAATAAAAGAAATGTATTAATTTAGAGACTTTCAGTTGCAGTTCAATCGTCACAATGTATGCACTCAAAGTAAATTGTCAAGCGTGTAAAGAAGAATTCAAATTTATTTGGTGTTTCAATAATTATGTCAGTTTAGAATCTACACAATGTGAAAAATGTTCAAATATTTTTAAACTATTCACACCTACAATCAAGACTGAAAATATTATTACACACATGGATTTTTTACCTGTTCGTTATGATCATTACTATGATGGTTTCTATTATTATGTACCTGATAATCAATTTGTATTCTATCAGATATATGAACTTACATTACCTATAATATATTTGAAAATGGTAGTTGACTATCGCCTTAAGGATGGAAGACGATTCGCTAAAATTGAAGAGGGTCTTGAAAAATTGACAGATATTGAAAATTTTATTAATAGTAAACAATTATAAATATAATTCATTCTTACTGATAAAATTAAGTTAAATAATAAAACATTTTATTTTTAGTGATAAGTAGAAGATTTAGTAACATCAAATATATACTAAACTGCAGAATCATCATTAATGTCATAGAATTCTACATCAGATGCTAACTCTGTTGCATCACTATCTGTAACATAGCCACTATCAACCATCATATCATTATCACTGTCATTGTTCATTATATCATTGTCACTATCATTATCAATTATTTCATCATAATTATCACTATTAGTCACCTGATCTCTTTCTTCTTGCAGCCACGGTAATTCTTCTTCTTCTTCCTCCTTTTCTTCTTCCTCAGACTCACTAGGCGTATCATTTACAATTTCAATATTATTCACTCCAGCACGTTCTAGTAACATCCATCTAACATATATATATTTTGATGGCATTTTATATTATTTATTACTGTTGACTCTTTGTCTCGCTTTTGTACTAATTGTATTAATAAAAATTAATACGCTATCCCCAGTCTATACATAAGTTATACAATAATATTAAAATCACTCACATCACGAGTGAACTGAGTGTTTAAAATATCACTCACATCATGCGTGATATGTGTGTTTTAGATGTTGCTCGTATCAGGAGTTACTAGTTGACATTTCTCACATGTCTCAATAAAACAAATTTTGACAACACTTGTCTTGGCAAATCTAAAGTTTTACAAATAATAATGTCACCTAATAAAATTAAAAGTGTCACTTGAAAAATGAAAAGTGTCATACATATTAATGCCACCTACCTAATAAAAATCAAAAGTGTCACATATATTGCAACCTAATAAAAATCAAAGTGTCACAGATATAATTGTCACCTACTGGTTATTGCTGATTCTTCAGTAGACTTGACACATCTAGTTATGTGATCTCATGGTAACCCCCTCATGCCATGTTCAACTAAAACATGAAAAGTGTCCTGGGACCACGTTAGCTATACTACTGCCAATTTTATATCTTCACAAACACAAATGCTTTAAAAAAAATTATTTTTATTTAAAATACAAATTAAATATTTTTACTTAAAAGTTACATTAAACAATATAAATGAAATAAATATATAATATATATATATATATATATATATATATATATATATATTTGTTTTTAAGTTTTCGCGGGCACTAAATGTTTTAGGTGGTTTCCGGGAATTCATCCGCGTAGTTGATAACTGATGCCTGCCGGGATCGATGGTAAAATGACGACGTTTCGGCAGAGTCACATCTGCCCTCTTCAGGTCGGTTCGCATAATTCTCTTCTGCTTTCGCTTCTAGTTTTACTCGAATACAGTATTCGAGAATTATGCGAACCGACCTGAAGAGGGCAGATGTGACTCTGCCGAAACGTCGTCATTTTACCATCGATCCCGGCAGGGATCAGTTATCAACTACGCGGATGAATTCCCGGAAACCACCTAATATATATATATATATATATATATATATATATTATTTAAAACACAAGTCACTTTTAAAAAAAAATTGATTTAATTAATACACAAAACAATAGTTGAAAAATACAAAATATAAAAGTTACTTGGATGAAATGAACTATCTTAATGAACGCCGTGGGATGGCAAGTCTCGCATTTATAACATTTACTTTGCTGAATTGCATTCAACGGATCCGAAGGAAGCTGTCAGCGAAATACGATACTTGATAACGTACACGTGCATAATATTCTCATCTAACAGCTCCCCTTTACAAAGAAAAGTTGAAGGTGTAACTTCAACTTTTGGTTTAAACCGGACAATTATTTTCGGTTTCGTCGGCGGGGTCTTCTATTACTGGTCGGAGTTTGGGAATCCATCTGGATAGGGTTTTCTAGAGATTCTGGGGGTTTCCTGGGCTGGAATCTACTCCCTTAGATTTCTTTATTCTTTTCGCTACTTTGTAGAAGGTAAATGCAGCTGCCGCTGCTACGATGGTGGTTACGGTTGCATACGTAAACCAGGATATATTTTTGGTGACGAAGGGTTGGTTGATGAGGTCGTCTAGATCTCTAGAATATTGATTCAGCTTGTTGTTGGCTACGCTGAGTTCTTCTAAGTTGAGATTATCTAATTTAAGGGGTTTAAGTTCTGGTATTGCTGGTTTTTGGGGGTGAGCATTGCAGCAGTTGTACGGAGCTAAAACTGGGTGTGAATTGTCTGTAACTTTACTTATTTTCATGGGTTCGGCTTGAATTTTAGTAATTCCCACAAAGGCACTATAGTCTGTTTGTAGCCGAATGACTGAATTGGTTTTTAGCACGATAGTTTTTGAATCGATTCCCGCACAACTAAAAGTTATATGTACAGGTTCGGAAACGATCACTAACCACGAGTTCGATTCTAGTCTTTGGACGTTGTACCCTTCGGAAAACACTACGGCACTCTGGCAATTTTCCGGGACACTATGGATGTTTTTAAGGAGTTGAGCCTCACAGGGTGCATTTGATTCTATTGGGTAGGGATATAGTTCACAGCACAGCTTTTGATTCGGAGTTAATCGCTTGCATGAGTTTAAGTCTTTGATCGGTATGTACATTAGAGAGTCGTCGTTCCGCGCAATATATTTTTGTGTAAATGATAGAATATGGTGAAAACCAGTTCTATTGTCTAAAATTGGGATTGGGTATAGGTGGAAAGCGGTATATAGTTGCTGCTCAACGAGAGGGATTTTTAATATGAATACTAAATCAGAGTGAGTTTGAAAAGCCTCTAATTCTATTATTTCCAGATATTGGGCGACGCTTGAAAGGCGAACTGGCAACGGCAGATTATTCTTAACAAGATTCTGTGAAATTTCCTGTAAGGATGTTATTAAATGATCGGGTGAAATGATTGATGCATTAATTATTTTTAGTCTAGCAAAAGTTATTGAGTTTAAAATGTCGTTAAGGTTATCTTCAAGAAATATATAACTTGCCATTAGGTTTTCGCAGATCTCGAGAAACGATTGTTTGGCTTCGATAACAGAGATGCTATCGTTAAGGATATGAATGGCTAAATCGATATTATTTATGTCTAAGTGTTTATTGGGAAATAACACCACACTTTAAAGGAAATCGCTGTGTATTCCAAACGTTTCGGGGTCTAGATCAGACCCCGTTGTCAATGGCTAAGATACTACGGATTAAAAAGGTACAATTTCAAGATGTAAATTTAAATATTTGACAATGTTTATTATTTGGTTTTTTTTTATATTTATATCTTCGTTAAATGTTTTCTCGTCAAGTTGTAATTTCTGAATGATCTCATTGAAATTTTTGATGATTGAATTTGTTACGCTCATTTGGTTCTTTAGAAGATTTTCTATCTGTAGTTGTCCCTGGTTAAGTCTATTAATGCTGTTGGTGAAGAATTCACCGTCGGCTGCATCTAAGTTTCCGGTAATTGCCTTAAATATTGTTACTGCACCATCAATTATTCCTCGTTTAGTCCTCTTAGTGTCTATAAGTACTTCGGAAAACTTAGTTTTGATAGATTCGGAGATTTGTTTTAGAAGACTGATGTGGGTTTGTACATCAATGCGAAAAGCACCAGTATCGTGAAATTTATAACCCGGAATAGGGTCAACAGTTTGTTCCAATATCCTAAGGATTCGATTATTGTACTTGTTCAAGGGCTGTTAAGTTACTAATAACGTCCATTTGTAATTGGAGATAACAATTCGAGATTCGTTGTGGTAGTAGATGTGAATAGTGTTGTTAATGGGTTTGATGTCTATCTGACATACCACTGATCCGAACAGCAGTAAGAGCCTGAAAAGGAAGTTAATTTTCAAATATGGTTTTATCCTGTCAAAGTTAACTTTCGTTTGCTGGTTGGTTTTAAGGTTCTAAGGGTGGCTGAATTAGTTATTTGAAATGGGCCATTAAATTTATTTTGTAGCTTGTCCTTTAGCTGTGATTCTTTTACATAAACTTTATCGCCGATTTTGTATTCCGAACGATTTTCGGAAACATGTTGATCATATCGCTCTTTTGCCTTCTGTTTCTGTAAATTTGTCTTTTCACGGGCGATCTTATAATAACGAGAAATACGGTTATTGAGATCTCTAACGTACTTCGTTATTAGAGCTTGTTGATCATACAGGGTTTCAGGAGGCCTACTTGAAGTATGTCCATATAGAGTTCGCATGGGGTAAACCCATGGGTCTTGTTAACTGAGATGTTGTATGCGATAACCGCATAGGGTAAGATGTTGAAGGGGTGTTCGTTAGGGTTCTCCAGTTTATGTATTCTAATCATGTCTAGTAAAGTCGAGTGAAATCGTTCTAATGATCCGTTCGACTGTGGGTGTCCCACGCTAGAGTAGGAAATTTTTATGTTAAAAAGTTTGCATAAGTCTCTCATCAGTGTGTTGTCGAATTCCCTGCCGTAGTCGCAGTGAATGTGAAGGGGGGTTCCGTAATGTTGGAAATACAAGAGTAAGATGTTAGCGACGGTTTTCGCGGATTTATCGCTTATCGGATAAGTTTGAGAGAATTTCGTAAGTTCGTCTCTAATGGTGAGTGCATAGTTTTTGGTAGGAACTTCTAGGATGTCTATGTTTATACGTTCGAAGGGTGTCCGTGGAGTTTCGGTAATAACTAGGGGGCTATCGAGGTTTTTGCGACAGATTTTTGCTTTTTGACAAATTTGGCAATTTTTAATGAAATTATCGACATCTTTGGTTAATCCCTGCCAATTGTACTTTTCCTTGATTCTAAGGATGGTTTCGTTTATGCCTCTATGTATATTACTTTTTCCGTTATGGAACTGATCAAGGATTATAGGTATCCGATCCTTATCAATCGTTTGCACGATGTTCTGGCAAACTTTCCATTTGATATCCATTTCCGAAAAGATAAACGATAGTACCTCTAATATAGGTAGCTCTAAGTTGTTTTCAACACAATAGTGAACACATCTTTACTATTATATATAGACGCGAAAAGAATTTCATTAACTATATCGGGGTCGGAAGGAAGTGGGACGATATAATAGCGTCTTTTTTGACACTTTTACTCGCAAAGACATTGAATTTTGGGGTGTGAAAGTCGGCGTTTTCCTCAAAAATGTCTTCGAGTATGTCGTGATGGAAATCTTTCATGAGGGAACCTTGGGGAAATACCAGGATGTTTTTGTTTTCCTTGTCAAGTAAGTTATATAGTCTGGTACCGTTGGACAAATGTTTTGAATTCCTCACGGATTTGTTGGATATTAGGGCTTTGTGGCTCGGGTTATGAAGAGTCATCGTCGGTTTCGTTAGTGGGGAGTACTTGGAAGGGTGTTAGGTGGTTACTCGATTGAAAAGATACATAATTGTTGAAGTGGTTTGCTTTGATGCGGGAAAGAGCATCTGCATTCTTATTTATTTTGCCAGGTTTGCATACGATTTTGTAATCGTACTCCTCGAGCTTGAGGCGCCAACGAGCTAATCGACTTCCGGGGTCTTTTATCGAAAACAGCCATTTTAATGAGCGGTGGAATTTTCGACCATAGATGATAGGTCTCCAATGTTTGACGGCCCAAACAATGGCTAGGAATTCTCGCTCGATGGTTGAGTACCGCGTTTCGGTTTTGCAAAGAGTCCTAGAGGAGAATCCTATTGGTAGATTATTTCCAATGGGTCCTTGTGACAGCACAGAGCCTATCGCAAAAGCGCTAGCGTCTGTGGTTATGACGAAAGGTTCATCGAAGTTGGGATAGATCAATATCGGTGTGGAAGTTGGTGCCTCTTTGAGTTCACTGAACGATTTGATGCATTCAGCGTTGAAATTGTATGGTACGTCTTTCTGGAGGAGTTTAGTCAATGGTTTTGATATTTTGGCGAAGTTCGGGATAAATCTCCTATAATAACCAGCAAGACCCATAAAATGATTTAATATCCTTGGGATTTTGCGGTTGCGGAAAGTCCACGATACATTCGACCTTTGACGGGTTTGGTTTAACGCCGTCTTTAGTTATTATGTGCCCTAAGTAAGCGACCTCCTTGCGGAGAAATTCGCATTTATCCGGTTGGATTTTGAGATTTGCCTTCCTAAGTCTTTTAAAGACTTCCGTTAAGCGTGTAACATGTTCGTGTATAGTCGGAGAGTAGACGATTATATCGTCCATGTAGACAAGACAACGCTCGTTCTGAATACCTAGCAGAATGTTATCCATAACCCTTTGGAATGTAGAGGGCGCATTCTTTAACCCAAATGGCATACGAACGAATTCGTAATGACCATTCTCGACTGAAAATCCAGTCTTAGGGATGTCCTCCTCTCGAATTTCTAGCTGGTGGAAACCAGATGCGAGGTCTAGGGTAGAAAAATATTGGCATTTTTCTAGCTTCTAAGTAAGTCAGAGATGTTCGGCAATGGATATTTGTCGCCTACGGTTAACTCGTTTAATTTGCGGTAGTCGATAACGACGCGCCACTTTTGTTTACCTGATGCATGGACCTTTTTGGGGACGACCTATACTGGCGAAGACCAAGGTGACGAAGAGTGCCTGATGATACCTTGGGCCAGCATTTTACCTACTTGGGATTTCACTTCGTTCTTGTGGATTTGGGGGTACCTATACGATTTTGTAAAAACGGGTTTTGCGTTGTTCGTATCGATAGCGTGTTTGACTTCGTTAGTGAATGTCAGAGCGTCTCCTTCAAGATAAAAGATATCTTGAAATTCTAGGCAGAGGTTAACAATCATCTCTCTTTCCTCGTCGTTAAGGTGTTCTGTCCTAATTTGCGATTGAACGATTTCGTTCCTGTCTAAATGGTCAGAGTCGGGGTAGTCTTGTGAGTTTAAGTTCAAAAGAAGATGCATTTGGTTCACTGGTTCCAACTGGATGTTCGAGAAATCGATAGTTTTGGGTATTGCATTAGCATTTATGATGGAGGTAAGGAATTCACCTTGTGAATTGACGTGTACAATAGCGTTGGGAATTCGTACTTTCTCGTTTTCTTGGGATTGTAAAATAGCATCGGTATTTGAAAGCATGCATTTAAGTTTAAAAATGTTCTTTGTACGTGCTTCGATAGTAATTAAGTTAAGGGAAGTTTGCGTGGGGGTTCGTGGTTCACAGCTGGGTGTTTCTAAAAATCTGTTATTGGAGTGGTCATTGTCTTCTACTTTGTGAAGGAGAATAGTTTTAAAATTTGTAATTAGTTGTTAGGATTTTAGGTTGACTACACATTCATAGTGTTCCAAAAAGTCTAGACCTAATATTCCGTCGAATTCGATATCCAAGTCGAAAATGAAGACTTTGTGTGGATTTCGTGGGGCAAACGGGATCAAAGTAGATTCTGAAATTTGGATCTTCTCGTGAGTGATACCTTGTATGGTAACTCTTTCGGGAAATCGTTTATGGACGTTTTTGACCGTATTTGTTTTAAAAATGGAAATGCCGTCTCCTGTATCGATCAGAAGTTTAAATTTTCCTGTAGCATCATTAATATAGTATAAATTTTTTGAGTTTACAGTTAGGAGGGGCCTTATAGAAATGTTTGTTCTGCGAGATTCAAGTTGGGGTTGAAGTCGTCGAGGTTCATGTTCTGGATCTGAGTTTGTATGTTCGATATCTGGTTGTTTGGCGGTTTGTGTATGTTTATAGCTATTTGAAAATTTTGACCAGATATTTCTGCGTCAGAAGAGGGTTCAGAATATTTATATAGCTCATGTAGTTATTTAGGGCTTGGGTGTCAGGATCAGAATAATCGTCTTGGTAATAATTAGATTCGTCAGGGTTATCAAATTGGTCATTTGTATAGTCATATGAATAGTTATATGTATCAGTTTGGTTGAGATGGTGAGTTTTGGGTTGTTGATTTTTGTAGAAATTTGGATTTGGGGAAAAAGCGTTGCGAGGACTAGGATTTTCTCCACTAGTTGAGGGACGATTTTGCTGGGCGAAGTTTGGTCTAGTTTGGTTAGCATTTTGTTGAGACGGGTTAGGCCGAAACTGTTGGTAATTGTTATTGTTAAAGTTTCTGTTTGGTTGTTGTCGTTGCTGTTGTCTCAGACGCGTTAGGCATTCGTTAAAAGTATGCCCTAAACGTTTACAAAATGAACATTGTTTGGACAAAGTTACTGGGTTGGGTCTTTTTTGTTGTTGTTGTTGTTGTATTTGTTGATTACGGGTGTTAAGAAATTTCCGATTTTCTAGATGGCTTAGCTGAAGTTCCCTTTTTATTCGGGAAACTGCGGTTATAATATTTATCGGATCGCTTGCTCGTACAATCTGTCCTATTTTCGGTTCTAGATCGGTTAGGAGGCTATTAATAGCCATGGATTCTATAAGAGATATCTGTGCTTTTTTTTCTTTAGCGGTTAAATTTTGTTTATTAATCGCCGCATATATTTTGGCTTCGTGAGTTTGGAGTCTGGCAGCAAAGGTAAGAGGTGATTCATTCGGTATCTGCCTCATTCGTTGCAGAGCCTGGATTAATGAAGAAATATCTCTGGTATCACCAAAGTGGTTTTCTAGGAGCGATTTGATATCGTCCCAGGTGGGTGGATTGCGTGAGTTAACACGTTCGGCGGCACGGCCTCTTAACTTGTTTTTAATATGTAAGGTTAGTAACGTGGATTGGTTGTCAACAGCCATACTATATGCTGTCGTACATGAGCTGATAAACGTATTCAGGAAAATTGGGTTACCATCATGTTCGGGAATAATAGAGAAAATCTCAGAGATCTTGTATGGTTCTACCGTTCCCTGGCTTGTTTCAGGCATGGTTATTTATAATTATTTAGATATAAAATGAAATAGAGTGAACAATTTTCACGTAAAATGTAAATGGGAAAAAATAGTAGATTAAGGCGAGTAGTGAATATAATTTTAAATTACCTGCCGGAAGATACGAAATATGCAAGCATATATAAAGTGCAAATAAAATATCTGAATCTGTATAGCAATGAAATCAGCAATGATAAAATTTAAATTTCAAATATCCCTTAAATAAATATCAAGTATATTGGTAAATACAAAAGGCAACAATAATTGGTGATAGGTTCCGAATTGGTTCGAAATTTGCTTTAAAGGTAAGGAAAATGTCTTATTAACTTTAAACGATTGAACTGATATTACGATTTAAAAGTAAAAATTAAATAGCAACGTGGTCATTAAGTTTCAAACAATTATTGTACATACGTAAATGCTCTTGGCATGGACTGTTCAGTGCGTGTTCCTGGTCAGCTATCTTACAGTTATGTCCTGGTCGGGAAGTCCTCGTTCACAATAATTTAGGAATTGCCACGTTTAGTTAGTCTTCTTACTTGATCCTTGTTCTAAACGTGTTGAACGAATCCTACTGACTGCGCCATTTTTATATTATTTAAAACACAAGTCACTTAAAAAAATGATTTAATTAATACACAAAACAATAGTTGGAAAATACAAAATATAAAAGTTACTTGGATGAAATGAACTATCTTAATGAACGCCGTGGGATGGCAAGTCTCGCATTTATAACATTTACTTTGCTGAATTGCATTCCCACGGTTTCAACGAATTCAACGGATCCGAAGGAAACTGTCAGCGAAATACGATACATGATAACGTACACGTGCATAATATTCTCATCTAATATATATATATATATATATATATATATATATATATATGTTATGAAATAAATATGGAGTGTAATCATATAGGATCAAAGAATTAAAATTTAACTACAAATATTACTAGGCAGATATGAAATTTAGGAAATTTTTAATAGCAAAGACGAACATATTTATTCACAAGGGAAACATGTCGTTATGATCATGAAAATGACTCTAAACCCTAAAGATCATAAATCTAGTGGAAAAATAGAAAGGATACTTACAATTGTTTGCTAAAGTGCAAAACAAGTTTTATTTTTCAATAGTCGATAGCACTATCCAAAATAGTAGGTTTCCATACCGCCATGAAATTGTCACGAAATGGCCTGCATCGAATGTGTACACAACTGCGAGTACAATCACCAAACATAGTTGGAACGGTTTTCTGACTACACTGTGATCTGAACTCTGCGACCTGCATTCCATAACCTTAATGTATTGACAGTTTCTACTGCGCATCTATACTATTATAAAAGTGTAAGTTTGTCTGTTTGTTTGTTTGTTCGGGCATCACCTAAGAACTACTTAACTTATTATGCTGTATCTTTTTTTGTTGCGAAGCCTATAGTTTGAATTAAAATCTGGTAGACATTTTATCCCTTTAAATTGATAGAACCGGTAGATATAGCGAAAAAAC
This sequence comes from Octodonta nipae, assembly GCA_034190945.1. Classification (NCBI taxonomy): domain Eukaryota; kingdom Metazoa; phylum Arthropoda; class Insecta; order Coleoptera; family Chrysomelidae; genus Octodonta; species Octodonta nipae. Next base: position 122,892,777 of record CM067217.1, read on the forward strand.
TTCTACCATGTTGGGTAATTCAATTACTCAATTGGTTCCAACGCCCGCACAAAATATTAGATACTGGCATCAGCTTAGCTTTTATTCAAAATTCGGAATGTGCAAATGGAACATGTTTTGATTTAACAAAAATCAACATATATCAAGCGTAATTTTAGAGGGTGTTCTGTATATAGGAAACTTAGAGCGGAATAGAATTACATGGATTTAAAAAATTTTAAAAAACTTATATTTGGTGTCCTATAAGCAGCTGGATAAATACCATGTGGTAGAAATAAGGGGGAGTGGAATTAGTTATACGGGGTGGTCCAAAAAAGTTATATTGAGTGGGCCATAAACAGTTCCACATATCAAGTGGTTGAAAAAGGATAGAATATTTATACAGTGAATAAAAAAACTTAAAAAAAATGTCAGAAGGTAAGCAGTTTGGACTTTGAAATATGTTCATAACATACTATAGTTATGAAATGGGTTAAAAAATGTTAGAAGCAGTTGTTTATACAGGGTATTTGAAATATAAGATGGAGTGAAATTATAGTTTATGTTGTAGTTAAAAGTAAAGTAGTTACATATATAGGAAGGTTAAAATATGTAGCGGAGTATAATTACAGCTATACAGGTGGGTTTAAAAATATTTTAAAGTAATGGTAAGATTGCTGGTCCATTTACCAGATAGTTGAAATATAGGGTGGAGCAGGATCCTAAGGATACAGGGTCGTACAAAAATATTATATTTGGTGGCAAATAAGTAGTTGCATATAAAAGGTTGTTGAAATATAGGGTGGCTTACAATTACAGGTGGGTAAAAAACGCTTGAAAAATTTTGTTGTATAGCACTTGCATATATAGAGTACCGGAAGTATGGTGCGCAGTGAAGTTATAGTTATAGGGTGGCAGAAAAAATACTGGGTGGCCGATAAGTAGTTGCAAATACAAGGTGATTGAAATAGCTGGTGGATTAGATTTATAGTCAAACAGGTTAGATAATTTTTTTTTGTAGGATAGTACATGAGCTGTTGCATATCTGAAAGATGGATCGAAGCAAAATTATAGTTTATACAGTGTGATTAGAAGTCTATAAAAAATTATATTTGGTTCCCCCTAAGCAGATGCACATACAGGGTGGTGGAAATATTTTTTAGAGTAAAATTATGGTTATACAGAGTGGTTCAAAAATAAGTTATAATGATTGACAAATTGGCAGCGGTGTATACGGGATGGTTTTAATGTAGATGGAAGTTAGTTATACAAAGCGGTTAATTTTTTTTAATAAAATAGGGTGGCCAATAAGCAGTTGCAGTTTGGGTGAGGGTTTAAATAAAAGTTTGGTATTAGGATGCAAAACTGTGTTTTTATATTTGTGACTCACGAAAGGTTCCACATCATATCTGTTAGGATGGATAAAAAAAGTTTAAAAAAATGTTATATAGTGTAGACCATAAACAGTTGCATTCTACTATATGGAATATTGTTACGTTATATTTTTGCCTTAGCTACTCAGTGTAATTGAACGCGTTTAAGACCGGTCAAAATATTGCTTTTATTTGTCCGTTCTGTTAGCGATCGATAACCTACTGATTGCGCGCCGATTTTGCCTTATTATTATATTTGGTTCTGATTTATTTTTGAAGGATGTTTGAATTCGACCTGTGGAGACGAAGTGATTTATCTAATATTTCGTGTTAGGCATTGTGTGTTTCTTGACAGTTGTCATTGTCGTCGACAAGGCAGGATGTGCGTGTAGAAAATTGTGTGAGGTTAACTGGAGAAGTCGTGCAGTTGTTTTTAAGGGATTTTCCACTAGTATATGGCATTGGTATATAAGCCATCCGAGTTCGGGAGTAATATGGAAATCCTTACATTGTGTTCCAGCATATTGTAGTACTGTTGATTAGTTGCTGGGATACTTCTCTCATTGAGGATTTGAAAACTTCTGTTGTTGCGTAATTCTTCGGAGTGATCATGGTATTTGGGGCCACCCTCACAATGGAACCTTTGGTATAAGAACCCCTTGGTTGATAGGGGTTTTTTCTCCTTCCTTCTTTCTTCTTCGTTCTTTTTCTTCTGTCGTATTTCTTCCTTTGTTTTTGTGTTTCTACGAGCGGCGTTCCTGTTTTTGTTCTCCATCCAGTGAGATTGGGGTTATATTTTGCTGTTCTATTACGACACTAGAACACAGACCTGGTTTGGCATTATGGTATCATGCCGATCATGGACTTAGCATGCAGATGAACTAATTGATGGTGCATACATGAACACTGTATTATAGCATGCTGGTATTTCTATCATCAGAGTCCCAGTGGTGGATTGAGCGCAAGGGACTCTAACTTCAGCTTCAGCTGTGGTTTCAGATAAGTGACAATTTGTGTATCTGGTTACTGTTTCATTATCAGTTATTTTTAAAATAATAATATAAACTTTAGTATTTGATTTGAAATTAGTAAAATAGAATTTGTTAACCGAAAGTAAAGACCATTAGCCCACTATCGGGATTATTATTATTATTTTGATCGATTGCACTTACCCTCGAGCTCGAGTATAGTATAGATGACACCAACGTCGGAATTCTGAATTTTATTGAATGATGAATATCAGGTAATTATGATCGGTTCCTGTTAATGTAGTGTTTGATATTGACGATTTAGTTAAATATTCTAATGATTAGAATTATTGTACTAGAGGAATATTTAAATATTTGTATCCAGGTTATTCAGGATCTCACATGTTTATATGTACAGTTTGAATCTCTGTCCTAAGTGTATATTTGTTTCATTTCATTTTTTACTTAGGTATATTTAACTTTAACAGTCTAAGACTGTTTGCATTAATAGAGTGCCCTATGGCATATTTTAGCGCCTTGTACTAGTCTGTTCGCGTAAATTAAACTTATATTTTGGAACTGTGGTATGCTTATTATTCCCTTTTTTACAACATTTATTTATTTATATTTAGAAATTTAGCGCCCCAAATTAGCAAAAATTACTACAGCAGATATTTTAGGACGGGTAGGTGTCCTGATTATGTGTAATTAGAAGGTATAGAGGAATCTACCTGGCGCCCTTATTTTTTCTCTTTATTTATGTTCAAATAAAACGAACCCCCCCGTCTTCACTGAGACTACCGGACATACCTTCTTCTGTGGCGTGGCAATATCTGAAATATTGGGAGAAGCAAGATTATAGTTTTAGAGTGTGTTTAACACAATGTGAGTAAAAGCTGCATATAAAGGTTGATTTAATTATAGAGTAAAGAGAAATTTTACTTTAAACGGTCGTTCAAAAAATATCAGGAATAATTGTATACAGTGTAGACCATTAGCAGTTGCATAACTGAAATATAGGCTAGAGAAGAGTTATAGTCAGGTGTTCAAAAACTTATATTGGGTGACAAATAAACAGCAGCATACAGGATGGTTGCAATATAGAGTGAAGTAGAGTTACAGTTATTCAAGGTGATTCAAAAAAATGTCGAATAAAATTGTTATATAGGGTGGCCCATAAGTACTTGCAGTTTGGGTGAAATATATTTGGGATTGGTGGATTTATGGGTAAGTAGGGTGGTTCAAACAAGTTACAATTTTTTTATATAGGATAACCCATATGTTTCATAAGTTAGTTGTTTTGCGCAGGCTTGAACATTCCGTACGCGGGTGAAACCGCGGGTAACGGCTAGTGATTAATAAGGATCACTAAACGATTCTTACCAAAATTCAAATGACAATGCAAGACACGATACATCATTTGGTTGGAACACCTTGATGCATCGTTTACTGAACAGTCATAACTTGGTTGGAACAGGTTTTCTTGAATGGGCATGAGGGTGATCGTCCCACGTACTGTTTCGCATCGGGTAGGAACAAACCTATTGAATACTGGATAGCCAAAACACATCTTCATATGAAATTAACAGTAGCTAAAAATACAAAAACTATATTAGAATATAAATTGATCATGAATAAAAGCTAATATGGTGGAACAGTATTCAAATATCTAAATTTAAAATAAATGTGTCATGTCAAAAAGTCAAAGTACCAATATAGAAATTAACTTTAATAGTGTAAAATATATGAAATTCAGAAAGTAGACAACAGAATAAATAGATAGATAAAGTTATAGGTAGATTGATAAAGACTAAAGGGGTAGAACACTTAAAAGATAGATTCAAATGTAAAAATGGTTATCGAGCATAAAAATTGTCATAACATAATAGTAAGGGTTAAAAAATAAGTTGGAAAATACTTGCTACGGGTTAAACAGTAAAATTTAACTAAAAGTATGTCAAGAAAAGTTAAACAAATAAATTTTGGGAAAATAGGAAAAAAGCATAGATTTCACAATTTTAGTAAAAGTTATAATCAGATAAATAGTTTTCAGAAGTGTACAATAGTATCAAAAGGTGCAGAAAGACTAAGAGAATACATTTCAATAGAAAATAATAAGGGAAATCGTTTTAGAAACAAATAAAGTCAAAGAAAATAACGAGACAAAAACTTAATTGTGAGATAAGAGTAATATATCAATGAAACCAGTTTTTTTCTCTAGATTTTAATTATGTATAATGCAAAGGGTTTAATAATAAAAATATTTTCATAAAATATGTCAATAATGTAATATGTGATAGTAATCTTTTGTTTTGGATTTTTTATAAATTACCTGTCAGGAAGTGACAGAAGAACAGTCATTTTCCATCGATGCAGTAATGCACATCCATACATGTTTGTTAAATTAATCAAGTGAACCGTGAAAATAAACAAAAGTGAAATTAACTCATTGACATTAGCGCCATGTCAAATTCAAAGTGAAAGTGACATTTGATATTTAAACACAAATTCTAACGTGCACAATTCGTGCAAGTGATTTCCTAAACGTAATTATATAGCGGGAATTCAAAATGAACTAAAAATTAAGTGAATTAAATAATTCAAAGTTCATATAAAAAGTCATGAGTTGAAAATTCTTGATAATAAATTCACATTATATCTGGTATTTTAGATATCAAAACCACAACGGAAATGATGACCGCAGTGAAAGGAAACTGTGGTATCTTGTTTACGCTAATTGAAACCGAGCTAAATAAATTTACAGGAAGCTGTGGTTTGATAAGGTTATCATGTTGTTTGCAGCAATAAACTTTTGCAGGAAGTTCCCATATCATAAGCATTAATTAGTTGTTTTTCTAGAACTAACAGCAATTTCGTTATACGCAAATGAAGTAGTTCGATACTGATAAATAAAATAATTGCGAATTTATATTTCATTGTAACATTAATATTTTAGAAATATTAAAAATTGGACTTTGTACCTATTGAAATACCAGATGAGCTGGAATGGTATTTTAAAGAGCCCAATCCAATTTTAGACTAACTTGCCTATGATGAGCTGCATTTATTGTAGTACCATTAGCTGAATGTTGTAGTAAATAATTGCAATATGTATAAGAATAATATTTTTTAAAATTAACGTCATTTTATGTTTAGAGTTGCTAGAAATCAGACGCAATAAAATCGGCAATTAACTACTGTGGTGGAGATTCATCAAAACGTTTAATCAAATTGGTGCAGATAGTGATAACTATATCAAAAAATGTAAACAAGTTGAGTTGGATCATTCTATTTCCTCTGCTGAAATACCATTGTGGCTTAGGGATATTAGAAAACATATGAGACTTTTTAATTGTGCTATTCGCCATGGAAATTTATGTGTGGAAACTTTGAAAAAATTACAAAACAACGTTGGTTATTTAAAACGCTTTCGGACTTTGCTGAAGCAGTCAAAAATTGGAATGGGTTTAAATAATAAACGTTCTAGTAGAGTTCAATGGGATGACATTGCTTCATGTTTTCAAAACCGTGTTAGAACTGGGATAATAATTAACAAATCACATAAAGATATCTTGATGTTTCTGGATGATGCTTCAATTACGTTCAAGCCCAGAATTAGTAACATTTTGAAAAAACTATTTACGCTTAAAGTGAATACTTGTTTTTGTGGAGAATTTATAAAGTCAGATATGGATGAAACTACGAATCACACATATTTTAATACTAAAAATGAAATTATTGATCGGGGAACAGACTTGGATGAATGGTTTGACAATCACGTAAAGGATCCAATTATGAATTCCCTCGAAGAATTTTCAACATAAGGTAGTGGCTGGGTCTTAAAACGTATTATTTCTTTGGAAATAAACATAAATGCCTTCGAATTTAGTAATGTTATATCATAATATATTATGTAGCTTTGAAATAAAATTTTAAATACAAGACATTGTTTTACTGTCATAACAGACCATAGATAAGTACTTGAAATTTACTTCCGATTAGAACGCTAGTGCGAACATTGTTATCTCTCCATAAAACTTGTGTATGTTTTCAGAGATTTAGAGAAATCTGGCAATGTTGCTCTATCACTTTAATCATATGACTAAAATGACGCATTTTCCGAGATCTAGGGAAATATGGAAATCTGGCAATCATGGCCCCTCTTAGCGGCCCCCCTCTCTTTTTCTGTGACGTCACACGATACATCCTTTAGTTATGATAACGAAGACATAAGTTTCAGTTAGTTTGCAACAATTGATTAAAGTATTCAGTGCAATTCCAAGATGGTATCTATTCAACCTAACCAAAATAAACTTGAAAGTGATCAAGATGTTAGACTGTGGGTTACACCGATGGGTAAATTAACCTATACAGAAGTATGTCTCAAATTTGGCCTCGACATTGAAAATGATAGATGTAACGCCTTCTTCTGGAAGCTGACGTGGACAGACAAAGTACTCATCGATGATAATGTCTTGGAGTGGTGTGGTTACGTTGGTGAGTACAGACATAAAAAATATCATTTTATGGATTTGCTCAAGACTCAGCAACCAACTATGGAATACGAAGAAATTCAAGATGCAAACATAACTCAAAAGAAATACATTTGCATGAGCGCCATCGACTTTGAAATGCTGCTTATGCAGATGTGTAGCAAGAAAGCTACAGAAATTCGCATCCTTTATACTTTAATTAAACGCATCTCTATGAAATATATCAAATACGAGAAGTATCACGAGAAAATGCGCCTCAAACAACTTTCTGCACACAACGATCTAATTTCTGTACAAAACCAGCATTTGATGACTGAGTTGGATGAACTTAAGCAAATTATGATACAAGTAAAGAATACCGCTAAGGCTGAGATGATTCAAATGCAAAAAGAACGATTACATGCGGAAGAAGAGAGAAACAAAGCAGATCGAGATCGTATGCGAGCTGAAGAGGAACGAGTTAAGGCTGAAAAAGAACGTATTCAAGCTGAGGAAGCTAGGGCCAAAGCCGAACTGCATCGAGTTAGACTAGAAGAGGAATCTGTCAAGGCATCGGAACGTCATTGTGAGGTTCTGAATGTGGTTTCTAACAAAATACAGTATCAGGTAGTGAAACGTTTAAGGAACGAAGTAGTCCATCGTGTAGCTCCCAAGTCAATCAACCACGAAAAACAGAGATGTATGGCTCTGTTAGCTCTTAGTAAGAGTGAATGGTAACTCATACGTAGACAGCGGTGGTCTTTCCAAGCAGCTATAAAGGCAGTGCTGAAGAAACATCCAAATGCTAAACTTGTTAAAGAATGGTTTGATGTCTCACATCCCATAGATATAGGTCCGTTTGCTATTTTCTTATCAACGTACTGCTTGCGGTATCCATGGCCTTCGTCGGTACATCGACATTGGTAATTTTCAGCTTCTCAGCATCGATATTTCCCTCCGCGGTAAAAGAAAAAGGTACTTTCATAAAAGCTAGGTTATGTGATGTTGATGACATTAGTTGCTGATGGGCACTACGCCCAAACTTGTTTAAAGTTATCATGAAAACTGACATGTTTGCCATAGGATAAGGAATAATATACACTTTCAATTTCGAAATTTATTTATCTCGTATAATATTAGCTTCCTTAAGTTCATTTAAAATGGCAATTATTTCGTTGTCGTGAGAGGTGTTGCCTGCTTCCTTGGATGCAATCAGTAGTTTCAGCCGTTCAACCAATTCGTTGGGATCATCCCAGTAGACGTATTCCATTGGCTTGTTATTGTAAGTTAATTCCATACCAGTTCCAGCAAAACGTTGCTTCTTTGTCAAAGGAGGAAACATTGGCTTTATAATTTCAGTATATTTATATAGACTTGAAGCTTTCAAACGACCTGCTGCATTCTTGTGTGCTGATGTCATTACCAACACTCTTCGGTATGCTTCTAAATCATAGGGAGCATAATCAGGTGACTTGTAAAATATTAGTTGATATAACCCTGGAGTACCTCGAAACTGTAACCCATCAACGATAATGTGACCTGTACTACGACTGAAATTGATTTCCTTTTGCCCAAGAAACCATTTGGAACTTGCAGCGTCATATATAGGTCCATATATGTTGTCAATATCATCGCTTTTAGTGATATAGTCTACAAGATATTTGTGTGCAACTGGAGGATACTGATCCATGTAGTCCTCTATTGCTTCTTTAGAGAGATTACCGGGATCCTCGTAAAAGGTTTCGTTCTCCACCTCATCATCATCATCATTGGTTTGCATACTAGTTTCAGCGATTGGCTCTTCATCGAGGTATTGTGTCTCTTCCAACTCATGTTTTTTGACTGATGGCAGCTCCTGCACTTCTTGTTTAATTACTTCACGTTTAATGGTCTGTGTTGGTATCTTAGTGAGAACTTTTACCGTAGTTGAGGCAATATCTTGTAGCGGTGTCATTACCGGTCTAAAAAGTTTATTTAATGTTTCATCATGTTCCGACTTTCCCAGCTTCAGACTAAGATATTTCTTGCGAATAGAACATGCCAATTGCTTGATCTTTTTCTATCGAGCAGTGGCAGCAATGTTGCTACTCAATGAAGACATTTTTATCAACTAACAGCAATCATCTTTATTGAACCTTTATATATTTATCGAATCCTTTACGGTGGCGGCCATCATTCAAGTTGAAGTCCTTAGCTATTGTAAAAAAGGCAAAACGATTTTGCCATCATTCCGAACACATTGTCTTAAATTTATCATAGTCCATGTCGGGAGACACGTGCTCATCAAAGACGTGCTTCAAATTTTCCTCATCTTGTCTGAATATGACAATTACGTTGCAATTGTCTCGAATCAGTTGTTTAGGTATTTTGCTATACGTTTGGCATAAATATATTGAATCGATATTCCTGTGCCTTCCCATCGAAAAAAAATTCTGAATCTTGTTTTGTTTATCACCATTCGCATCATTGAAAATGAATACTGAACATTCGCGTGCCTCACTCGGATCAATTACTTCTTCGTTGTCTTTAAAGGAAAAATACGATACACCTTTAACCAGCTTGAGAACGTCTTGTAAGAGCTGGTACTTTGGTTGGTAGAGTGACTTGGAATAGATGTAGACGTTCTCGAATCGTAGGCCGTTTTCATTGAATAGTAGTGATAACGATGCGTTGATCTTTCCGCAACCACTAGGTCCGCAGAATGCTGCTCGTAGGGAATTTGGTAACAAATGTCCGTGACGATGGTGATGATGGTGATTCTTCGACAAAGTCCAAATTTTCGATAGGCAGTTGGACATCTTGTTGCTTCATATACATCTTACGATATACTGACATCATCCTTATTGCGGATACTAATTACGAGTTGGAAAATCGAGCCTGGGAGAGATTCAAGTCAAAGGACGCTTCACTTGGCGAAAAAGCAGCTTCTTGGCTTATAACTACAGGCATGAAGGCTAAACGCAAGATGGGGCTTGGAATCAAAAAACGATGTGGAAAAAAATCTTTTCGACAGAATGTGGTTCTACCAATCAAGAGAGCTATTGCCGGATCTGGAAGTGATGTCCGTAAGACATCGTTATTGGCGTTGAGAGCAGCCCGAGCAGTCATTAAGAAGGCAGGTGGTCGCAAGAAAATCCATGTACCTCGAGTCATTCCTTTTGAGTCGAAAATTGGTGGTTTTCTCCCACTAATACCCCTATTTGCGGGGTTGTCAGCACTAGGAGCTCTTGCCGGGGGAGCCAGTGGAGTAGCCAAAGCCGTGATAGATGCAAAGAACGCCCGCAAGAAGTTGGAGGAGGACCAGCGCCATAATCAAGCCATGGAAGAGCTTGCAAAGAAAGGAAGCGGTATTTTTCTTAAAAAGTCCCGCAACGGCTTCGGGCTTTACTTAAAGAAGCAAAAAAACTCCCAATAAAGCTACCCAATCGAGCACTTTACAATCACGAGCTTGAGCAATATGCCAAACATTTGAAGATCCCCTACTTTAGGGGAGTATTTATGCGAAACACCTTACCTAAACATTCACAAACAAAGGAGTCTGCCATCGTTAATTTGGATACCAGCAGTCATCACGGTACGCATTGGGTAGCTTATGTGCGAAATGGAAACACCGTTCAGTACTTTGATAGCTTTGGATGTTTGAAACCACCCCGAGAATTAGCCAACTACTTTGGCAATGGAGTGAAAATCCTCTACAACAATGACTCTTATCAGACGTACAATCAATCAAATTGTGGCCATTTATGCTTGAAATTCCTCTATAATAAAAAATAAATATTTTGCATTAATGTTGTTTTACCTTTACCTATATTAGCAGCTAACAAGCGGATAATTATCAGTCATGTCTGTGATCATCACATTGAAAGGTCGCAGCCCAATACTGTCGATTGATTTTCAACCAGCTATTCAGTTGGATCCCAACTACAACTACGGACTAGCTTTATTGAGTTTTCACTAGTACAACAGCATCCCAAACATTGAGAGAGGTGACAAGATCTACCTGTTTGACGATCAAAACACGCAAACATTCATCGACTTGCCCGAAGGTTCATACGAAATTGGTGACATCGAAGCTTATATTAGAAAGGCACTTGGCATTCATTTGGCAAAGGACGTTGAGAATATTTTCTCATTGAAACCCAACAACAATACTCTCAAGTGTGAGCTTTTCAGCAGCAAGTACGCTGTGGACTTTCAACCGCAAGACAGCATCGGTGATATTCTGGGCTTCTCTAAACAGCTGCTACCACGCAATCAAGTTCACAGTTCCGATTTACCAGTGAACATTATAAAAGTTAGAACGATTTATCTCGATAGCAACATCACATCAGGAGCCTTCTACAATAACACACCTTCACACACCATTTACGAGTTTGCCGTTGCAGTTGATCCTGGTTTTGCTATCGACGAAACACCTCAGCATTTAATCTATTTGCCGATTAACAGAAGCGAAATACATAACCTCACATTGCTAATTTTGAATCAAGACTCTGAACTTGTGAATTTTCGTGGTGAAGAAATCATCATTCGACTTGAGCTGAAACAACTACAATAATAATGGGTCGACTTGAATTTGATGAAGAACCATATAAGAGGTCAACCGCTCCTCGTCCAACATCAGTTTCTATGAAACCTCTCAAGAGATCACTCATGCTCTCAAACAGATTGTTTCTAACGCTCGGCTACCATGTCAACTCCTCAAATGTTCGATATCGTCCGCAAACCAAATTTTGATGATAGTGTAAGATGCGAGGAGTTGCGAATCTACTATCCATATGTCAAGTCATTCGGCAACAATGATATCGTTGAAATCACCGTCAATCAAACAGATTGTTGGTTTTCCATGGCTGGTTCCTGCATCTCAATCCAGGGACAAGTGGTGAAGACAGCAGACAATGGAGAAAGGAAATTGAAACCGTGAGAGACCCTGGTCGCGTGAGTACAATTCGTGGATACTTGTGCTACGACCCCAACAGTTCAAAGGTTCTATTCATAGCCGGGTGGAATTTTCCACATGAAGCGTATATGAATGCCGCCGATAAAACTTTTCACATGTACATTCCATTGGGACATTTGTTTTCCATCTTCAACGATTACAAGCAGGTGATGTGTCGTAAACAAACAATTCGTCTGGTGACCCGAGCCTTCTGCATAATTATCCACGATTGCCTAATGGAATTTCTCCCACTCAGCGAAATTGTCCGAAGCTTATATTAGATCACTCAGCTGTTTAGAAAATCAGCTTTTCAACGGTTCACCATGGAAATTGCAATTGTCGACATTCAAGGTTTCGAAATCCAGGGAAGATTTGTTCCCAAGGAATTGGTTATCAAGACACGTAAACGCACAGGTGTGTTTTTATTTAAACCACCCAAACCGTTTAACTATCTATCAGCAGCAGACAAAAGACAAGTACGATATTTGGAACAACGGCTACACCGACTACACTACTCTGATGGCCCCTACGATTTGAATACTATGAACGACATTTTGAGAATTTACCTAACCAAATGCACGCACATTTATGTACGAGGCCATCAGAAATATGACTTTTTATTTATCAAGTTATTTGAAGAGCTGAAAATTCACAATCTGAGAAAACTGCTTAACGAAGATGGGGAATCACACTATCACCTAATCAATCTGGAGAACTTCAGTGGCGCTGTTGAACTGAAACCTTCTGACTCTCCATGCATTTTTCACTGCCGCTGCAATGATCCAGTACGATGTGCAAAAGAAAATGTTGATGTAGTTTATTATTGGCTTCTGAATAGTGTTTTGCATAAATAAAACATTGTGTATAACTATGTGTTTTAATTATTCATTCTTTTCCTTATACATTTCACAATTAATTTAAGTAATAATATTGTAATTGTAGAGAGTGTTACACAAATAAGAATAAGCACTTTGTGGAGCTCCTCTTGTAGGTTAGCATCACGTATAGTCATTGAGCTGTTCGATAGTAAAGTTTTTTCATCTTGGCAAGAAGCTGCTGAAATCCAGTCAGTGTCACCTTCAGTGTCATCAGAAAATATCAGCTTCAGTTTGAAATTTTTTGTTGTGTTTGACAGGCGAGCAAAATATACAGGCAACCGTCCATCGTTTAATCTATCTCGAGCCATCAATGTATAGTTGGAGCGGTTCAAACAGTTCCCTGAAGGGCATACAGCCATGTCCTTGGTTCCATAAGGTATATTAACATACAAGACATTTTTCAAAATTAATGTGAATATTATAAAGCTTGATTTAAGTAAAGTCATTTTTATCGATCTGCATTCAACAGTAGTTGGTGAGACACTATGCTCATCTTGCACCTCTTTCGTTACTTTATTCTAAAAATTATTAGCAGACTACTAGAAACCATAACATCAAATTCTTGATCCATCATTAAAAATTTTCTCAAAATTATTACGCTCGGCCTTGAATCATCCGACAAAATCAGAAACTATAGACTCGAAGGAGTGGACGTTCTCGCGCATGCAGGCTTAAGCAAAAGATTTTAAATTTTTTTACAGACAACAACACACCATATCTTTCAGACGCTTGATACATTAAAAAAAATTCTAAGTCTCAAAGCTCGACGTCCGACGAAAGTTGCCGCGCCACGGACTTGCGCCATTTTACAGCCAACTATATCCCCCCATCCAGCCCCCAAATATCTAACCGAACAACGCCCAAAAACACGCGCCCGCGCAACGGGCATGTACCATACCTTTTCAAATAAACATTTCTCGATTAACCGCATTAGCGCAGCTCGTTGGACACCTGACTTTGTAATCAGGCAAGCCGCGTTCGATACCCGGCCAAGCTTTTTTTTCTCTAACCACCACAACCAACAACAGATGGCGTGCACCCTGCAACTCACAATACAATGACTTTCAATTATTAACAACAGATGGCGTGCACCTCTGCAACACACGCAACCCACAATACAATGGCTTTCATTTATTAACAACAGATGGCGCGCACCTCTGCGACACACCCAAATGTCTTTCGCGCACCACTACGACCACCCCCAATGTCTTCTTGTTCCCAATGTTTTCTTCTTCTTATCCAAACAACAACTACCAACAGCTCGGCAGCAGCTCCCGGCGAGAACTCGATGACTGGTTACCTTTATGACCACTTCCGCCCCAGAAACCGCTTTGTTTAACTACTTAGAATGTTTATGGGCATATCAACATATAAAGAAGTTTACAAGATAAACACAACAAGGAGGAACAATTATAGACCTACTAATTACGGATTTGAAGAATATAAACTATGATGTACATTTAACACCCAAAATTACAGATCATTCTATTATAACAATAGACCTACAGAAATAACAAAAATGTAAAAAGGAAAAGAAAACCATAAGAGACCTTTCTAAATTTGAGGAAACTAAGTATCAAATGGATTTAATAGGAAGAGAATGGGACAATAATAGCGTACATATTGACGCACTATCTGATAGATTAATATCAAACAAACATTCAAGAAACTTTGAATATACATGAACCATTAAAAGAAATAACTATATAAAAGGAATGAGGAAACAAAAAGTGGTGGACAGAAAAAAATGGTTCAGAAATAACAGAAAGAAACAGACTGTACAGAAAAGCTACACTAACTAAATTAAACCAGGATTGGGAATTATTTAAACAAAAAAGAAATTCAGTAACCGCAATGATTAGAAACCATATTATTTCAAAAAGATAGATGAAGTAAAAAATGAGTCAAAAGAAATATGGAAAACTGTAAAACACCTTGTAAAAGGAAGCATAAAAAATGAAAATAAAAACGGAACAATATTCAATAATGAGCTTGAAACAGACAATAATAGAATAGCCGAACAATTTAATACCTTTTTTAAGCAGTATAACATAAATAACACGAAATTTAAGTTGTAATAATTCAACTTTTAATGAAATAGTAAATAATATACAGAGTCTCTATTGTCGTTTAAAAGCATTTAAAAAAATTGAATTTATGGAGCTTAAAAAAATTGTAAAAGATATGTAGAACAAAAAAAGTAGTGTAGAAGGAATAAACATAGAGATAGTAAAAACATGATTTCAGGTTGTAGGTAATCATTTTTTGCAAGTCATTAATACAAGTATCGAAATTGGACAATTCCCTGAGAATTGGAAAACCTCAACAATAATACCAAAAGAAAAAAGATTCAAATTTATGCAATAACTTTCGTCCAATAAATATGGTGCCCAGTTATGAAAAACTATTAGAAATAGTCGTCAATAATCAAATAGTGGAATATTTAGAAGCGAATAAAATTTTAAATTGTTTTCAAGCAGTCTTCAGAGAGAACAACTCATGTGAGACTGCCTCACAGTCAGTACAGCGGCACACTGTTTCTTGATTCTCGAAGAGCATTTGAAACTGTCAATAGAGACTTGTTAGTCTTAAAATTAGAAAAATATGGAATACAGGAGAAAGCACTGAAATGGATTACAAGCTGGAAGAAGTAAAAAAACAAGATACAACAACAACGAATCTACACTGAAAGAAACAATACATGGTGTCCCACAGGGTACTGTAATGGGACCAAATTTGTTTGTAATATACATTAATGACATTAATCAGTACATTGAAAAAATCCATATTCAACTTTTTGCGGACGACACATTAATCTATTTCGCTGCAGATAATATAAATACAATAGTGAACACCTTAAATTTAGAAATGAATAACGTATCAAAATGGTTAAAGAAAAATAATCTCAGCCTCAATATCGATAAAACAAAGTTCATGATAGTGAGAATTAGATATAGCCCTGTAAATGCGACACATCATCAAGGAGTATGGGTAGGAGTGAGAATAGAACAAGTGAGTGAATGGAAATATTTGGATGTCATGATAGACGATTGTTTAACATTCGCGAACCATGCATTATATATCACAAGTAAAATAACCAAGAAAGTGAATGCTCTAGGAAAGATGAAATCAACGTTAAGTGAATGGTCCAAACTCTTAGTTTATAAGACCATAATAATGCCTCATTTTAATTTTTGTCTAACCATTTTATTTCTATTAAAAAACTCTGAAATTGATATTATGCAAAAAAGACAGAACTAGGCCTTACGTATAATATTGAACACTAATAGATATGCTCATATAAGGACAATGTTGGAATCTGTAAACCTTCTAAGTGTTAAACAGTCAATTCACTATAACACATTAATATTTACATTCAAAATGATCCACGGTCTCGTTCCAAATCATTTGTTGAATCACTGCAAAAGAGTAGAAAATGTCCATCGTTACACAACCAGGAACGCAGAAAACTTTCATATAACAACAGTGCACAGAACATCTGATCAACAAAACCTATTCCACAAAGGACTTAAACTGTACAATGAGCTACCAAACAACATAAAAAAATGTAATAAATTAAGTGATTTTAAAAAACTTTGTTTTAGTCATATAAAAAAATACTTTTAGCGCTGTAACATTATATTGAAATAAACTAATTAGGGAGATTGAATATATATATATATATATATATATATATATATATATATATATATATATATATATATATATATATATATATATATGTGAGTAGATCTATAAATTGTATAAAGTTGTATTTATGTTAGCTAAAGCTATTAATAAATAAATAATAATAAAAGAAATATTTTTACAATGTCATTTTTGAGCTTTATTTGAAGAAACCCAATTATTTTTTTGGAAACAATAAAGTTTTTATACTTTTTATTTCTTTAAAAAACAATTGTAAAACTTAAACATCCAGATATTTAATTTATAATGTTTATGTTTATGTATAGTAAATAGGCTTTTATTCGTAATCAAGTCTTTCACCCACGACCTTCTCCTAATGAAAAGTCACAAAATACCTCCTTCTGATGTTGTATTTCGGTTGAACTCAGTGTAGTTAAGCTCCTTAGATACTAAGGAACTTTATAATTGATTTTTCCGTAGCAGTGGAACATGCTTAAGGTATGGGATAATGAACCGGAATGTTCTACAGAAATTTCCACTAAAACATTGTTCCGAGTACGAGTTCACCTAACATGATGTATATCCCTAAGTTTCCTCCCCATTTTCCACGTAATTGTTGGAAGTAGATAATTTGTATAATACATTAATTAACTACTATGATAAAATTGAAAAAATATTTCTTTGAATCCTGTAACCAGAATTTATAAATTTACTCTGCTTTACTCAATTGACAAATTTTAATTAACTAAGTTTGTTCTTCAATAATAATAACTGTACAGCCGACAATGTTTTATTTTATTATTTATGATTAGTTGTACCGGCGGTGGACACAACTTATATAAATTATTAAACGGTGATTTTTTTACTTCGTAATTTGTTGATATATAATATACACATATGGTTTATACATATATATATATATATATATATATATATATATATATATATATATATTTGAGTTATTTTTTTAATTGTCGTTTTTTCTTTTCCAGATTTTTGACTATTTCCTTTTCCTCATAAGTTTAACATTTGCAAATTACATATGTATATTCATGTAAGGAAAGGAAAAATACCCCACCTAATTATTCAGGGTATAATTGTATCTTGACAAAAGCAATAGAAATATTATTGGCCGAATGACGTCTCGATTAATTCAGTAATTTTCAAGCTCGCCTCACTTGAAAGATGTGCGGTTTTCTATAAAAAAAAATCCCTGTCTGCCTTTCAACAGATACTTGAAATTTTCGAAAATGATTCAACCCATTTTGGGAAAAAGTGTATATGTATACCAATTTTCACCTCTTGTTTCCGGGAAATTAATTTTCCATAAAAACAAGGAAAGGCCACTTCCACCTATCGAATAACTAAACTTTCTCAAAATGACCCCTCCTTTAATTTAAAGCATATTGTGGTAATTTTCATGCCCATATTACTTTAAAATTGTGAGGTTTTCTAGAAAATACCCATCTGGTCCCTAATCCACTAGCTCAATTTTCGCACAATAATTATAATATTTATTTCTTTTCATTTAGAGATACAAGTTTGTATACCAATATTAAACACTGTATAAGTTTACAAGATATTGAAATGGTACATTTAAAAATGTTTGAGGTTGTACAATCTTGTGTTCACAAATTAGGTAATCTTGCCACCACCACTAAAAATCTACAACAAGCTTATGACACTAATATGAAAAATCAAAAACAGAATTAGTTGAAGGGATATTGTCACAAACTCATGAAATAGGCAACCAGGAAATATAGATTGTGAAGTCAGATGTAACAGACATAAACGATGAAGTGAAGGTACTAAAAATTCCACTGGATACTGAATTCAAAGTCGGTAACATCGATTCTATTCAAAGCACAGTACAAAGTGATATTCAAAGTGTATAACTGGAAATTAAAACAAATGACGCTTAAAGTGAGTGCGAATATATATGAAATTGAACTCAAGAAATCTATTACAACTTTCAATTAGAAAAATGGCAGAAATGGGTGAGAAAATAACTCAGATCCTGATAAAACGTGACAAAAAAGAGACACAAAAACAAGAAGAAATCGAACAAAGGTTAGTGAAATCAGTTGATAATAATACGTAAAATTGTAACTAGTATAGATGAAAAGCAACATAATTTAATTAAAGGGTTGGTTATTTTCGAAATTTGAAGAAGAATAAAAACAATCGGAATTAAAAATGCAATAAGAATATAAACTATAAGAAGAAAAGAGACAAAATGAATTTAAAATATTTGAAGAAAAACAGGAATAAATGGAAACAAAACTAAATAACTAACGCAACTAGTTATACACGGTAACGAAGCAGTTAACCAGAAAATAGTGATTATGGAATAAGACAAAAGATATAAACGATTACATAAAAATCCTAAAAATTACTGTGAATACTCGCGAAACATCGATTCCATCCAAAGTCAGGTAAAAGTTAAATTAGTACAAATCAAAACACCGTACAAAATGATATTCAAAGACTACAAATGGAAATAATAAGAATACAACAGGACTTACAGCCACGAAAATATCAGAACACTGTAAGTACCAAGGTCTCCTTTAGCAAGCCATTTACATTTGATGGTAGATTATCTTGACCTATGTACAGACAGCAATTTGCAGCCTAAGATACAGCTAATGGGTGCGCTAACCAAGAAAAATCTACATCTGTTGTAATTTCTGGTATTGGAGTTCATCCAAAGCATTCCAGTCGATGAACAAGGTAGCTTCGACAAGATCATTGCAGTCCTAGATTAGAGATATGACAGAACGCTGAGATCTGGAGAGAGTCTACAATAGTTTGGAGCAGAGATTAGAGGATTAGGACACCTACCCTATCCAGATCTGCCAGAGTAAACTAAAGATTAATTGGCCACACAGAGTTTAATAAATGGTTGAAGTTCAAAGGAATTTAAAACTTAGTGGCATCATGGAGAGTAATGAAGCTTTGCTTCGGGCTTTGGAAGTAGAGGCCGTCATAAACATGTCTAAGCCCAAAGTTCGATTAGTTCCCATCAGCCAGTAAGAACCAAAACCATCCCTTCAGGCAATGTTGACCGGAATAAACAAATTAATGGAACGGTTACAAGGAACTGACAGCAGAGGAGCATGTTACCGTTGTGGATGGACATGGCACTTTCTACGTGACTGCAGAGTAAGGCTATCTTCTGAACGATCACCAACCAGGGGTAGCCAACCAAAGAACCTCATGTCTAGAAACCGTCAACCAGTCGGCATAAGGATGCTAATACTGTGTAACCCTCCACCAGCATCCAGAAGAGTATCCATCCGGAGAATTTGCCGAGATAGCAGCAGTCACCGGCCCCGCTCTATCCATTGCCTGGTCCAGGGTTTTGAGGTCATCAGAAATCCGACCTGTTAACAAAAAGTCAAGCTAAGAAGTCATCGGCGAGTCCATGTCAATATAGGATTATTCATATGGCCTAAAGCATTATGCTTTACCACTCAAGAGGCAAAAACAATATCGTCGATGCTGGTAGAACAGGTATTCAGTAATTTAACAAGGTTGGTAGCAACAACTAGCGTGATTAGGATGAGCATATTCACCTATTCTTGTTGGCCTATCGTTCAGCCTCGACTGACTCCAGCCAGAGTACTATTCGGAAATGGACGGAGATTACCTTGTAATTTGACCTTTGGCTCAACAGAAGCACCGTCCTAAGAAGTAAACGATTATGCTGACCAATTCCGACAGCACATGCTGGCAATACACGAACTAGCCCAAACGCAGATGTTGGTCACCAGCGATCGGAAAACACATGCTATGATCTTATCATAAATTTAGTCGGCTTCCAAGAGAGAGAGAAGGTCTGACTAAACAACCCCCAGAGGAGCAAATGCAAATTTTCAAAGCTCACACCATAGTGAAATGGTCCATACGAGGTGGTTAAGAGGATCAATGGTGTCATCTATCGTATTCGCCGAAATCGAAGAGATAAGATGAAGCTGATTCATTTGGATCGATTCGCTTCCTATGTTGTGAATGATTCTGATCGGGACGAAACAATAACAGACGAATATAAAAAACGCATCGACAATGGCAGTCATAAAAATTCGATTAATGTATAAAACTAACGTTGACACATTTCGAAATCGAATACCATCTAGACTGGCTGCCCAGAGAGCTGGAAAAACCTTCGAACGAATGAATTGTATATAAGACGCGGCTGCTTGGAAACGACGCAGTCTTGGTTGGAACCAGCTGATACTATTAGTCATTGTGTTTTGTCAATTAGTTAATTTCCATAAAAATAACAACGTTTCAAGTGAGTGCGAATATTTGTGAAATTGAATTCACGAAATCTATTGCAATACCAAATGTTTCCATACCAAAACATCCAAATTTGATGGTAAATCAACATGGAATATATTCAAACGGCAATCTGATGCTGTTGCTGCAGCTAATAGATGAGATAGCCACATGTACTTCTCTTGTCATTTCTTTAAAAGGTCCAGCATTAGAACTCTTCTAGAGCATTCCTCCGGATGAACAATGTAACTTCGACAAGGTCATTCTA
This sequence comes from Octodonta nipae, assembly GCA_034190945.1. Lineage (NCBI taxonomy): Eukaryota > Metazoa > Arthropoda > Insecta > Coleoptera > Chrysomelidae > Octodonta > Octodonta nipae. Next base: position 122,913,577 of record CM067217.1, read on the forward strand.
GTCTAAATAAGAGATATGATTACCCGGCACAGAGTCAAGTATATCACACAAAAGATCAATTGGCTATGCAGTGTTTTATAAATTGTATAAGAGATGTTGAAGTTCAAACAAGTCTAAGACATAGTGTCATTAAGAAAAGCAATGAAGCGTTGTTCCGGGATTTAGAAGTATAAACGTTATAAACATGTTGTCCATGACGAGGGTACGAGCAGTTTACTTTAGTCACGAAGAAGCAGAGTCACCCATTCAGTCGTTGTTTTCTGGTATGAACAGACTAGTCAAATGGTCATGAAGAACTAAAACTGGAAGAGTGAAGAGTTGTACGGACAGGACAATAGTTTTTATATTTGAGTTAAATTTTTTGGTATCACTTATACCCGGTTGAGTTGAAAATTATTCAAATTATATATTTTATGTTACCACATTTTACGTTTTTTTGATTTGATATACGGGGTGAGTTAAACTATTTCGACGTATATATTTGAGCAGAAAATTCTCTTTCATATTATTATTTAAATAAAATAACTTATTAGAAATTACCACTTAATATAAACTTATATTAGATTAGGTCGTAAATACCAAGCTGGTAACAATTTCTTTGGTTTCTTACTTAAATTTAATAAATATATATAAGTAAGGGAGGAAAAATTATACATCCCAATTATACATTTAAATATGCGAGTTTAGTGGAAACCATTTCCCTTTTTTAACCCACTTCCAAAAAGGAGGAGGTTATCAATTCGTATGCAACTTTTTAGGGTTTCGTATATACAATATATGGATACCCTTATAATATCACTCAGGATTTCTGCCTCTGTCACATCACAGCCATTTTCTCCTAAACTACTGGACCGAAGAGGTTGAAATTTGGTATCAATGTATAGTTTGGTGACCCGATCAGGAGTACATATCGTAAAAGAAAAAATTTTGATTTTAGGGGTACTTCTGGGGGGAAAAACTAAACAAATCGACCGTTCCCCCCCTGATCTATGAAACTACTGAACCTAAAATTTTGAAACAAATAGGAAATATAGAGCGTTGCCCGAACTTTACAGAAAATTTAAGGAGAAACCATTAATGTTAATTTTGGGGGTCAAATTATAGAACTAAATCAAAATTTAAAAATAAAAAAAAATTTCAAACGCATCATGTAATATATCAAATGAAAGGTCTCATTCTGAGGAACACAAATATATTTTTTTCATATTAAAAAAATTATTTAAAAAGATATTTACCAAAATATGCCAAAATTTACCCATTCTCCCCCCCCCTTATCTCCGAAACTATAAAAAGTAAAGTTTTGAAAATAACAGATTTATAGGTTCTGACCTGAAGTTTACTGGAAAAATAAGGAGACACCTTTACTTTTAATTTTGGGGGGCCAATTACAGAATTAAATGGAAAATATAAAATTAAAATTGTTTCTAACCCATCATGTTATATATCAAATGAAAGTGTTCATTACGACGAAAACAAATATATTTTTTTCATATTTTTAAAATAAATAAATTAATAGATATTAACAAAAATATAAAAAAATTTACCCATTCCCCCCCTTATCTCCAAAACCATAAGCTGGAAAATTTTGAAAAAAATTGAGATATAGCCCCTCACCTGAACTTTACTGGAAAATGAAGGAGAAACACCTAATATTTATTTTGAAGGGGGAAATTATAGAATTAACTGGAAAATTAAAATTAAAATTGTTTCTAACCGATCATGTTATATATCAAATGAAAGGGCACATTATGACGAAAACAAATATATTTTTTTCATATTTTTAAAATAAATTAATTAAAAGATATTAACAAAAATATAAAAAAAAATTACCCATCCCCCCCCCTTATCTCCGAAACCATAAGCTGGAAAATTTGGAAAAAAAATGGAGGTATAGCCCCTCACCTGAACTTTACTGGAAAATTAAGGACAAAACCCTAATATTTATTTTGGGGGGCAAATTATAGAATTAAATGGAAAATTAAAATTAAAATTGCTTCTAACCCATCATGTTATATATCAAATGAAAGGGCTCCTTATGACGAAAACAAATATATTTTTTTCATATTTTTAAAATAAATTAATTAAAAGATATTAACATAAATATAAAACTTTTTTACCCATTCCCCCCCCCTTATCTCCGAAACCATAAGCTGGAAAATTTTGAAAAATAATGGAGGTATAGCCCCTCACCTGAACTTTACTGGAAAATTAAGGAGAAAACTAAAATTAAAATTGTTTCTAACCCATCAACATGATGAAAGGGCTCATTATGAGGAAAACAAATGTTTTTTTCATATTTTGAAAATAAATAAATAAAAAGATATTAACAAAAATATAAAAAATTTTACCCATCCCCCCCTATCTCCGAAACCATAAGCTGGAAAATTTTGAAAAAACAATGGAGGTATAGCCCCTCACCTGAACTTTACTGGAAAAATAAGGAAAAACCCCTAATATTTTTTTGGGGGCAAATTATAGAATTAAATGGAAAATATAAAATTAAAATTGTTTCTAACCCAGCATGTTATATATCAAATAAAAGGGCTCATGATGAAGAAAACAAATGTATTTTTTCCATATTTATAAAATAAATTAATTAAAAGATATTAACAAAAATATACAAAATTTTACCCATTCCCCCCCTTATCTCCGAAACCATAAGCTGTAAAATTTTGAAAAACTGGAAGTATAGTACCTCACCTGAACTTTACTGGAAAAATAAGAAGAAACCCCTAATATTCATTTTGGGGGGCAAATTATAGAATTAAATGGAAAATAAAAAATTATAATTGTTTCTAACGAGTCATGTAATATATCAAATCCCAGGGCTCATTATGACGAATAGGTACAAATATATTTTTTTAATTTTTTTAAAATGAATATTTTAAAATCTATTAAAAAAATATTTAAAAAAATTACCCATTCTCCCCGTTATTCCCCAAACTCTAAGATCTCATTTTTTTGTTTATAGGAAAAATATGAAAAAAAAAATCTAATTCTATTATTTGGCCTCTAAATAATAGAATTAAACGGAAAATAAATTACTAGAAAACCCCCATAGTAATTTTAGGGACAAATTATACAATTAAATGGAAAATAAAGATTCAATTTTCAAAGGCATCATGTAATATATCAGATAAAAGGCTCATTATGTGAATTACAAATATTCATATTTTTAAATCATTTGTATAAAAGATATTAAAAATATTAAACATCGACTTAATTCCCACTTTAGAAACTACACTATTTAAAATTTGAAAAATATATTTTATTTATATTTTTAAATAATTTGAATAACAGATTTAATAATTTATAATTTAAACTTTGACCGATTTTGCCGTTTTTCTTCCAATCTACAGAGCCTCAAAACTCAGACAGTAGATTATAAAAGGCATTTCTGAAAGTTTATTAGTAAAATAAAACTTCTAATGTTACTTTTTGGGGGCCAAATTAGAAAATTAAATACATATGTATTGTGATAAAAATCAAGAGAATCCTAAAGCAGATAAAGTAAAAAGTCTATGTGTGGAAAATCAAAGTGTATATTTTTTATAAATTTAAAACGCTTCCTATAAAAGATATAAGGGTAAGTACAAGAAAATGCACTCATTCCCTGCTTGTCTGAAACTGGAATATTCGAATCTTGAAGGTGGTACGGAACCCTAAGTATGCGAGTCCAACTCGCACTTGACCAAATTATTATATAATACTTGCTTCTCTGACGAAGTCTTCTGTTATTTTTTATGTACGTCCTGCGATTATTAAAAAACGGCCTGGGCAATTTTGATGATTTAAACTGCATTATATTAAGGAACATTACAGAAAGGTCCCATATAATTGTCTATAATGAGATTTACGGTTTTCTAGAAAATCAGAAATAAAAAGTAAAAAAGTGACTAGATTTCAGCGATTTTCAATGAATCGTCGCTGTTTTCTCTAAAAGTGCTCACGCAACTTGAATATTATAAATCTAGTATACAAAGATATGTTCCAGCATGTTTCCGTACATTTTTCGATAACGCAAAACATACCATTTTTCTGAAATTCGGAAAAATATATGCAAAAAAACTGTAAACATCGTGGTAAATGTCAAATTTTTATCATAAATATCTAGTTTAAATGTCATGATATGCTATGAAAGTATATCGTACGGGATTTTTAATGGTTTTCAATTTGATGCATTTGAAACTCAGTTTCTGTTAGAGACGAAGTTATATTCACGTGAAATGGCAGACAATATTCTGTTAGTTTATCGAAAAATTTGTTAGATATATCGGCGAACTCTTCTATATGTTATACGGTTGTAGGTGCGTACATGTGATTAGGTGGAACATAAGCCGTTGTATACATAGGATGGTTGAAATATAAGTTGGAATTGAATTAGTTATACAGGGTGTTTCTAAAAATATTGTATTGGCACATAAGTAGTTGCGTATACAAGGTGGTTGAAATAAGAGTGGAGCAAAACTAGAGTTATACAGAGCGGATATTTGCGGAAAATAACTACAGTTATACAAAAGGGTTTAAAAATGTCAGAAGTCGTTGAATATACAGGGTGGTTGGAGTAGATTTACAATTATACAGGGCAGTTTAAAAAAGTTATATAGTTTGGAATATAAGTAGTTGCTTATACAAGGTATTTGGAGTAAGGGGAAAATTATTGTTATTCAGGTGTATCATAAATTTGATATATAAGCATAAGCAGTTAGGATAGACAATAGACAATTTATTGATCTTTTTACTACAAAAGTAGATAAGTTATGTCAATAGATGGGTGTATAATCTCATCTTACAAGAAGTAAAAATAAAGTCCAAATAAGAATTACAACTATTCATTATTAATATCAATAAGATTTAACATTGTTCTTTAAAAGAGTATATATAGCACAATTAAGATATACATATTTACAGCAAACAATTAAACACATAACTATATTAAGTCAAACAATTGCTACTAATGAAAACATTTAAGCTTTTCCTAGTGGATATATTTCAAATGCTCCAATGGTATAAAAAGTTTCATTTAGCAGTAAAGTTGTTACTTGTTTTTTATATAGTGCTAGAGTTTCTTTTTTATATTTTCTGGTAGTGAGTTAAAAACAGTCTGCAACCCAGATAGTGACTAGTTTTCTTAATAAATTGATCATTGTATTTTTCAATACAGAAATTTTCTGTTTCGCGTCGGATAACTGTGAAAGGAGTCATGCGATACAAGGTTATCTTGATTCTGATAAATATACACTAAAAGTTTGTAAATTTAAGTGCTTGTAACTGTTAATATTCGTTCTTTTTTGAAGAGTTCTCTACATGAAGCGTTATATGGTAAATCAAAAATTAATCTCATTATTATTTTTTGCATAACCAGCACTCTCTATATGTCATGCGCACTTCCCCACACCGCTATAGTATAGGGGATGGCTGTATACGCGTTAGCGTAATATAAAGTTATAAGATTAGAATCGTTTAATGAGTTTTTTAAGGAATTCAACATAAAAAAACATTTATTTAGATTTGAGCAAACATATTTGAGTTATAGAACGTAGATCGGAGTACAATTATAGACATGGGTTCAAAAAAAATTTTAGAAGCAGTTGGATATACTGGGTGATTGAAATAAATGTAAAATTATAGTCATAAAGTGTGGCTAAAATGATAAATTTTATTATATAGAGTAGACCATGAGCAGTTGCATAAATGGAATACTAGACCTCTGGGACGAAATAAAATCATAGGTATGCAGGAATAATTTAAACAATAGCAAAAGAGAAATAGTCAATATTGTGGCAAGGATTTATAGTTATGCAGGGTGGTTCAGACAATGATAGACCAATAATTTATATAATATATATATATATATATATATATATATATATATATATATATATGTTTTAGGTGGTGTCCGGGAATTCATCCGCGTAGTTGATAACTGATCCCTGCCGGTATCGATAGTAAAATGACGACGTTTCGGCAGTCACATCTGCCCTCTTCAGGTCGGTTCGCATAATTTTCGTAGCCTTCTGCTTTCGCTTCTAGTTACTCGAATACTAAGATTTTCTGAAGCGAGCGCGCTGTTATATAGTCGCGGCTCGGCGCCTATCGGTTGACACCGTGAACGGCTGCGTGTGATTGGCCCTTGACGCTCAGTGGGCACGGCTCTAGATAAGTTGTTGGGTCAGTAGTAATTTGTTTATATGCTGGATCTTGTAACAATATTTGAATTTTGTTTGAATAATTCGCTGTATCTAAAATTACAGTAGCATTTCCTTTATCAGCAGGTAGAATGACAATGTCCTTGTTGAGGCGCAGTTGTTTCAAGGCCTCATTTTCTTCCTTTTGGGTGGTTTAGACTTTCTTAGAACATGTGACACATCTTGTCTAATTATTTCAGCGGTGTTCGCATCTAATTTTGAAACTGCTGTTTCCACGCCACATATTATGCTCTCTGTTGGTATGTGAGAGGGAGCAATAGCGTAATTGAATCCCTTAGCCAACACGCCAATCGAGGAAGTGATCAATTGGGCCGAAGATAAGTTATAAACGGTTTTATTCGTTTCCAATTGCCGTGAGGTTAGACTGTGACCGTTATTTTCCGAGACAAATTCGTTTTTGGGCTTCTGTTGGAGCTTCAATTTGTTAAATTTTGCCTGTTGTTGCATTGTTGTTAACTCTTCATTGGTTTCGGCCCTAAATTCGCTAATCTCATCGAATTGAAATAGCGAAGAGACCTCACAGTCTAAACGCACGCAATGAAATTCAGAACTTATCGAATTGTTGGAAAATCCTATTAAACACCGTACCGGCCCGAACCCGTCCAATAACAACTCAACCGGAAATAACAAATCAGCAGGATGGAGCCGTGCCCACTGAGCGCCAAGAGCCAATCACACGCTTCCGTTCACGGTGTCAACCGATAGGCGCCGAGCCGCGACTATATAACAGCGCGCTCGCTTCAGAAAATCTTAGTATTCGAGTAACTAGAAGCGAAAGCAGAAGACTACGAGAATTATTCGAACCGACCTGAAGAGGGCAGATGTGACTCTGCCGAAACGTCGTCATTTTACCATCGATCTCGGCAGGGATCAGTTATCAACTATGCGAATGAATTCCCGGAAACCTCCTAAAACATTTAGTGCCCGCGAGAACTTAAAAACAAATATAGTGAATCTCTACGGGGAGAATACTTTTCATTTGTGTAAAACATTTGAGAAATTACGCGCGAAAAGAAGCAAACTTTTGTGCGATATACATTTTTTACAACGATGCCGCGATGAAGGAGTTATTCCGAAAAACATGACGGTAAAGTTCTGGAAGAACAACAGAAAAACACAGAATATCTTATGGAATATACGTGATAGTGAGAAGCCATACGCCATACGTGATGTCAGAAGAGATTTGGATGTTCTTAATACTAAACTCCTAGATATCCACCTACAGGTAAGTAATACACTCCACCCGATAATATGGGATAAATTCGATGAGATTAGCGAATTTAGGGCCGAAACCAATGCAGAGTTAACAACAATGCAACAACAGGCAAAATTTAACAAATTGAAGCTCCAACAGAAGCCCAAAAACGAATTTGTCTCGGAAAATAACGGTCACAGTCTAACCTCACGGCAATTGGAAACGAATAAAACCGTTTATAACTTATCTTCGGCCCAATTGAACACTTCCTCGATTGGTGTGTTGGCTAAAGGATTCAATTACGCTATTGCTCCCTCTCACATACCAACAGAGAGCATAATATGTGGCGTGGAATCAGCATTTTCAAAATTAGATGCGAACACCGCTGAAATAATTAGACAAGATGTGTCACATGTTCTAAGAAAGTCTAAACCACCCAAAAGGAACCTATCTATAGAAGAAAATGAGGCCTTGAAACAACTGCGCCTCAACAAGGACATTGTCATTCTACCTGCTGATAAAGGAAATGCGACTGTAATTTTAGATACAGCGGATTATTCAAACAAAATTCAAATATTGCTACAAGATCCAGCATATAAACAAATTACTACTGACCCAACAACTTATCTAGAGAAAACAACCAAGGCCGAACTCCAATCAAGTAGGATCGACAAAAATCTCCAACTGCAACCAACTGCAACTCATTCCGCGTGAAAAGTCATCGAGATGTCCGAAATTCTATGGGTTGACAAAAGTACATAAAGAAGGTGCACCTTTGAGGCCAATAGTAAGCTCAATTGGATCCCCAACACAACACCTAGCCAAATGCCTAGCCCAACAACTTCAACCGTTTGCAGAAGGGGCAGACTCATATGTAAAAAATTCGACACATTTCATCGAAATTCTTAGAAAAACGGTCTTACAACCAGAGTGTCTTCTTGTAAGTTTTGACGTAGTGTCCCTTTTCACCAACATCCCTATCGACGAAGCCTTGGATATCATAATAGAAAAATACAAACCACCTCAACCCCTTATAGACTTAACAAGGTACTGTCTGATGAACACCTATTTTGTTTACGAGAACCAACGATACAAACAAGTGGAAGGAGCTCCAATGGGATCGCCACTCTCACCAGTTATAGCGAACCTTTTTATGGAGAACATTGAGGAGTTGGCACTAAGAACAACAACTCTTAAACCCACTTTGTGGTTGCGATATGTGGATGATACATTTGTGATTTGGCCTCATGGGAGGGAACATCTCAATACTTTTTTAGATCACCTTAATGGCATCAATCACAAAATAAAATTTACCATGGAGCTTGAAGCCAACAATCAACTGTCATTCCTTGATGTTCTCATAAATAGGAAGCAAGATGGAACCCTTGGCCATGCAGTATATAGGAAAGCAACTCACACCAACAGATACCTTCATGCTAATTCTCATCACCACCCAGCCCAACTACAAGCCGTCGTCAAGACTTTAGTAACCAGATCACAAAGGTTAGCTGACAAGGATAACATCAAACAGGAAAAGGACAGTTTAAAAACAGCTCTGAGACAAAACGGATTTACAGACCGAAATATACAAAGAGCCCTAAAGTCAAAACCGAGACAAACAGACGAGGAGCATGAGACACCAATAACCAAGGCTTATTTACCGTATGTCAAGGGGACCACGGACAGTATTGCAAGAATTCTACGGAGACACAATATCGATACTATTTTCAATACAGACAGAAAAATAAGCATGGTGTTGAGGACTCCGAAGTCGAGGATCCCTTTAGAACAACAGGGAGTGTACGAGATTCCATGTGCAGTCTGTCATAAAACCTATGTGGGGCAAACTAATAGAAGAATTCAAGCTAGACGTGATGAACACCAGAACGCTGTAAGAAAGCAGGAAAAAACAACATCCATTGCGGTACACGCCACCACGATGTCACACCGAATAGACTTTGAGAACACCAGGGTACTGGCAAATATAGAACACCCGAAATCAAGACTCGTAAGAGAGGCAATTGAAATAGCGAAGAGACCTCACAGTCTAAACGCACGCAATGAAATTCAGAACTTATCGAATTGTTCACGGTGTCAACCGATAGGCGCCAAGCCGCGACTATATAACAGTGCGCTCGCTTCAGAAAATCTTAGTATTCGAGTAACTAGAAGCGAAAGCAGAAGGCTAGGAGAATTATGCGAACCGACCTGAAGAGGGCAGATATGACTCTGCCGAAACGTCGTCATTTACCGTTAGTTATCAACTACGCGGATGAATTCCCGGAAACTGTAAGTAATAATGAATGATGATTCAAGGCAAATGAACAATTTATAACCTAAGAACGCTGACTAAGCTGTCGCAGCGCCTGCAGTTCTCACGGATGTTCTTCTGCAGGTAACTGGAGACAACACGTGTATGCTGACAAAGCTGGGAACTTGTTGCTTGGTGTTTTCATATTAGTCGATGGAATAACTTAGATAACAACTCCCATTCATAATAAAAAGTTGATGCTACAGCATCGACTTTTAAGGGAGGATCTGCAAATCAATATCCTCGACACGACTAGGAGACTATGGAGCTTTACCCTGGGCTTGATGGTTGATGGTCCTGGTGGTGGTGGTGGATCGGCAGAAGGGCTAATTGTTGTGGGCTTCTGGAATTTTGTTCTGATAATGCTGATAGAAAGGAGGGCAACCACAATTGCAGTTGTTGCGATTATGATGATAGTAAACCCGGAGGTGTGTTTCTCCAAGAATGGTTAGTCTATGAGCTTTTCCAATTCCGTAGAGTTATGGCTAAGCTTATGGTTGGCGATATTCAGGTCTCTGGCATCCAGTTCCTGTAGTGTCATGGGTTTCAACTTTGGAAGTTGACCAATGGTAGGCAGGTTGTCGCAACAGTTGTAGGGGATGTTGACTGGGTGACTCTTAAGTGTGATGTTGTCAACTTTGTTGGTGGTCCTTCTGCCATGGACCCTGGTGTGACCGATGAAGGCATTGCAACTGGGTTGGATGGTCAATAGAGAATTTGTCGATATGGATTGGGTAACGATATCTTTTCCCTTGCATTTGATGTTAATGGGCAACTGTCCGGAAATCGAGATTAGCCAAAGGTTCTGGTCAATCTCTTGAATATTATATTCTTCGGCATATAATATTACAGATTCACAAGTTGGAGGAATTGCTGCTGGTTGTCGAAGAAGCTAGAAGCTGTCCTTCACAAAGAGCTTTTTTGTCTATGGTGTGTGGAATAACTTTGGAACAGATCTTATGTTCTTTAGATAATGGCTTACAGTCACTCAGGTCTTCGTCCAATAGCGAATCGTCATCTCTCGCGATATATTTTAATTTTGTTGGGAGAATATGGTGAAATCCTGTTCGATAATCCAAAACTGGGATAGGATACAAGCGGTACAGTGTATAAGTTTCAGGATTGACTAAGGGAATTTTTAGTACAAGAACAATTTTAGTATTGATCTGAAAAGATTCTAATTCTATTAGATCGATGTATCGAGCAACATTAGAACTACAGAATGGAAGTGGTAAGTTATTTTCATGAAGTGACTGTGATATTTTCTGAAAGGAATCGACCAAATCTACTGGGTTTATAATTGAACTATGTAAAATTTTTAGACGGGCGAAAGGGACTGCAGTTAATACATCTTCAATGTATACGTAACTTTCCATTCAGCTTTCACACAAATCCAAGACATTGGCTTGAAGTTCATAAAAAGCAAGATCGTCTGTAATGAACTCAATTTACTTCCTAATTGCTTTAATATTTTCAGAAAACATTTTCTCTTCGGATTGAAATTTTTGTAGTGTGGTGTTAAGGCTCTTAATGACCCAGTCGTTTCATTAAGTTTTCAATTTGATGTTGGTCTCTAGTAATTTTATTTATAGAGTCACTAAAGTGTTCTCCGTCTGTTGCATCTAAGTTACCGGAAATAGATTTCCAAATTGATCCCAGTCCGTTAATGAGTCCGCGTTTCTCAGTCTCAGTGTCAGTGAAAATTTCTGTATATTTGGTGTTAGATTTTGATATTTGTTTCCGGGGGCTTACGTGAGTCTGTACTTTTGATTTGAAGATTTTAATGTTAGTTTTGTTGTCGTTAATAGTATCTAAAAGTCTGTTCAGTAATTTGTCGTTGTTTAAAATGGCGTCTCGAAAGGAGCTTAGATCTTTGTAAACAAGGAGTGTCCATTTCTCATTAAAAATTTTAAGGGTGCCTTCTTCATGGAAGAAAACTCTTATAGTATTTTTCACCGGTGTAATGGAATTCTGTTGAAAGTTTACGACTGAAAACAGTCCACAGAATCTGAAAAGAATGGATTTATTCAAAATAAGGTTTTAGTCTGTCAAAATTAACTTTAGTTATTTGGTTTGTTTGCAAATTTATGACTGTGGCAGGGTTCTTTCGTATAGCGGTAATTTCGAAGGGGCCGTTGAATTTGTTTTCAACTTTGTTTTTGATCTGGGACTCTTTTTACGCATACTTTGTAATCGGGTTGTTTAGTAGAAATGTGTTGGTCAAATCGCACTTTAGATTTTTCTTTCTGTCGTTCGGTTGTAACACGGGCGAGTCTGTAATAATAGTCCATTCTGTTATTTATGTCTCTCACGTATTTCGAAATAAGTTTTTCCTGATTGTAAAGGGTTTCTGGAGGCATAAGAGAGGACGTTAAACTGAAGCTCGTCTGGATGTTCCGCTGTATTTGCCCTTATCATTTCTGCTAAGGTCGCGTGAAATATTTCAATAGAACCGTTTGACTCAGGATGTTGAACGCTGGAGAATTTCAATTTTATGTCATATAGTTGGCATGAATCCCACATTAAGGTGTTATCAAATTCACGTCCATAGTCACAATGGATACGAAGTGGAGTTCCGTAATGTTGAAAGAAAATCAAAAGGATGTTTACGTAAATTTCGTGAGTTCGTCCCTAATAGTCAGTGCATGATTTCTAGATGGATATTCGAAGATGTCAATGTTAATACGTTCAAAAGGAGTCTTGGGTGTCTCCGTAATAACAAAAGGTGCACTTAAGTTTTTCCTACAGAACTTTACCTTTTGGCAAGTTTCACAGGATTTGATAAATTGTTCTACAGTTTTAATTAAGCCGGTCCAATTGTATTTTTCCCTAATACGTCTGATGGTTTCGTTAATGCCACGATGGAGGATATTTTTACCACAGTGGTATTGTTGTATTATTATAGGAATTTCGTCTTCGGTAGGAGTTGTAACAATATTTTGGCAGATTTTGAGTTTGATTTCTTTATCGGAGAGAATGAAGGATAAAATTTCAAGAATGGGAAGTTCTACGTTATTTTCTCTGCAGATTGTTTCGGAGTCGTTGAATTGATCTTGGTTGTTATAAATAATTTTGAAAAGATGTGAGACGAAAGTTTCACGATCATAGGGCAAAGGTACAACTAAGTACTTTCTATGCCTGACAGTTTTACTGGCCATGATGTTAAGAGTGTCATTACTGAAATTAGGTTTTTCTTCGAAAAAGTCATCAATAATTTTGTCGTGTATGTCATTAGTTGTCTAAAAGTTGAGAGTTGGATATTTCAATTTTTGATTAATCGATTATGGATTCAGTTTTCTAGAGTTGAACAATTCGATTAAACTCAGCGGTCATTCTTTCGTCGTCGTCATTGTCAGAGTTTTCAGGTTGTTCGGAGTCAGTTTCGTTGTTAGCGAAAATTTTAATTTTGGAGATCAGCACATTGCTTGAAATGGTTGATTTTGATGTGAGAAAGAGCAGCTGCGTTTTGATTTACCTTGCCGTATTGATCCAGCTTAAGGAATCATCTGGCTAGACGACTGCCAGGATCTTTGATCGAAAAGAGCCAAGTAAATGGACTGTGGTCACATAGAAGTGTAAACCTTCTCCCAAAAAGATAAGGTCTGTAGTGCTTAACAGACCAAACTATGGCCAACAATTCTCATTCGATGGTGGAATATCGTGTCTCTGCAGCACAGAGGGTACGAGAAGCGTATGCAATAGGGAGAGCTTTTCCCACAGGACCTTGAGAAAGAACCGGTCCAATAGCAAAAGCACTAGCATCAGTAGTGAGCAGAAAGGGTTCTTCAAAGTTTAGATATATCAGGATTGGGTCAGATACAAAGGCTTGCTTCTGTTCATTGAAGGAAGACTTGCAATCTGCGTCAAAGATGAAATTGACGTCTTTTTCGAGTAGTTTAGTCAGAGGTTTAGAGATCTTTGCAAAATTTGGTATGAAGCGTCTGTAATACCCAGCGAGACCAAGAAAACATTTGATGTCTTTCGGAGTTTGGGGTTGCGGAGAGTTCTGAGTACATTCAACCTTTGAAGGGTTTTGTTTTACACCTTCTTGTGTGATCAGATAGCCAAGATAAGCCACTTCTTTACAAAGAAATTCGCACTTATCACGTTGAATTTTTAGGTTAGATGTCCGAAGTCGTTTAAAAACTTCTAACAACCGGGAAATATGTTCTTGTATGGTCGGAGAGTAGACGATGATATCACCCATGTAGACGAGACAACTTTCAATCTGTATACCCAGAAGAATATTGTCCGTGACCCTCTGAAAAGTAGAAGGAGCATTTTTAAACCAAATGGCATACGAACGAATTCGTAATAACCATTTTCGACAGAAAAGCCAGTCTTAGGAATATCTTCCTCTTAGGTTTCCAACTGGTGGAACTCGGAAGCGAGATCCAGTGTCGAAAAATATTGACACTTTCCAAGTTGGTCGAGAAGATCAGAGATATTTGGCAGAGGATATTTATCGTCTACAGTCAATTCATTTAATTTCCTGTAATCCATAACAACTCGCCACTTCTGTTTACCAGAAGCATCGTCTTGGGGCGACCTATACAGGGGAGGACCAAGGAGATGAGGAGTGCCTAATGATACCTTGTTCAAGCACTTTTCCAATTTGGGTTTTCACTTCCTCTTTATGAACTTGAGGATATCTATATGATTTGTTCGCGTTCTTCGTCATTGAGATGTTCAGTTCTAATTTGTTGTCTAATGGTCGAGTTTCTGTCTGTGTATTGGGAATCATGATAGTCATCGGTGTTTAAATTCAGAAGAGGGTGAGTTTTGTCAAGTGGTTCCAATTTTAAATAACAAAAGTTTACTGTTTTGGGCATCGTGTTAGCATTGATGATAGAGGTTAGAAATTCACCTCTTGAGTTAATGTATACAAGTGCGTATGGAAGTCGTACTCTGTCAATTTCTTGAGTTTAAATATCTTTTCTGTGCGCGCCTCGATAGATTTTGTTTTGTGTAGGTGTTTGTGATTTAATATCGTGCTTAACATTGTGTGTGTCGGTTACATCAGTCATTTGTCGATCGTTATCGGGAACTTTGTGTAAAGGGATGGTTTTAAAATTTGTTATTAGCTGTTTAGATTTTAAGTCAACTATGAATTCATTGTGTTCAAGAAATTCTAAACATAGTATGCCGTCAAACTCAATGTCCAAATCGTATATGAAAACTTTATGTGTTTTATGTGGAGCGAATGGGATTAAAGTAGATTGTGAGATGGGAATTTTTTCGTGGGTTATTCCTTTCACGAAATCTTTGGGTGAAATTTTTTACTGTGTTTTCCTTGAAGATTGAGATACCAGCTCCGGTATCAATTGATGCTTGAATTTAGAAGAAGCGTCAAGAATGTATGTGTTATCATCCGTATAATAATTGTAGTCTGAACAATTCGAGTATCAACATTTTGGTTTTGATTGAAATGGTGTGTCCTTTCAGGACGGTTATTAGGATTGTTTTGTATTACGGATGGGCAATAATAGTTAGGGTTCATCTGAGACCTAAAAGGGGGAAGTTTTGTGGACGAAACTGTTGTCCTTGTTGAACAGGGGGTGTATTTGAGGGCCGTGCTTGCTGGTTAGGCACAACAGGATTTGGCCTATGGTTTTGATTGAATTGTTGAGAACCACTTTGCGTTTTTAAACGGCAATTTACGGTTATCTGGCCTAATCGACCGCAATGAAGACACTTAGGAGGTTGTGTCGGCTTTCGTGTTTGAAAGTTGGGTTTGAGAGGAAATAAGAATGTTGAAGCTCTCTCGTAATCCGGGAGTGTGCCTCTAGAAGGTATTTTGGGTTACTGGCACGAATTACCTGACCTAAACGGGGTTCTAATCCCGTAAGAACGGTATTCATCACCATTGTATCCAAGAGAGTGGTCTGGGCGACTTTTTGTTCTAGACTAAGCCCAGCTGTTTTGTGGATGCATGAGTGCATTTTCGCACTCAATACTTGGAGTCGATTGTAAAATGTTAATGGGGACTCGTTTGCAAGTTGTTTCAGACGTTGTAGGTCATGAATCAGGTAAGAGAGATCACGAGAATTTCCAAAGTGTATGATCAAGAGTTTTTTGATTTCAAGGTACGATCCAGGATTCCATGAATTAACTAACTGCGCCGTTTTCCCTTTAAGTTTGTTCTTTATATGGATCACTAATAGATACTTTTGATCCGCGGTCGACATATTATATGCGCAATTTCACGCGTCTATAAAGGTTCCTAAGGAAATTTGGTCGCCTTCAAATTCAGGTATTATAGAAAATATTTCCGTTAACCGATATCTCTCGGTTTCGGTGGTAACCCGAGTTGGTGAAGCTTGTGCCATTTTTATATGTATCGATATAAAAGAATTGGAACAAGAGAATAAAGTGTATAAAATAAAATACTAAAGGGTATAAAAAATTAATATAGTGTAGAATACGTTAATTGGGATATCCGATTGTTTGAACGATAAAACAGTATGGTATAAAATGTAAAGCAATTAAAATCAATAGATCATAATATCAACTCAAATAAATTAAGTATTCAGATAGATAAATAAACCCATAAAATAAGTAAATCAAATATATAAAATGTCAATAAAAGAAATAAAATAAGTATATCAAATAAATCAAATAATGAAATAAATCAATATTTCATTCAAATCAAATAAAAATCAAATAATAAAATATATCAGTTTCAATAAAATAAAATCAAATTAGTTAAAATAAATTTATTAATAAATCAAATCAAATATTTACTTAAAACGAATGACGATTCACCATTACTTACACCAACAGGAACTTTGAAAGCGCCGTGTTCTACGTTTGATTCGAATGAGGACTTCTTCCAGGTTCGTTGTTCCGTTGAGGGATAGGAATCCGCCTCCACCAGTTAGAGTACTCGTGTTTTAGTAACGTTAGATGGATCCTACTGACTGCGCCAATTTGTTATATCACACTTTCAAAATTTCTCTTTTTAAAAAAGATTTTATTTATAGTTGCACAATATTTTTATTAAAAATAATAACTTGTAAATAACAATAAAACTTTATAACAATAATTGGACAAAATTACGTGGTAAACTAAACTAGACAGAACTGTAAGTAATAATGAATGATGATTCAAGGCAAATGAACAATTTATAACCTAAGAACGCTGACTAAGCTATCGATGAGTTAGAAATAGTTTTAATTTCATATGTTCCATTTAATTAAGTAATTTGGCCCCCAAACATGATAGTAGGGGTTTCTCCGTAATTTTCTGGTAAAAATCAGGTGAGGCCCCATATTTCTAATTTTTTTCAAAATTTTACGTCTATGGTTTCGGTGATAAGGGGGGGGGGCAATTTTTTTAGTTTTCCCCCAGAAGTACCCCTAAAATCAAAATTTCTTCATTTACTTATGTACCGCTGATCGGGTCACCAAACTATATACTCATACCAAATTTCAACCTTTTCCGTCTAGTAGCTTAGTAGAAAATTACTGTGATGTGAAAGAGGTAGTGATATTATAAGGGTATCCGTATACTGTATATAAGGAACCCTAAAAATCAAGGACGTCATTACCTCATTCTTAGCACATCCTATGTATTTTATTAACATTTAAAAAATTCTCAAATAAAAACAAAAACGACCAGTTAAACTCCAATTGTTTAAATTTTGATGTTATTCGTTATTTAATGGATCCTCTACTTTATGAATGCCCTTTATAATCTAGCTGGTAGAAATCTTGTGCTATATTAATTGTGAAATCAATATTATCTACTCATATAATATTAAAATGAAAGTTGGACATCTTAATGTTAGATCTATATACCCTGGTTTTAATGAACTAAAAAACTTAATTTGTTACAATGATGTTGACATTATGTTACTCTCTGAGACATGGCTGTCTGTTGCTGGTAACGGGAATTCTTTTTATAAACCTGATTATCAATTAATTAGGAAGGATCCCATAGGAAAGGGGGTTGTGTGGCGGCCTATATAAAAACCAGTTATGTTGCGGAAATTATTAATTAAAATCTTGATACTAACGCTCAACTGGAATACTTGCTATTTGAAATTAAATTACACAAAAGAACTTATGGGTTTTTGGTTATAGTCACTGAATTTCAATAGCATTGCCCAGATTTTGGAAACGAAAACGAAATTTTTTGTCTAGGTGACTTTAATATCAATTTGTTTAACCTTGTGCAACTAATAGAAGACTACCTACGCGGGTCACTGGTACAGTGTCTACCCTAATGTAATAATAATGTTTGTAAACAACAAATCGTTGGTAAGGGGTTGTGGGGTAACTCCAGCAGAGGATATTTCAGATTACAGTATGATATAATGTAATTTCATTTTGGTTAAAATGCCTACGTTGCTGAAGATTATTAGATACGGTTGTTTTAAAAATTTTAATTTGGTCAATTTTTTAAATACACTGTACAGTTTGCCTTGGAATCACATTGTGTATGAACCGTATATTGATAATAAAATTCAAATATTCAATGATCTTATTCTATTATTATTTGATAAAAACGCTCCATTGCGAGAATCGCCAATTACTAATCTTAATGTCCCATGGTTGACGGCTGATATTAAAGTTTTTGTGAAACAACGGGACATTGCATTAAAACAGTTTAAACGCACTAGGCTAACTGAAGATTGGGTTAGTTATAAATTTTTAAGAAACTTTACGTTATCAGTTATTAGACGAGAGAAAAAGAAATATCTAAATTTATTATTCTAAGAGAAATATTCGAAAAATTCATGGTTTGCACTAAGAAATTTTAATATATGTTCTAGTAATAAAAATCCCATTAATAAAGTTCTTTCTGATCCAGATCATATTAACAAATTTTTTGGTATGCTGTTAAACAATATTTCGAATTGTGATGATAAAATAAACTATTACAATAATAAGATGTTTAATCAACAGTTAAACTTCTCCTTTCGAATGGCAGAAGTTAATAAAATAATCCATGCTATCAAAACAAATGCTGTTGGTACCGAGAAAATTTCGCCATGTATATTAAAGTATTGCAGCCCTGTTATAGATAAGTATATTATCCATATTGTCAACTGTTGTATTGAAGCTAATTATTTTACGGATCAATGGAAATTATTAATTGCCAAACCGTTATCAAAGTTAAATAATCCGAAAACTTTAGATGATATTCGCATTGTAAGCATCCTTCCAGACATGTCAAAAATTGTAGAAAGAATTATGTACAATCAAATATATGAATATATTACATCCAATAATATGATCCCCATAAATCAACGTGGCTTAAGTAAAAGTTATGGCACTACTCTTGCGTTAATCAGGTAATTGATGATATTGTACGTTCTTATGACGATAAAAGGAATACTGTGTTGGTGCTTCTAGATTTTTCCATACAATTAATCATACGCTCTTATTATCGAAGTTAAAATAATATGGTTTTCTAAATGAGGCATTTTCCTTAATTAAATCTTATTTAACTAACAGGTACCAGGAAATATTTTCAGACAATAAATTTTCTAATCAATTGGAGATCTTTTTCGGTGTTCCTCGTGGTTCAATACTGGGTCCATTATTGTCCCTTGTGTACAGATCTGATATATTGATGTCATTAAATGATTGCAAGATACAAGCGTTTGCAGACGATACTCAAATATATTGCAGTTTTGATGTTAAAGATTATCGTGCTACCGAGTCAATGGTTCACCAAAATCTACAAATTGTAAGTCAGCTGTGTAAAGCGCACAACCTAAACCTAAATCCATCAAAGTCAAAATTTATGGTATTTGGTAATAAGGCTACATACAGTTCATTTATTAAAAGACGTTCTCGATATAAGCATTAATGACTCAAAACTCAACTTCGTAAGACTGCAAAAAATTTAGGAATTCTAATGGATACTCAACTCAGATTTAAAGATCACCTGAAAAAACTTTTCCAGAAATCATATATGTCTTCTATATAATAATAGATTTATTTTAAACATAAATTTAAAAAAGCAACTTTGCGAGTCATCGGTACTGTCTAATTTTAATTATTGTGATTATGTCTATGGATTTTAGATGAAGAGAGCAAATGCAGAATCCAAAGTGTTCAAAATTCTTGCATACGCTTTGTATAAAGTTTACTTAAATATGATCACATCTCGCACCTCTATAAAGATACCAACTGCTTGAAAATTGATGCAAGAAGAACTCTGCATTTTTGCTGTTTCTTAATAAAAACTATTAATGTCACTGCCGCTCCTCAAACTATAATGCAACAAATTGTGTTCCGCAGTAACATACACAGTGTGAAAACATACGTGATGTTAATCGACTAACCCATGCCTTATCATCATACCGCAAAGTTTCAGAGAGGATTTTCATACAATACATTTCAATTCTCTTCCAAACAATTTTTTTTTAATCCTAACACATTTAAAGCTACATATAAAAAGTACTTATTAAGTTTACAAAATAACAGCTAGTTTATTTTAATCTTATATATTTAATATGTATATGTGTATATATACATGTATACGTTACGAGAAGGATAACAACTTGGTTTATTATTAGCGTTTACGTTTTGCACTCCCCTTACATAATTTTATTTTCTTATTTTTCTATACTTATTCAATGTATTAGATATTCTCATGTGTCAGGTTGCGGTTCAGTAGAGTAGCTACTGCAGCTAGACTGCGTCGCATTCTGATGAATACCAATGATATTACAATGTTGCACTGTTATAAATATTATAACCAATATTAAAATAAATAAAGGTCAAATTATTATTATTATTATTTAAAATGTCAAAAGAATCTATTCTCATTGAGTGATCACATTTGTGTCAGTTGAGTTCAAAAATGTATTAACTAAATATGTTTATTTCCATAACTATTTTTACCAGAGTTCCTGCCTCCAGATTCTTTTAGCATTTGCACGAACAAATACGATCGAAAGGAATGAACATACCCTTCAGGATTAAATGAGCCACCATCCTCCTATTCTTGGCGAATAAAGGAGCGGAAAAGAGCACTATAGTGCCGGAGTGGTTTTGACGGGGCCACTTCCGCTACACTGAGACATTTCCTCAATCTACCGATATTCATTATTTACCGACAACGGTGTATTCTCAAGTGGAATAATTGGCAAACGATGGTTTTATCGAATTATATTCATTCTGTTTCTCGAGCTCTCTGTTTTGTTTACATAAGGGGAATCGATACAAGTGGGAAGATATAACACAGAAATCTAGAATCTTATTTTAGAAACAATAATGGAAAAAGAAGTATCAGCTATGTAGCATTATAAGTGTTTGTAAATATAATAACAGATTTGCATGTGTTACAAATTTATTATGGTGGTTATACAAATTATTAATTTTAATAATAATAATTTGTATATTTTGTAGTATAATTCTGAAATAAATCGAATGGATGGATTATTTGTTCTTCTTCATTCAGAGCCTGTATATAAGGCTTTGCATAAAACCTTCAACAGATGGAAAAGTCTTTTAATATAAAATCTGAAAGATTTTCTACAACAGTTTAATTTCCCTCTCAAAATTATTTCGAATATCTATTTTTAAGGAAGTAGTCAATTCGGGGTTTAAAGAGTAGTACATGCAATTTAGGTGCTTTCTTAAAATATACACAGAACATTAAGATGTGTTATTTTCAGAAAATACATGTGTTTATAGAATAGTACACAATTTTTCAAAAACAAAAATTTTATTCTTACTACTATATTAAAAAAACTGTTTTGATAATGGCGAAGTTGACAAATGTATACCTAAATGTTAAAAAAATGCAGAAAAATATATTCGAGTTTTAAAACATTACAAGAAACTGAGACTATTATCTAAATTATTCGTCAATATAAACATCAGTAAGACAACAACAACAAGTATAACATCCACGTATTTCACTTTAGAACTTGTCATTCAAGGAAGCGTATCTGACGAGAACTCCTGGTTCGAAACGGCTGTCATACGTTGAATGATATAGTTCTAAATATGTGGATATATATCTGAATATATATTTACTTATGTGTTTTTATATAAAACACTCGAACCATCTGTCAAGAGTATGGTATAAGTTATAGCATAGTATGCCTTCATATACTTAAATTACTCAACAGACGGTAGATGTCACCGACATCTATTAGGTTCAATACACTGACTGTTGTCTTACGGATGCGTATAACATCCAAGTATTTCATTTCAGAACTTGTCATTCAAGGAAGCGTATCTGACGAGAACTCCTGGTTCGAAACGGCTGTCATACGTTCAATGATATAGTTCTAAATATGTGGATATATATCTGTATATATATTTTCTTATATGTTGATCAATAAATGCAAATCCCAAATCTTCGAAAAATATCTTAAAATTAGATTTATTACACCGTTTCTAACTATATCTTTGTAAACATACACACTTCACCACTACTTATTTGTAACTGAATAGTTTTCAGTGAATAAAGAAATGTAGTGAGAGGCGGAGAAGATCTCATCAACCTAGCGAACCACTGCTTATCAAACAGGTATTTTACTTACGCAGGACAACGTTACAAACAAACTGAAGGCGCGCCAATGGTGTCCCCTTTGTCCCCAGTCCTAGCAAATCTTTTCATGGAAAAGATCGAAAGGCTGGCTTTACAGACAATGGAATACCAGCCTAAGCTATCGTTACGATATGTCAATGACACTTTAATAATATGGCCACATGGTAGAGAACAACATCACAAGTTTCTGGATCACCTACACAAAATATAACCGAAAATTACATTTACCATTGAAACAGAAGTAGATAAGCAAAGAGAGTTCTCGGCGGAAGTGGATATAAAGGTAACCAGTTATCAAGTTCTCGCCTGAAGCTGCTGCCGAGCTGTTGGTAGTTGGTGTTTGGATAAGAAGAAGAAGACATTGGGAAGAACAAGACATTGGGGGTGGTCGCAGGGGGTGCGCGAAAGACATTTGGGTGTGTCACATAGGTGCGCGCCATCTGTTGTGGGTTGTGGTGGTTAGAAAGGAAAAAAGCTAAATACTTGGCCGGGTATCGAACGCGGCTTGCCTGATTACAAAGTAATTTTAAACCAATCATGAGTTTATCACATTACAGAAAATTTTTATTCATATTTTATTGTTAAAGGATGTATGATTGAATTGATCCTCATTACAATTTATTTCAATGGTATATCATTTGATGGTAGTTGCTTTGTACGTTGACATTTTTAAAGCAATATCCTACCGTCATGATTCAATATATATGTGGCTGAAGTAAACTTTTTAATTTCATATAATATGCTTATACACTTATGGATTACGTTTCCATTATTTGGTGTGTGATGGAAATAGTTGCTGACCAATAATTATAATTGTATAACAGGAAGCCTGGTTAGAGCTTTTTTTTTGTCTTATAGGATTCATCTACTTGCTTCTATTTTGTTACTAAGTTCTCCATTAGAAATCTGTGAGTTGATAGTTTTTTAAATTTTGAATATATGGAGTTTAATATGCACGTTAAGTTTTCTTAAAATGTTATTCATTATGTACACTTGTGCATAAGAATGTGTTTTCCTCTAATTATCTAACACTTGTACATCTTACAAATTCGTGTTATTCACATTGATATTGAATGGTTTTTGTCTGCTGCACAACGAAGTCCACCCATTCATGGCTAAGATTTCAGCCCAGTTGAATGAAACTTAACTCTGTAAAGGTAAAACGAGACTTGAATGCGTAAGACCCTCCATTTTCAATTATATATCTACATGATTTAAAACAAAACATATTATCCCCTTTAGTTCACAGTTTAGATTTTCAATTCTTTCTACCAACAGTAATTTATATTCAAAACAAAGTGGTATTGAAAGAATAATGTTGTTACATAGCTTATCAAACACTCATACTGTTCTTCAAATGTATAGTGATTGAAACTCTAAGTTATGAATAAATTCACTTCTAATGGGTGCTTCTGTTTTGACCAATATACCCATATTTAACTTGAATTAAGATTTTATTATCATAATGAGCCATTTTCTGTGAGTTTTAATGTTATCATTTTCACCAATTACTGAAATTCACAATCTTTTTGATCATATTAGTGAAGTTTATTGTCGCTATCATATGCAGTGTTGTTTGGTGTGTCTGGTTCATTTTTCAATCCATCCAACCATCGCAGTCTATCGTTGTCATGTTTTTCTATTGGTTCGTTTGCTGTGGCTACGTCAGCATTTGTTTACCATTGATGATATTTTCTTTCACCTTTGTTACCTTTGTTGTTTTGATTTGGTTGCGACTATATATTCATCTCAGTGTTTGTAGGCTGGTACTTATCTATTTTGCTTATCAACCATCCAAATATATTTTTATGGGTTTCATATATATTACATTTTTCTAACAATTATGAGACACTTCATATACCCTGCGTAATATGTACCCTATCCTTATACGTTTCTCTGTTTGCTGACCCATACATCTGAATTATATATTTTTTTACAACCTTCACAAACTCCAAATTGAACATCTTCAGTCAAGATTATCAAAACCGCAATGACTAACTCGATAGTGATACAGATATCAAATAAAGCATAAACATCGTTTATTTTTAGAATATTTCAGTGATTAATTTCTATTGAACAAGAATTTCAACCAGTAAGTCTTGCATTCATAATTGAATGCTTTGGCTGTTTTAACTTCATTGTGTATATCGAATCCCTGTGATGTTTTTTTTCTGCTACCAGTGTTTTTTGCTTGGGCTGTGTGTCTAGTAGCGGTCTCGAGGGAGAAATTCTCAGTTTTGACTGTGTGTGGTGGTTCGTTACTGCGCCTTCCCCCAGTAAGAGATTCCTAAGTTCTGTACTACAGCAATATGTTAAACCCTCCTTACCACATTTCTATTACATAATTTTCTTTTCCACGGTATTGAATGATTATTACTTAAACAAAATTTTGAATATTCTGCTAGAATAAACGATGAGATAAGCCAGTCTTTGAATGTCTCAAAGCCGCTATCAGCCATTGCCTTGTATTTGTATATGATTTTTTCTCTGTACCTATAAAATCAAAATACGTCAACATGTTTTTTACTTCCATGAGAAACATGCCCACACGCAATTTGTCTTATTTTATTAAAAGATAGCTTTTTCACTGTTTTTTCTAGTTGATTATTTAAGAAAACCTTTAATAACTTTTTCATATTTGTCAAGTGTTACAACTCATTATTTATGTTTATTTTTCAAAGGAAAACAACTGTAAAAGTTCTAGGACTTTTGTTCCCCTGAGTAGTCAATATTATTTTTATATTTAACTTGTGTCTTAGAAAAAAGTTTATGTCTATGTGTAGTTAGTAGAAACATTTATAGAGAGTAGCAGCAAACGACTGATGTTTCTTGTTTTCTCTTAGATGTATCAACTATCCAACCATGTCTAGTATTTCTAGTGACTTAAAGACACTATATGACTATATGAAACGAAATTCCACTGAGGAAACTTTTAAATGGAAACATATGTATTTTTTTATGCATATAAGATAAACAAACTGATGGTTAGCAGGTGGTCTGCTAATAAACTAGCCAATGAGAATGCAGTTTATGAGGTCACTGAAATATAAGCCATACGTTTTCATTAAAGAACAAGACACATAATCTATATAAGGAAAATTATGTCTCGAGATCTGATAACGTCATACAGGACCGGAAAGCCCTGTTTAAGGGGTCAGCGGTGCCAAATTGCTAGATTTCCCTAGATCCCAAAAAATTGCCTCATTTTATTCATATGGTTAAAGTGATGGAGCAATATATGCAACATTGCCATATTTCCATAAATCTCTGAAAACGTACACAAGTTCCTTGTATCTGCTTTGGTTCGTTCTAAAAGCTAATATTAATAACATGATAATATTAAGGTTCCTTGAAGTTTCTTTGGACTTCCATCGTCTTGAAGTGGTTGATCTCACAACGTTTCAATAGCTGTGTATCTGCTATCGTCATCAGGTGAATGATAGGAAATTCAGAGTATCCGTCGTATTTATATTATATTTATATTATACGACGGATATTCTGAATTTCCTATCATTCACCTGATGACGATAGCAGATACTATTGAAACGTGAGATCAACCACTTCAAGACGATGGAAGTTCAAGGAAACTTCGAGGAACGATTTACATTGTCTGCCAATTTCAGACTATAATATTAAGGTGCTGTTGAAGCACTTAAATCGATAAAATTAGTACATAAATCAAATTTATTTTAAGAAATCATTTTCAAACAACATATATTATGATATATCACTGTCAATTTCTATGACATTAATGTTTAGATATAATGCGTTTCAAGTAACATTTAGAATATTCCGACCTCCCAGAACCTAACTTCAAGAATTCCGCCATCCCGAATTTTTAACCTTTAATTCAACCAAACAGGTTCCTCCTATCCCAGGACGCACTTCGTCACTATGAGACATTGTGTCTATGTTATTTCGATAGCTCCGATTTGGTTGTGGTTTGGCTCGCGACAGTTGCGTCTGTATCTAGTAACCTTTTCCAGTGACAAATTGTCGGTGACGAAACTGGTGGCAATTGAATATCACATTTTTAGCTGTGGTTGACTAGTAACTCTGTCCATGCAATCTTCTAATCAGCCAATAAGAATCCCATCATTTGCAGCAATTATCTCAACATTCCAATTGTTTACCATTCCAACAATCTGGTGACAGTTGCTGCTGACTACCCTTTAGCCTGCTTGTTCGTCTAGTGTTTCGATGTTAACAACTTTAATTTCACCCTATTTTATTTCTTCCAATTTATTGATAAGGATATTAGATTTTGATGACCTTTAATGAAAATACAATTTACATTTGTTAAATGTGCCATAGAATTATGTCCATATATGCAATATATCCACCGGAATATTTTAAGTTGTATTTTAACGTTGGCAACAATTAACAGATTTCCTATCTTCCTTGGATAAATAAAAATAAAATAAAAATATGGGTTTGAATTAGTAATGATCGAGTTGCATCCCAATTCGAATGGGTAATTATTTAACAATAAATTCCCATTTTGAAGGTTAAATCCTTGTATGTCTACCGTTGCTGTTTTCATTATGGCTACCAATCAACTAAATAGCTAGAGTTAATATAAATGCCGACTTTCCAAATGCAAACATGCTGAATTTTAAGATGTCAAATTTCTATATGTCAAATTTTTACATGTTGAATGCCGAATTTTTACATATGGACCCACTAACATTCAGAATAATATTTTTTTATTTAAACCAACCTGCCTGTCCATTCCCAGTATAGTTCCTTAAGTTCTTACAAATTATTTAATTATTTATCACATTTTCTGTTCTATTCATTAAATGTGACAACACAATTTTTAATCCACATGTAAACGTCTTGCAGTTGCGGTTTTGTTGCCTTATGTTTGTTATTGTCGTCGTTAAATTCTAATTCTTCCGGGTCAGACAGATAGGTATATTTATAATCGGGGCTATTTATTTTCCGATGTTGTATATATACATAGTAAATTAATTGGAGAATGATACTTAGATGAGGTAATTCTCACGTATTTTGTTTCAATATTTGATACTATATCGTTATGAAAAATAAAATATTATAATCGACATTTATTAAGTAAATTAATTTGTTGAATTATATTTCGATAATGTTTAATTCTCGAGTATTTTTTGTTGCAATTATTGGTGGTGTTTCAGTGTGTAAAATAGTGAACTGGTAGATAAATTATTTCGTAGAGGATCTATGTGTGAATATTGAAAATAATATAGGGGTATGTATATGAACATTTTTTAAATATATATATTTATTTCATTGCTATTATACATTCAACATTGAAACATTTGTAAATTACATATTTATGTCATAACATCAAATTTTGATTTAAAGTCACCAGTTCAAAAATTAAAATAACCAGCAAAAGATTTTAAATTTTTTTTACAGCCAACATTGCCAAAATACCACACCCTATACTCCAAATAGTCAGTTTCTAGCTCCCAAATAGCCAAATTCTAGCACCCAAATATCCAAATTCCCCGCCAACCGAACAACGCCCAAAAACGCGCGCCCGCGCAACGTGCATATAGTATACCTTCTCAAATAAATATTTCTGGAAATACCACATTCAGACGCTTGAAACATTAAACAAATTTCTAAGTCTCAACGCTCGGCGTCCGACGAAACCAAAGAGTTGCTGGCGCCACGGACTTGCGCAGAAATTTTTTTTACAGCCAACAAAATATTATATCCCCCATCCAGCCCCCTAAATATCCAACTAGCTAACCGAACAACGCCCAAAAACACGCGCCCGCGCAAAGGTCATACACTATAACTTTTCAAATAAATATTTCTCGATTAACCGCAATAGCGCAACTGGCGTGCAGCCCTGCGACACACGCAACCCACAATACAATGGCTTTTATTTATTAACAACAGATGGAGCGCACCTGTGCGACACACCCAAATGTCTTTCGCGCACCCCCTGCGACCACCCCGAATGTCTACTTCTTCTCAATGTCTTCTTCTTCTTATCCAAACACCAATTACCAACAGCTCGGCAGTAGCTCCAGGCGAGAACTCGATGACTGATTACCTTTATATCCACTTCCGCCCCAGAACTCTCTTTGCTTATCTACTAACAGAACAAAACAACCGACTGTCATTCCTCGACCTACCCGACGGAACCATAGGACACACAGTATACCGGAAAACCAAGGACACAAACAGATACCTCAACGCAAACTCGCACCATCACCCCTCACAGTTATTCTCAGTAGTTAAGACTCTAACCCACAGACCTAAGACTCTAACAGACAACGAAAACAGTACGGCCGAGATGAATATTAAAGGAGGCATTAATATGAAATGGCTATAACCAGCCATAATATAAAATGCACTTACACAAAAATCATATCATATAACAAAATACAAACCTAGACAGTAAATAGCACATTCAATGTTGTTAGGTACCTACATACAAAGTAAAAAATGTAAACAATAAAAGGTGCTAATTCTGGACAAATTTATTACCTACCTATCTAGTACATTTTTGAAGTAGGTGCCAACCAAATCTGAAATGCTGCATTACGTACTAATCTACAACTTCATCAACCTTGATTGTTGCTTAATATAATAATAAGCCAAAAATATGTTTACCTCACTGACCAGACAGACATTGTCTTGTCCAAAGGTTTTATAACGATTGTAATTGTTTTGATGACATTGTATGATAGAAATCATTAAAATACCTAACGCCATAATGCGTACAGTTAACACAACTTAACCTCTGAATAACGTGTGTATATATATTTGTATACTTTAAGCTTTAATGTGTTAAATATAAATTTAAAACTGTGTTAATTAATAGAAAGAACGACAATTTTAGTAGCGGAGATTTGTAAACTAATTGTTTCAGAGACGATATGAATCAGTTTAATTTCAATTCTCTTTTATTAAAACACTTTGTAATAATTCCACTCCACAATATATCTTAAGCACTCTGTTTACCACCTTATAAGTATCACATTATTGTAAAATTTTTAACCACCCTGTATAACAATTATTCTTCTCCGCCCTATATTTCATTATCACATATTTATGGATCACACTTTATAATGTTTTTCTAACATTTTTTGCCCACTTCACCCTATATTCGAACCATCCTGTAGATACAGCTGCCTATATTCACCCAGTATAACAATAGCTCCTCTACACCCTAATTGAAACTTCAGCTACGGACTAAAAGAAAAAAATTTACTTATGGCCACCCAATATAACTTTTTTAATAACCCTGTATACCCATAATTTCATTCGAATCTATATTCTAAGCAACTTATAAATTTAACTGCTAATAATTATTGGTATACCTTTATTTTAAGCACACAAAACAGAAAACATTTAGATTAGTTTTTAAGTATATTCTTTGTATGCGACAGTAATAACCTGATCACGTATAAAACGAACAAATTTTGTTTCAAAGTAACACGTGATAGGGTAACGAACTATTGCCTGTGCGAAAAGCACTGCGTGCTTAAGTATACTCCCGCCAGCCCGTAGCCGGCGGGGGGGAGGGTCTGGGGGTTCAAACACCCCCGTAATTTTGGAATTTTTGGTTTGAAGATTAAATTTTAACCTTTTAATAATATTTTTCATAAGAATAAATTTTATATTTAAACAATTTTATATATCCTGGAAATACGTGAATACTTAATCAGCCCATCATCAATCCAACCCACCTGGAAAAAATTTCCTTGCTACTACCTTGACTCCAGCAACTTTTAATGTTTAACCCTGCGCTTTATTAATTGTCATGACAAACGCTATTTTTACGGGAAATTGTAGCCGTTTAAATTGGAAAGGAAATTCTGAGGGTATCATGGGAATTCTTGGTATAAAAAAGTTTCACCAGTTGTGTTGCCAGTTAATATGAGACACTCGAAAAATAATAAAATAAAATGTAAATTGACTACTTTGAATCGTGTACCGTTGCAAGGTTTCAGTCGACTCAAATCCAAATAATCAAACTGCAATCCCGCATTAATTTTCCGACACTACTCTATTTAGAAATATTGCAAATGCTAGTGACGTCATCACTACATATTTATAATGTCAGGTTAAATGTGGAATGGGCGTTTCGCCTACTTTACAAAGGTATGGCTGATATGCGGACGATGCTACCCACAGCTATGGCAATTTTTCTGACGGATTGTACTTTTGCTAATAACAAATTTATTAAAAATGTTTTAAATGTGCCTCCAGGGGCACCTAAAAACATTTTACTTTTATTACTATTATTATTATTTGAGGATAATATTAAATCATTGTTTAACTTAATTTAGTTAGTTTCTCGTAAATACTATGTATTGATTGTTGCAATTAAACTGAAATTTAATGGCAAGGTGAATCAAAAACGTTTATAGACAAAGGTTCAATTCACATAAAGCTTGATAAATAGTCAAAATTATTTAATGACAATTCTTGACGTCTGTGATGCATACACACAGAACTCTTCAGCCATGCTTTGAAGATAATTTTGCCAAAGCAGATGTGGGGCGGTAACTTGAATCATGGTGGTAAATAAATGTCTATTTGATTTAGCTGAACAGCATAAGGCAGCTTTAGAAAGCGTACTTTCCCAATGAGAGTCGTCTTCTAACAGACCCATTGCTTTATAAAGTCCTTGAAATGTTTTATAAGGTATACATTGAACAGTACGTAGACTACTGAAATTACCATATGTTCATTTTCAAAGTTAAAATATTACAGAATCTTCTTACTCCTATCCTCGAATACAAAGACTACTGAAAGAAGCAGGGCCTTTTACTACTTGGAGTAATATCTACTTCTCGGACGCCTGGCCCGATCAAATCACGGTGACACGAAATTAATTTCGTTGCGTTGATTTTGCTATACCTCCTAAAGTGTTCATTTAATTTGCATGCTGTAAAGGGAAAAAATATTTTTCATGAAATGCTCAAGCCAACTAACGTATTCAAAATGATAAGGATTAATACCGTATTTGTCTAAATAGCGTTCCAATTACCGCTTTATAATTGCCCATTTTTTTTAAGTACTAAAATGGGTATATCATCTTATCCTTAAGAGATAGACACCTATCGTCCCGGACTATTTTGCAGACCTCTATAAGATAAACAATTCTACCCTACATTATTTGTTCTCAAAGGGTTTAGGCAGTGTTTTCGTTGAAAGGTGCTAGACCGCTTATTTTTTTCCGACATCTCCAACAAATATCGCTATATTTTACCCAATTTATATAAAAACTACCTACTAAAATCTTCCTCGTGAACCACTCTATCCACTGATGAAAACAGTATGAAAGTCGGTACGTTGGTTTTTGAGTTTATTGCTAACAGACAGACAGACGCGGCGGAGAACTTTGTTTTATAATATGGATTGTAATCTAGTCCAGAAGTGAATTTCCTGAAGAAAAAAAAACAGTCCTAGTAGTCTTAAAAATATGGGCTTTGGTTTATTCGATTCAGAATTTAATTCTGAAAATGTGTAATTTTTAATAAAAAACGAAGAGAAAAAATGGTGGTCTCTGTTTTTTAGCAATAACTATGAAACTATTAAAGACAGCTTCAGTATTATAAAAGACTCTAAAAGAGCAGAAAATTTCATAACAATAAGTCCGGATCCCCGGAGTTGTAGCTCCATTATTTGAAAATAGCGTTCCGCGATCCAAATTTGTCATTTTAACTGTTTTTGCATCTATTAATTACATTCAGAAGTTTAACTAACAAAATTTTTACGTAATTTGTTTATAAATTTTTAATAAAAATAATTAAATAGACAAGTTTAATATTTAAAAAAATTAACATTATATTGTCCCGGTAAAATGATGATTTAAAAAAAATTTCTTAAAAACATTTTTTTGTTGTTTATAATCTTTTTTTTATTTATCCGACCTTTCAATTATTAATTAAGGAATCATTTTTTGTTTCTAAAAATCATAATTCGTCATTTTAAATAGATTTATAAAAATTTTTTTCATTAATATTTCAATGTTCAATAAACAATTTGTTATAAACAAATTCTGAGTTACATATTATTTTTTTCCGTTATTTTGAAAAATACAATATGTATTAAAGACAATTAATTAATCTATTCAATTTACTTTTTTTCACCGGATCATTATCTAGAACGGTTGTATTTTTATAACCATTTGTTGACTGAAAGATCGTCCTGAATGTCTGAGACTGTATTATCAATAGTTAAGAAGTTCTAGCAGTTTATAAGTTGATAAAACCGGTGACCCCTTCAATTTTCAAGTGGTGAAATATTTAAAAATTCAATAAAAAATACAGATTTTTTTTCATTACTTTAATACACAGTGTTTGTTGTATTTGTAATTTTTCAAAGAAAGGAAAAAGAAATAATATGAATTTATTTTTCCCCGACTTGACCATACAATGTATGGTATCACACTTCCTCTGAAGGCGCCTACAGACACACAAACATCCCTCCAGATATGTACGCGCGTACAAGTACGCCCGTACATAAACGTTTGTTCGAATTGCCTACACACGGAAGACAATTTTTATATTCAGTTGGTTAAATCAACATGGGGACAGTGAGTAACAGTGATTTAAATTTATTAGCAGTGGCGTATGTATGCCTAAAAAAGAAGAAACAAAACCGATTATTGAATAAACGAAAACCAGGAAGTAAATGGGCGTGATCGATTTTCACATGTAAATCTACTGGAAGAACTCCAATTTGAACCGGATAATTTTCGAAATAATCTCCGTATGGATGAAGATTGCTATCTATCTATTTCTTTAAAATTCAGTAATCCCACTAATCCAGAGCCAAGAAGGATGAAGGTAGTACGAAGGAAAATAATATATATATATATATATATATATATATATATATGTTTTTAAGTTATATATATATATATATATATATATATATATATATATACATATTAGGAGTCTTTCCACTTTTCCACCAATATTTTATAAGCATCGTTTTTTTTATTCCTATTCATGTAGTCTTTGGATTTAGTTTTCCATAAACAGGGGTGAAATTTATAAAGCTTGATAGTAGTTTAAAAACGTAATGAACCACAGTTAACACCTTATAACAATTATCGTGTCATCAAAGAATTCAGATCACCTAAGAAATAAAGTCAATACCACCATTGAAGCGTTTCATAACTGGTGCGCCAGAAACCACCTTATTTTGAATGTTGAAAAAACCAAGTATATAAATTTTCGTAGCTGCAACCAAAAATCAAAAGTTGTGATTGAGGGAGTAGAAGTTTTTGAATCTGTCAAATTCCTAGGCCTACTTATTGATCAATATTTCAAATGGGATACTCATGTTGAGCGATTATGTAATAAATTAAGTTCTTGTTATTTTGCAATTGCAAGGATAAAAAGCACCTTCTCAAAATCAATTCTAATATCCCTATATTATTCACTGGCATACTGTCACTTGAACTTTAATATTATTTTCTGGGGCAACTGTGTCGATCATCACAGAGTTTTCACAAATCAAAAAAGGATTATAAGACTTATTTTTGGATTGAATTTTAGAGAGAGCTGCAAACCATGTTTCATTAAAAACAAAATATTGCCACTACCCTGCATCTATATTTTGAAAACTTTGCTGTTTATTAAGCAAAATATTGAGAATTACCCTGCTAATTCAAATTTTCACTCCTATTCCACACGAAGTGCCAACGATCTTTGTCTAGAGAGTCACAATACAAGGAAATACGAAAGGTTACCCATGTACATAGGAAAAAAACTTTTCAACAAGTTACCACAAAATGTAAAAAACCTATCATATAACAAATTCAAATTATATGTTAAAGACCTACTATTAAAAAAATGTTATTATTCAATAAATGAATTTATGGAAGACATATTAGATTCTGTACCATTATAGATACAATATAGAGATAACTATAACATATAATAATCATTAAAATATTTTAATCTGTAAAATTATACTGTTTAATGTATTGACGTGTACATCCATTCTGTGGCTAAGTATTGAATAAATTTATTTAATTATTTTATTTATTTATTTATGAGTAATACGAACCGCACTGATATTATCTCCGATATGTAAATGCGTGCTGCCTACACACGGAAAGATGTGTACGTGCAACTTGTACGCGCGTATAAAAATTCAAGCACAACCTGAAGATATCTTCGACAGATATTTTAGGCAGATATTGTCTACACATTGAGATTGTGCGTACAAGTACGCACGTACATATCTCAAGGTATGTTTGTGTGTCTGTAGGCGCCTTAAGGCACGCTATGAGTGCCTTTAGGGGAAAATTCACTAAACCCCAGATATCCTAGATATCAAAAGGGTTTAGCTCTGTGGGAGCCCTTGCCAGGTTTTCAGGCCCGTGGTTGGAGACGTGGCGGCAGTTTCCCATTAATTTCCTGACCGTCCGGGCTGTCCCTAACAAAACAGCTTTTTGCATTTGTCTGTAAAGATGTTCGTCCAGACCGAGGTATTTTAAGTTGTTTAATAGTTGTTTCTCAGCCTGCTTGATATTTATATTATTGTTGTTGGGAATTGCTATGTCAATTAAAGTTGTTTTTCGAGAGACTTTATCTACCAAAAACTATATCTGGTCTATTGTGAGCAACAGACCGATCGGTCAGTATCGTGCGGTCCCAGTACAGCCTGCACTTGTTATTTTCTAAAACAGATTCTGGATTATATTTATAGTATGGTAATCTTACCGACTGTGATAATTCATGTTTCAGTGCTAGTTCCTGGTGAAGTATTTTTGCCACAGCATGGTGTCGTTCTTTGTATTCAGTTGCAGCAAACGCTTGACAACCTCCTGTGACATGCTGGATAGATTCAGATGTTTGGCAACCGTACCTGCATCTATCGTTGTTAATGGAAGGGTCTTTAACGATGTACTTTAGGTAGTTCTTAGTTGGAATTACTTGATCTTGGATTGCCAATATAAAGCCTTCCGTTTCAGGGAACATATGACCAGAGATCAACCAGTAGTTGGACGCTGCACTGTCGACATAATCTTGGTTGACGTCATTTATATGTCTTCCATGAAGGGGCTTCTCTTTCCATTTCAGCAGTTTCTGATCTGTGGTCTGGTGGTGTAATTGAACATGTTGTTCTGTCAGTCGCAGTGGTGTTGAGTCATCAACCTGGCACATGACTCTATGTAGATCAGAAAATTCTGCGAGTTTCTGGAAATGACTACGCAAAATAGAAATTTGTTGATCTAATAGTTTACTTAGATCTGTCAATCCTCTTCCTCCTTCATACCGTGGCAAAGTTGTACGTTCGACAGAGCTCTTTGGATGGTGATTTTGAGCTTTTGTAAAACTCGAACTTTTCGTTGTAATTGTTCAATGTCAGTCTTGCACCAATTAACTATACCGAAAGAGTAACTGAGCACTGAACACGCATAGGTGTTAATAGCCTGAAACAGATTTTTACTGTTTAGTTTGGTTTTCAACAGTCGTCTTACCCGTCTATAAAATTCTGGTGTTAGGTCCTTTTTCATAGTCATGTGATCAATACGTTGAGCCTGCTTTATTCCAAGGTATTTATAAGTATGACCTTCCCCCATAGATTCAATTGAGGTGCCATCTCCCATTTCGAAGTGCCCCTGCTGTATTTTGCCTTTAACTATATTAATAATTCGGCATTTGTCTAGGCCAAATTTCATATGGATGTCACTAGAGAACCCTTCTACGATTTTAAGCATATCATGCAGCTGTTGTTTTGTAGCTGCCATCAACTTTAAGTCGTCCATGTATAACAAATGGTTTATCTTTAATGCTTGTACGTCGTTGTGTTTGAGACTGAACCCAAAATTAGTTGAGTTCAGTTTGTTAGAGAGAGGGTTCATGGCAAGGCAGAACCACAGCAGGCTAAGAGAGTCTCCCTGGAATATACCCCTTTTGATAGGAATGGGGCCAGTTTGTATCGAACAGTTGGTTTCATTCATTGAGATTTTGGTTTGCCAGGTGGACATGGCATATTCTAAAAAGTCAAAGGCCTTTTTGTAGTCCACATATGCCATGTAGAGATTTCGTCGTTTGGCGTGGGCTTGATTGCAGACAACGGAATCAATTATCAGTTGTTCTTTGCAACTCATCGAATTTTTCGCGCATCCCTTTTGTTGTTGAGTTATTATGTTGTTCTGTTCACAATGTTTGAGAATGCGATGATTAATGCACGATGTTATGAGTTTGTATAAGGTTGGAAGGCAAGTGATTGGTCGGTACTTTGCTGGGTCCTGTACACATAGGTTGTCCTTTGGTAAGAGGAATGTAGCACCATACGTAAGGAAACTGGGCATCTTGTGTGGGTGGGTAATTACGTCATTTATAAGGGCTGTTAGTGTTTCGTGGGTTGCGTACAGTTTCTTTATCCAGTAATTTTGTACACCATCTGGTCCTGGTGCTTTCCAGTTATGGAGGTTCTTCATTATGTTGGATGTATCTTCCGTTGTAAATGGTTGGTGTTGCATGGCCTCACAGTTCTGAGATGCAGCCTCCTCCTCATTAATCCAACTGGCTCTGGAGTTATAGGAGATTGTTGTGGAAAGCTGTGTTTTCCAGAATTCCTCGATGTCTGTTTTACTGGGGTAACTAGGGGCTTCATTATTATTGTTGTTGTTAAGTTTTCTATAAAACCCTTTTTCTGATTGTCGGAATAGTGTGTTGTCTAGTTTCCGTTGGTTACTGGTTTTGTACCTTCTCAATCGACTTGTGTTTGACGGAAAGCTTTTGTCGTAGACTGTCCAGACACTGCTGAGATGTGATGTTTTCTCCATCCCACTGGGAGTGTATTCGGTTATCGTCCATGATAGTCTTGACAAGCCTTTCTATTCTGTTGTTCCTGACTCCTCGTTGGTACTCGGTCAGCCTTCCAACGTCTTTCCGAAGAGAATTAATTTTCCCTTCAAGTCTTCTTTGCCAAGGTGGTATTCGAGGTGTTTGTCTAAATTTGGGAGTGTCTTGCTTTGGTCTTACTGCTACCCCAATTGTTCTGCAGATGGAAGTTGCAGCCCAGTAGATGGTGGTGTGTAGCGACTCTAACGTATCAGCACCTAAAACATAGTTTGGCAAGATAAATTTGTTCATAGCCTGCAAAACGATACCCAGTTTCTTAGACGATCTTAGTTTGGGAAGAGCTGGTCTAGTCAGTGGATCTGTTCCACTATACTCTTTAAGAGCTCCTTCCATTTCTGCTTGGATCTTCTCAAGCAGGTCAGCGTTGGTTGGCTGTTCTTGTTGTAGTTCTTGAGTCTCGTCCGATCTTTGTGCCAAAGGTGTTTCAGGCTCTGGATCGATTGTATTTCTACCAAATAGTTCGCGCTCCACTTCGCTCTTTATTCTATCCAGTTGTTCAGGCGAAATAAGGCCATTTCTCAAGATGACACGATATTGATCTGCGACTTGTTATTATTATTACAATCTAAATACGGGCAGAGATCCAAAGATCCATTAAGCCCATTATAACTAAGAAAATATAACCATGTGAAAATTATACAACACAATGAAGTAAACACGTTTGAAAAACATAGTTAAGTAAACATGAAATTGTCTAATCTATTTTTGAAAATGTTAACTGATTGAGAGTTAATGATTTCTCTTGGTCAACTATTCCAGGTTGTAAAAACACGATTGCAGAAAAAGTTTTGTCGCGATTTTGTACTGAAAGGTTCCTTCTTCAACTTCATATTGTGACCATGCAGTCGGCTATCGCTGTCCAAAGTAAACAAATACCTCAAATTTCCAAAGTTGTAACGTAATATTCGAAAAGTCATAATCAAATCACCACGTAGTCGACGGGCGTCGAAAGATTGCAACCCAGCTGATGACAGTCTGATTGAGTAATCCGGTCGTACTCGTCCGAACGATAGTCTGGTAGCTTGACGTTGTATATTTTCTAGAAGATTTACATCACGTATTAATTCTGAACACCATACGGGCCCACAGTACTCCATTAAAGGGCGAATGTATGATTTATATAGACTAGTGGAAGTTTGAAAAGAGATTTTTCCAAACGTCTTTTTAAGCAAGTATAGTTTACTGTTTGATTTTTTGGCAACACTTAATACATGTTCCGACCAACTCAAATTCTTCGTGATTATTATGCCAAGATGATTCTACTTTGTTTAATACATGTCCATCAATGAAATAGTTCAAGCACGGATTATTTTTACCCACCACTGATCCACCGAAGAAGGTAGAATAGAATAGAATAGAACTTTATTTAGCTTAAAAAACTACTACATAACAATCTGTACATACATACTTCAGTAAATATGACAATCAACAGAATAAACAATAATAACCTATAAATTAAAATACATTTTTCTTAGATTAGATTTAAAACTTTTTATATTATGTGATGTCTTAACTGTAAGTGGAAGCTCGTTATATATTTTAAGCCCTCGAATGAACAGTGTTTTTTCCATACAACTTGTATTGAATAATTGTATACAGAATTGATCATTAAATCTTAAATTGTAATCAAGCATATCTGACCTTTTAATAATATAATCTTGCAGTTAAGAAGGAGCATTTTTATTTATAATTTTATTTTATAATTTTAAAAATGAGCAATAAAGCGGATTCCAGAATCAACTAATTAACATTTAAAAATTTAAGTTTTAGTAGCATATAGTTTATTGCAGTTGACCTGCTACACCGGAGTACAATCCGCATTGCTTTATTCTGTAGTAGCTGCAAACGATGAATTTGTTCTGATGAGCAGGAGAGTAATATTGAGATGCAGTAGTTAAAATGTGGAAATATTATTGTGTTGTATACTATTTTCCTACACCATAAGGACAAGTTTCTACAAATTCTGTAAAAGTATCCAACTTTTTTACCTATTTTTTTTAAATAAAAAGTCTATATGCCTGTTGTAATTTAGTTGTGGGTCAAATATAATACCGAGATACTTTATCTCATTGACATAGGAAATTACTGAATTGTTAATCATTATTGAAAAATTCCCTTTGCTAAATCTAGTGCAGTTGATTTTGCTTCCCAGTATGATACACTTGGTTTTTTCAGCATTCAGTTTCAGTTTATTGGTCATAAGCCAACCGTTAAGAATGTTTAACTCTTCATTCATGACGTCAACCACGCTGTTATAGTATTTACCAGAGACTGAAATTAATGTATCATCAGCAAAAAGATTGATAAATGAATGTTTGAGATAGTAATGCAGATCATTTATATATAAAATAAAGAGTAGCGGCCCTAGTACACTGCCTTGAGGAACTCCATAGTTTGTTCGGATTTCATCTGAGCAGCTACCATCTACCTTTGTTTTCTGTTTCCTATCACTAAGGTAATTTGCCACCCATTTAAGCACTACACCTTTTATTCCGTAAGCCTCACATTTTGACAACAGTTTTTTCCTATCAATAGTTTCGAATGCCCGTTTCAAATCTACGAAAACACTAACTACAATATTGCCGTCAATCAATGTCCTTTTTCCATTTATTACATACTAATTGGCATGCAGACTCGGTCGAATGATTATGCCTGAATCCAGATTGGCAGACAAACAACAAATTATTATTGTTTAGATATTCCACTAACTGCTCATATACTAAAATTTCAATAATTTTTTCAATTACTGGAAGTAAGTTGATAGGTCTTAGTTCTTCTGGTTTGCTGGGTTGATTTATCTTTGGTACAGGTATTATAGTAGTGCATTTTAAAACTGCTGGTATTACACCAGTTTGCAAACAAGTATTTACTATGTACAATAAAGGATATCCTACTACTGAGAATAGATCTCTTAGTAACGAAATTGTAAGCACATCATCACCAGTTGCTTTGTTTTTTAACTGAGTCACTATTTTTTGTAATTTATTTATAGAAATGACAGGAAAAGTATCAATACTAGAATTAACATTAATATCAATTTCCATAAATTTTGTAAGAGCAGAAATACTTTGAGAAATTTCTTCTATGCTGTTAAAATAAAATTTATTTAAATCTTCTTTAACATTATTTGAACCCATGTTTATTAAGTTAATATCAAACTTCGTATTTTTATTTTTTATTATATGTTTTAATGTAAACCACATCCTCTTACTATCATTTTTACATTCCACAATATTTTTTTCATTGATTAATCTTTCTTTCTCTCTTATTAATGTAACAACTTCATTTCTTTTCTTTCTATAATTTTCAAAGTCTAATGGGCTATTTGTGTATCGAAACGTTTTATAGTATATATCTCTTTGCCTCTGTAAATTTCTGACTTCATCATCAATACAACCATTACGATTTTAGTATTTTTTTGTTTCTACAGGAACTATTTTATCTAAACTTGATTTTATGTTAGATATAAAACAACTATATAGCAAGTCAACATCAGTAGATGTATACTCCCAATTTTGTTGAATTAGATCTACTTTAATATTGTCAATTTTTTCTTTTGTGATAAATCGCGAACATATCAGTTTTGTGTCGTGCTTTGGAACAACATTAATTTCAGTTCCAATAATATCATGATCGGTAAAGTTTGGAAATTTACGTTTGATTTCTTTAAAATTATTGTTAGTAATTATTAAATCTAACAATGTACTAGAGTCCCGAGTAACTCTTGTGGGTTGTTTAACTATTTGTCGAAAGCCAGAGGAATGCACAATGTCCATGAGTCTTATCGTATGATGATTTACTGTTAAGAGGTCAATATTTAGGTCCCCCATAATTATCACATCATTAATACCTAAATCTTCACGCTCAAGTGTTTGATGAAGATAATCTAAAGAAGTTGATTTAGATCCACTAGGTGATCTATATACTCCTCCTATTATGACAGGTTGACGACCCACCTTAATCTTAAGCAATGAAAGCCAAAACTCTTTGGGCACACTAACTATTGTTTGTTCTTGATATTTAATATTATTTTTAACGTAACAAATTACTCCCCCAGTATGTCTACTATTAGAAAAGTTTACTGAACTGCTGTAACCCTCTTTATGATATTCAGACTCTACAATATCAACTGTTATATGAGTTTCTGTTATTACTGCAATAATAGGATTAACATCAGATAATAATTGTTTTAATTGAACAAAATTTGTGGTTAAACCCTGTACATTTATACACAACACCAAATCTGTTAGTTTTTGATTGCTATTTGTAACTGATTCTGATTTTTTGAAACTTGTCTTAAATAGCTTTCACAACTTGTGTCAAATACATGATGTTGAAAGTTTATGTTTTTTAATTTTAGTGTACTTACCGCGAACTTACAGTTTGTACATTCATATTCAGTACAGCTGCAGTCTTCTTTCTTATGGTTGTTGTTGCAATAAGGACAGATTACTTTAGAGGTACATTTATCTGCTCTGTGACCGTACTTCCAACAGTTAAAACATCTTAATACACTTATAAACCCAAAAAATTTATAGCTTGACCACCCTATAAATATCCTATCTCTATTTTTAGCTAAATAACTATACTGACTATTAGACATTTCAACTAATATGTTCCATGTATTTTTTATTTTAGATTTAAACTTATGAACCACCACAATGTCATTACTAATGTCCACGCTATCATCAAAGTTTTGACTTACAAGTTGAGAGATGAACTGAGTTTTATCTGCATTTTCCTCTTCCTCACATTAATTATTTTAATTTTTTTGGTTTTAATGGACTGCCAACTTTTATTTCATATTCCTGGCCTAATACATCTTCCGTTTTGGTTTTTAATTTTTCTAATGATTTTTTACTACCACAGTGAATGACTAATGCTCCCTGGGCAGCCGGTTTTATTTTTGTTATTGATACTGCGATGTCTGCTGAGTTTACTTTTTTTATTAATTCCTTTTTTGTTGACTGACAATCTTTTACACCAGTTTTTGGTTTAACTATTAATGGCTCGACTTTCTTTTTTTGTCCTATAATTTCGGACCAAAGAGGTTTCTTTTTTTCAGCTTTTTGTAATTCGACTAATTCAAGTAACTTTTTAGTCTTCTCCAAAATTTCGTTAGTTTTATCTCCATCATTTTTTAGCAGTTTTTTTAACTTGTCGTTAACAACTCGTATACAATTTCCGCAAAACCACTTTAAGTTTTCAATATCTTGCAAATATTTTTACACTTGATCTTTCAGTCTAACACATTGTAGATGAAAATACTGTTTACACAGATTACATTGAATATTCTTTGAGTTAACAATGAAATTATCGGAGCACTGAGCACACGCTTGTGTAT
The DNA here is from genome assembly GCA_034190945.1 of Octodonta nipae. Lineage (NCBI taxonomy): Eukaryota > Metazoa > Arthropoda > Insecta > Coleoptera > Chrysomelidae > Octodonta > Octodonta nipae. The sequence goes on from CM067217.1 coordinate 122,956,001, forward strand.
TCATCGGCATTTCGACGACTTTTGCCACGGATACCAAAATGATCTAGTTTATGTAAGAGTCGTTTTGTTGGCACGCGACCAAATGCTTTTGCGAAGTCCAGGTATATTATATCTATAGGTACCTTTCTATCTAGAGCTGCTGACCACTTATTAACACACCACAGTAGATTAGTCAAGGTTGATCTTCCCCTTACAAACCCGTGCTGTTGCTTTGGAATAATATGCTCACTAAGAAGAAATTCGGATACGGAAAACGTGATAATAGATTCCATAATTTTACAAATTACTGACGTTAGGCTAACTGGTCGGTAGTTGTTAGGGTCTAGTTTATCACCTTTTTTGAATATTGGTGTTACAGAGGCTTGTTTCCAGCTTTTCGGTAGATAGTGTGCTTTAAAAGAAGATAACATCATAAGTGAAAGTGGCAAAGGTAACACATCTGAGCATTTTTTCAAGAATAACGATGTAATCTGGTCTAGTCCTGGTGATGAATTATTTTTAAGTTTTTGGAGATATACTTTGACATTATCAGCTGTAAAATAAACATCTTTGAGCGAGGAAAGACTTCTTGACTGGGGAATGTTGGGGAATTCGTTACCGTCGGGTTCAACAGAGAACACGACAGCAAAAGCATTGGCCAGAGATTCTGCGATATCATAATTATTTTGACATAGTGTCTCATTTGTATTTTTCAATAAAGGAATTGATACTTTAGTCGACAGTAAAGACCGAATATATTTATGAAGTCTCTTTGAATTATCCCCTCCTGCTATAGATTCTTCGTAAGCAATCCGACCCTCATTTATAGATTTTTTTAATTCCTTTGCAAAATCCTTATGAATTTGAAAATCTTGCAGATTGTTTGTACGTTTGTATTTACGCCATAAATTTCTTTTGTGTTTAATAAGAGAAATTAGCTCGCCATTAATCCACGGTTTCAGTTTGTTTCGGTAAAATGTTTTTGTTGTCGTATTTTCTTTTTTAAGACGATCAATAATACTTTCAAAGTTTTCCCTTACCTTCTCAGTATTTTCTAGATTTCCTAATTTTGCAATTTATTTCGCCTAACTGAAGATTCAGTTCGTTAAAATCGATTATAACATATACACCTCTATTTTCGTTATGAGTTGGATCGTCTGTGGTTAACTGTAGGTGAAATGTAATAACAGCATGGTCAGAATTGCCAACTGGAGAAGTTATTGTGGGACTTGTTAATAACTGATCATCGTTTGAGAAAACCAAATCTAATGTTGAAGGCAAGTTATTAGTTCTAAAACGTGTGGCTTCGGTTATATATTGTTTGAGATTGGAGTTTTGAACAAAGTCCATAAAATTTTTTTAGCTTTAGTTAATTCCTTAGGTATAGTTAATAAAGGCCACGAAATGTCTCTGAAATTAAAGTCTCCTACTAAAACAAGATTTTCTAAATTAGAGAGCTGTACCAATTTTTCAATCAAAATGACATCATCTTCGAATCTGGAATCGCCAGGACGGTATAAAACTGCCACTAGAATAACCAAAGAGCGGTGGGAGATTTTCATACATAGCAGCTTCCATATTCAGAACAGAGATCTCCAAGGGGACAACCGAAAATTGTTGAGTAATTCCTGTTGATAAATATATGCATACACCTCCTCCCCTTCTATTCTGACGATCGCACCTGTAGAGGTTATAACCATCTATGTTATAAGTAGAGTCAGAATCCTTCGTTGTTAACCAAGTTTCAGCGATAAATACTATTTTAGGTTTTAATTTTTGAATGTTACATATTAGTTCACTAAATTTAGAGTGTAATGTTGCCAGGTTGGTGTAAAAGCAAATCCAATATTTGAAATTATTTTTAGGGCTAATGACGAAAATTGACGATTTTTGGTACTCCACGAGTATACTTTATAGTTAAATTTGATTCGCCTTTTTCCTTTCTTGTTTCCAGCTCCGCTCTTAGTTCCTTTAGACATTCAATTTGTACAGGAGTCTTATCATCTATAATTGTAATATTTTTAGTATTTGTCTTTTGCAGTAGTTTCTTTTTGTTTCTCAGTATTATTTTTGCTTCTTGTTCATTATTCATAATTACTTTTATCATTCTAGGAAATTTGTTATTGTCTCTTTCAACTCTAAAAAACGTTATCGGAACTGAATTGCACTCAGTCGTTTGCAGTATCTCCGTCAGTACCTTGCAGTCCTTTCTAAATTGGACATCACCCACAATTTCTGGTACACCCCTAACAAAGACGTTTTTAGCACGGTTAATACGATCAACAGCCTCGTTTGCAATACTATCCGTAAATTGGGCAGATGAAAACTGATCCACAATTTTAAGGTTATTTTCGAGCTCTTTAAGTTGTCCTCTGATTTCGCTTACTTTTTCATCTATTACAATAATTTTCATTTGCAATTCATCATTATGCTTTTCTAATATAGATTTCAAATTTGCAAAGGTTTCAATATTTGAACAGCATCCATTGCAAAAAATTTTAATTCCCTTAACTTTATATCTTATAACGCGATCTTCTGCTTTTAAATCTATACATCCCAAGTGTATGCTTTGCTTACAAGCATCTGAAGCATCACACTGAAGTTTTGACATTTCATGGTCATCGACCGGCTTCGAGCAATTCGCACAAGTTGACATACTGTGAGTGATAAGAAAGTAAATAGAAAGATTATCACTGACCTTGCAATTTGTGTAATAATTGAATAACTAGTCCAAAACACACTTTTGGGAATCACCACAATAACTAGTTAAACTAGGACCTTTAGCACTAACTGTTACAAATATTTTATTTTGGTAGTTTACAAAAGATATTTAATATAATTTATGGAACGATGTGAGAACGTGTCAACTAATTAACACAGGGCCGCACTTACCTTTGTTTATAACAATTTTTTTATTAAATAAACTATGAAAATATTAATGAATTTTTTTATAAATTTATTTAAAATGACGAATTATGATTTTTAGAAAAAAAGATTCCTTAATTAATAACCGAAAGGTCGGATACATAAATAAAGATTATAAACAATAAAAAAATGTTTTTTTTAATCATCATTTTACCGGGACAATATAACAGTAATTTTTTTTAATATTAAACTTGTCTATTTGTTTATTAAAAAATTATAAACAAATCACGTAAAAAAATTGTTAGTTAAACTTCTGAATGTAATTAATTAACGCAAAAACAATTAAAATAAAAAAATTTCGAAAAAAAATTTTTTGAATTACATTTTCCCGATTTTTCATTTTTTATTAAGTTTGAAAAATCATTATAAGCAAATAAAAAAACTTTAGTTAACTTTTACAGAGAATCTTGTTTATTATAAAAATAAAAAAAAGTCCCCTAAAGATATATATTTCTAAGTACATTATTTAAACTATTAGAAGAAATTTAATGTTAACTGAAGTACGGAAAAAATTAGTTAATTAACATTCAATTACTTTAACAAAAATTAACTTAAAAATATGTTTATATGAGAATTATATTTCTTCAAGTGTCAAGATAAGACTATAATTTATTCAAGTTTATAAATTTATATTAAATATTATAAAAAAAGTATTTTGTAAGGCATTCTTTGCTCGGCGGCGACGCGACAGCACCGAAACGGATACGCGGATCGCTATTTTCAAAGTGGAATTAAAATTATAAATAATGGAGCTACAACTCCGGGGATCGGGACTTATTGTTATGAAATTTTCTCCTTTTTTCGGATCTTTTTTAACATTGAAGCTATCTTTGCTAAAAAACGGATACCACTTTTTTCTTTTCGTTTTTTATTATTAACAATTGAAATTTTTAATGGCAAAAAAATCAAAAACTTCACACTTTCTGAATTAAATTCTGAATCGAATAAACAAAACCCCATATTTTTAAGGCTACTAGAACTACTTTGTTCAGGAAATTCGCTTCGCGATTAGACTATAGATAGTTCCTGAAAAAATTACATATGATCCAAATTAAATAATTTTAGTGTTTCGGAAAATTATAAGAAAAGTATATAACATTCTTTATCCAACTAAATTGATTCTTTATAATAGACATTATGTTCGCTGTAAAAGCATTCACTGTATATGCGAAATGATCTTTCGAATTGCTAATTACACAGAAATTGATATTTTGCATTTCGTCAGATTCCTGGGACTTAAAAACAATGCAGAATGGGTGCAGAGTTGCTTGTGCATTATTATAATAAAATGACTGAACAGACTGGTGTATGGTTAAATAATTAATAAACTGGTTTTGATAGCACCGAAATCATCTTCAGGAGTCTCAAAAGAACCTGCACTTCCTTTTTCTATCCATAATTATATTCAATTGTCCCCTCTACAATTTGAGTTCAACATTTTAATGTCGGATGCATACACAAATTGTATGACTGTCAGGGTCCCCAACATGTATACTTTCGGGAGGTTTTAGGGACATAAAGTACAAAAAAGATGAAAGCTTTTCACTACCGTTGTATTCGGTTTTAAATTTTAAATATAAATCGTGAAATGTATATAACAATTTTTTTTGAATTAATTTTTTTCTTCCATCGTCATCAAGTGTAAGTATTTTCTTCATTTGTATAATAACTACGTATTAGTTGCTGGAACTCCAGATAATAATTGGCGTTACTTTCAATTGATATTTTACACAGTCTGGAAAATATATAAAATGAATTTAATAAATATTATTCGAAATCGAAATAAAATATGCTTGTAGATGGAAGCGATGCCATCCGATGTAACTAAAATCCTTGACAACCGATAGATTATACCCCTCGAAAATTAATACAGTGCTTTAGAATAACAGTAATTTCTTAAAAGTCATCAAAACAAGACTTCTATTATTCTGAGCATTTTATTATCCTCAGCATCAATGAAACTCTTCTAAAAAAATCCATATCATCTCAAATATATAATGCAAAACTGTAAAAGATTTACTTTTTTTAATCCCTTTATATTTTTACTTTTTCACATTATTTTCATTTTTTTAAGTCAAATATTAGTCACCTTAAAAGGCCAATGTAAGCGTACAAAAATTTAATGGAAAAAAATACTTAAAATTCTTAAAAAAATGACGTTTGGTGAGTTGAAATCGGTTAACTGGGCTCTGAGATATAGCATAAAAAACTTATCTCGAAATAACTCGACAACTGTAAAATTGTCACTGTATTTGTACCAGAGAATTCGATGCTGATTTTAAAAAGAGCGGCGCATCATCGCAACAGTCAGTTAGTGCGGCGAAGAGCTTATGTTGTATTATTATTGTGATATTCAAATCAGCTGTAGTATTTGATTCAAATAAAAGTTCTAGAAAGTGAGAGTGAATATTAGTTTTTAAATTTTAATTGGACCCACGAAGTATATAACAAATTTGGTGATCATAAGTGCAGGATTAAGTGAAGTTAAAATCGTAAATTGATTTATGGAAACACGCAGCATGGAAAAAAACGGACCAAACTACCAAAAACATAGTCAGACAGGTTACAGAGGGACTAGATGAAAAAATAACTCAGATTCTGGAAAAACGGGACAAGAATGACAAACAACATCAAGAAGAAATTCAACAAAGGTTAGTAAAATCTTTTGATGGAAAAAGTAAAATAGAATTAGAGAATATTGTTTCTACGATGAAAAGTGAACAACAAAATTTAATTGAGGGATTATTCTCAAAATTTGAATTAACAAGACAAAATGAATTTAACTTATTAGATAAACAGAGACAAAATGAACTTAAAATATTTGAGGAAAAACAAGAACAAATTGAATTGAAACGACAAAATGATTTTAAAGTATTTGAAGAAAAACAAGGTCAAACTGCAGAAAAAAGACAACTGCAATTTGAACAACTAATGCAAATAGTATCGCAAGTTAATGAAACAGTTAATAAAAGAATGCAAATAGTGGAATCTGACATAAAAGAGATAAACGACGACATAAATATTCTAAAAAGTAATGTGGAGACTCTTGAAATCAAAGTAGATAACATCGATTCCATCCAGAGTAAGGTGAAATTTGAAATCAGTTCCATTAAAAACACAGTACTAAGTGAGGTACAAAATAAATTCAGAAACCGAAATTAAACGTTTACAACCAGATTTGAAGGGAGTGAAAAACGAGCACACCGTGAGTACCCAAGGTTCCTTTAGTAAACCACCCACATTTGATAACAGTTCATCTTGGCCCCTGTGTAATCGGCAATTTGAAGCATTGGCTACAGCTAATGGATGGTATAACCAAGAAAAAGGAAAAGGAAATTACAAGAGAGGTAGCTCTCTTGTAATTTTCTTAAGAGGTCCGGCCGTAGAACTCCTCCAAAGCATCCCAGTCGATAAACAGGCAATTCGAAGCAGAGGTTAGAGGTTTAGTGCACTTGTCCTACCCAAACCTGCCAGAGGAAACCAAAGATCAATTGGCCACACAGAGTTTCATAAACGGTATCAGGGATGTGGAAGTTCAACTAAATCTAAGACTAAGTGGCGTCAAGAAAAGTAATGAAGCTTTACCTCGGACATTAGAAGTAGAGGCCATCATAAACATGTCCAAGCCGAGGGTCCGAGTAGTTTCCTTTAACCAGGAAGAGCTAGAGTCACCCTGCCAAGCGCTGCTGGCTGGTCTTAACAAACTATTAGAACGGTCACAAAGAATTGGCACCAGAAGGGCATGTTACCGCTGTGGATGGACAGGACACTTTCAACGTAACTGCAGAGTAAGGCTACCGGAACGATCACCAACCAGGAGTAGCCAACAAACCGACCTTACCAACCAGGGAAAGTGCAATCAGTCAGCATAAGGAGGCGAATAATGACTAACCCTCCACCAGCCCCTAGGACCAGTATCCATTTGGGGATTTTGCCGAGATAGCAGGAGCCTAGTCATCAGGGGCACCATCAATGGCAGAGCAATTACCATCACCATCGACATCGGCGCAGCTGTGTCCATTGCCAACTCCAGGGTTTTGAGAGCATCAGAAATCTGGCCAGTTACCAACAACATCCAGCTCAGAGCAGTCACCGGCGAGTCCATGTCAATACAGGGTGAAGAAGATATAGTAGTACTTATAAGGGACAAACGAATCCGGCATAGGGTCCTGGTACCGAATATTGAGGACGATTTCATACTGGGTATGGACCTAATCAGCCAGCATGGATTTATGTTCTACCCGAGATATAATGTTCTTCGGTTCCTAAATGAGGAGTTTGTATTGACACGGCCCGTCAACAGTTCAGCCACCTCCATAAAAATGTGGCAAAACCCTCAGCCAGAATTTCCGGTCGAACGGAACAGATTATTCATGGGCAGCTAGAACGTAATCCTGGGAGCTGCGATGGAATGGTGCAGCCCGTACACTCAGCTCATGACTAATTAGTTGGACGGGCTATAGTTAAAACCGGACGAGATATACCAATAAGAGTCCTGAATTTGCCCATCAACGACATCAGAATTGCCGATGGCCAGTTGAGGCCATCGTCAATTGCGAAAAAGGGTACCACACATCGGTGAAGGAGACAGGGCCCAGTAAAGGGTTCCTACAACAGTTTGCTGACCATTTGACACACCTGACACCAGAGGAACAGAAGAAAGCCAAGCAATTTATCGCAAAGCACTGGAAAATTTTTAACAGTCAAGTTGGAACCACCTGTCGCATCAACATCATCCAGAACCGAATAGATACCAGGACGGCTCAACCCATCAGAATACCACCTAGGCGACTAGCATTGGGGCAACAACAGGCAGTCGAGGAAAACATCGAATCCATGTTACAAAATGGAGTTATTGAGCCATCCATCAGCCCATGGTCGGGTCCCGTCGTGCTAGTTAAAACGAAGGATGGAACCACCCGATTTTGCGTGGATTACAGAAAGCTCAATGACGACACGAAGAAAGGCAGCTATCCACTCCCCGAATTGATGATACTCTGACCACACTAGCAGGCTTCTGTTGGTTCTCCACACTAGACCTAAAGAGTGGATATTGGCAGGTTGGTCTACACGAAAACGACAGAGAGAAGACAGCGTTCTCCACTAGTATAGGGCTGTTTCAGTCCACGGTCATTCCCTTTGGGTTATGCAATGCTCCCGCAACATTCGAGAGGCTAATGGAGTATGCCCTGAGAAGGTTAACATGGAGGACGTGCTAAGTATAACTCGACGACATTCTGGTCATGGGTCAGACATTCGACGACCATCTGAAGAAAATTGGCGAAATATTCTCCCGAATTAATAACACCAACCTGAGACTCAACCCGAAGAAGTGTTCCTTGTTCCAAAAAGAAGTAGAGTTTTTAAGCTACGTCGTTTCCGAGTCAGGAATCCGCACCAACGAGGACAAGATAGAAGCCATCCGTGATTGGCCAGTACCATGAGACAAGCATGAACTCCAAAGATTCTTGGGCCTCTGTTCCTACTACAGACGATTTGTTGAGGGATTTGCCACCATTGCCGCGCCTCTACATCGGCGGACTACTGAGAAAGAGACCTTCCGTTGGAATCAGGATTGCGAAACATCATTCAGACGACTGAAGGCAGCACTATGTTCCAGCCCAATCCTAGCCTTTCCTATACAGTCCGGCAAGTTCATTTTAGACACCGACGCCAGCAACACAAGTTTGGGGGCCGTCCTATCCCAGGTGCAAGATAGTGAACAGAAGGTGATTGAGTACTACAGCCGTGGATTATCGAATATTTCCACAAATAGCTCTATGGTCGTCATTTCTCAATCCGAACAGATCTTGCCGGCCTCAAATGGTTGCTGGACATGAAGACACCGGAAGGACAACTGGCCAGGTGGATGGAGAAATTACAATACGATTTCAAGGTGGAACACCGTGCCGGCCGTTTGCACAATAATGCCGATGCCCTATCCAGAAGACCCTGTAGAGCAGAATGCGAACATGCTCTGAAGACGGAACAGCGAGGCAGTATCTCCATCAGACAGATCCGATGCAGGCCAATGAAGACTGGACCACGGAACATTGCATCCAGGACCAAATGGCTGATCCAGACATTGAACCAATCTTGTCACTCAAAACGAGAGGGGCACACAGGCCACGATGAGACGAGGTAGCTAGATACTCTGGCGTGCTGAAATCGTTATGGGCCCAATGGGACTCTCTAAGAGTAGACAATGGAATACTCAATCGAGTTTGGGAAAGCACTGATGGCCCAGAAACCAAGTCCCAACTGGTAGTTCCTAAGAAAAAGGTACGAGCCATCCTGACCGAAGTACATGATGGGATTACCAGGGGCCAACTGGGCATGAACAAAACCCTAGACAAAGTTCGATAGCGTTACTACTGGGTAAATTACTTCGAAGACATCAGAGCTTGCTGCCGGAAAGGTGACACCTGTGCAGCCAGTAAGGGCCCGAAGACCCGGACCAAGTGCAGAATGCAGCAGTACAATGTGGACGTCGCGTTTGAGAGAATTGCCTCGATGTCGCCGGTCCGTTTCCCGAGTCTGAGAGGGGAACAAATACATTCTGGTCGCAATGAATTACTTCAGCAAATGGCCTGAGGCATATGGGATACCCAACCAAGAGGCAACCACGGTAGCGAACGGTGCTAGTAGAACACCTATTCAGCAGGTTTGGAGTCCCGATGGAACTACATTCAGGCCAGGGGCGTTACTTCGAATCGAATGTTTTCCAGAAGATCTGTACGATGTTGGGGATCAGGAAAACGAGGGCAACACCATTACACCCACAGTCAGACGGAATGGTGGAAAGATTCAACAGGACCTACTTTGGAACAACACCTATCCAAGGTCGTCAGCAATAACCAACGTGATTGGGATAAGCATATTCCCCTATTCCTGTTGGCATATCGCTCAGCCGTATATAATAGTACAAGCCTGACTCCAGCCAACGTCTTATTCGGAAAAGAGCTGCGATTACCCTGCGATTTGGCTTTTGGCTCCCCCGAAGAACCTTCCCAAGAAATCGAGGATTATGCGATACGACAAAGTCTGGCTGTACAACCCCCAATGGAGCAAGAGTAAATCTCCAAAGCTTACACCCGCCTGGGATGGTCCCTACGAGGTGGTTAAGAGGCTTAATGACGTCGTCTACCGGATCCGTCGAAACCCCAGGGTTAGTTGAACGTGGTCCATTTAGATCGACTCGCTCCCCACTATGGAGAGGATGTTTCTGATCGGGACCATCAGAATTAAAGGGAGGGCAGTGTTATAAAAATCTAATCAGTCCTTCCCTGGTTTTCATTCCGTGAGACATCTATCGCTGGGCTAGAAAAAAATAAGAGCTAGGGTTCGGATGGGAAAAAACCTTATCTCGAAATAACTCGACAACTGTAAAACTGGATTTGTACGAGAGAATTCGATGCTGATTTTAAAAGGAGCGGCCCATCATCGCAGCAGTTAGTTAGTGCGACGAAGAGCTTATGTTGTATTATTATTGTGGTATTCGAATCAGCTACTGTATTTGATGTAAATAAAAGTTCTAGAAAGTGAGAGTGATGATCAGTTTTTAAATTTTAATTGAACCCACGGAGTATATAACAATACTAATTTGAAGAAAATTCCTTTTAAAGTAGAAATGCTACTCATATATATATATATATATATATATATATATATATATATATATATGTTTGTTTGTTTGTTTTTAAGTTTTCGCGGGCACTAAATTTATTCGGTGGTTTGTGAGAATTCATCCGCGTAGTTGATAACTGATCCCTACCGGGATCGATGGTAAAATGGCGACGTTTCGGCAGAGTCACATCTGCCCTCTCGAATACTAACTTTAGTATTCGAGTAACTAGAAGTGAAAGCAGAAGGCTACGATAATTATGCGACCTGAAGAGGGCAGATGTGACTCTACCGAAACGTCGTCATTCTACCATCGATCCCGGTAGGGATCAGTTATCAACTACGCGGATGAATTCCCGGAAACCACCGAACATATATATATATATATATATATATATATATATATATATATATTATTATGGTGCAACCAAAGTTTTTCTTTAGCCCCATAAGTTGATCGCAATTTTGTTATGGTTTTATTATTTTCTTTTGGATTCATTTGTTTAATTATTTTTCTCGGCTAGCTTTTATATAGTTCTAATTTAATAAAATTTATTACTTGCTTATTTAATTTTTAATTGTATGCAAATTTAGGCATAACAACTCTCTATCTCAGGTTGAGTTCTGGGCGTTAAAAAAAATATATAAACATTTATATTTTCACTTACCTTTTTCTATCTTATTTTTTCTTATAAACTGTATTTTTTATATCAAAATTAAAATTTAATCAATTATTATTTTTCTTTGTAGGATGTTTTTAATTTAACAACAATAAATTTGGAAATTAAATTTTACTATTCTTTATTTATATGTGAAAATGAAATATTCAGAACAAATTAACATGAACTCTTTTAGTTGATTATAACATACTTATAAAATTACCTTCTTTTATGATTATTCAGTTTTCTTTGTGTGGAGTCAGGTTATTTACTCAATTCATAAGTAAATACTATTCATAATACTAATTCTAACAAAATAATACACATGTTCTTTTATTATTTTTAAATAAATTCTTTATGTTCATAAATACCTTATCTATTACGAATTGTCCTTTTTAACTCCACATTTTCTGTACCATTTTCTTTTCCAAGTCGTTTTGCCGCTCGATACCAATGTATTCAGTTCTCTTCTTATCAGCACCGCTCCATTATGGTTGCTGGTTTGAACTGCTGCTGGTCTTTCGTACTGGATAGTCTATTACAATCAGCTCTCTGACCACTTTAGATTCGGAACTTTATAATTTCTGTGATTTGTACCCTGTCACTTTATAGTTTTGTGGTATTAAAAGTTCGTGTTTTACTAAATTGTCTTTTTCAAGACAATAATGAATGATACCTACTCCTCAAGTGTCACTGAATAACTGAACTGAGCGTTTTTTTTTGTGGAGCTGTTTAGTCATAACCATCTTCTTCTGTACTTATGGCATTCGCGGACGCATTCAATCAGCCTTAGTTTAGAGAAGATGCATGAGAAAATGCATCTGAGATTAACTCATCCACCGTTATATTGTATTATTATTACATTTATGTATAAACTTCCGGGACAGGCAATATTTACACTTCTTCCATACACTGAAATATTTAGGTTCTACAAATCACTACTAACAGAAAATGACTTATCAACACTGCAGAGACTATAAATAACAATAAATATCTACTTACAGCGCAGGGACAGAGCCAGCAACAGAGTTCAGCTTCGAAAAATTTATAATTTACTTAAGGTATTTGTTAATGTATAAACACAAATCTCAAACGTAATCCTCAATTGTTGATACTAAATGTTCTTTGCATGTTAATAAATCAAGCAATGAGCTGCTGTTTCTGAATATTCAAAACTATTACAAATGATTCTGGTTTAATTCCTTTTATTAATTACACTAAGAAGTAAGTTCGCATTGTTTAAAATATCTTCCTAAAGAATAAGCTTTAACATTAGTTCTTATTTTAGGAAACTTGTGGGATGTTAGTATTAGAAACTGCATATGAAGATCCATGGGACATTCTGATGTGTGAAAATTAAATCACTCAAGGAGAAACAAAAAGTATGTGGGACGTTTAACTCAAAATACACGCTCAAATCAAAAAGGACCAGTTGAACCAGTTTTTCTTACATTGTTTGTAAAAACCTGGTTGGAAAATCTCCTCTAAATGTCGATATTCAATATGTTCTTAAATAATTTTTTGGGGTTTAGGTGTGTCCAATACTCTTTATAGTATCAAAATTGTGTAAAATAATTGCTTTGAAGTACCATTTAACCTAGAAATTGATATCGAATAGATTATAATGCAGGAATCACAAGGGAACAACAACATAATCAATAGCACGATCGTTGAGTTATAAGTCTGTGGTGACTCGTTTATCAGCAAGTTCTAAATGTCGAATATTAATTCCACAATTACATTTTAAATCATATTTGTTAAGTTACTCGAGATTTCGAGGGTTGCCCAACTGATGTCCATCTTGCATAGAAACGATACATCGTCTTGCTCTCAGACGCCTGTATCATATTAAAAAATTACTTACATAATTACATTTTAAGTTCTAGTTATCATTCGAAAGGTAAGTTGTTATAGTATAGATTCTAAACTAAAAATTACAGGGAAATAGCGCGTTACATATAGTTGGCCTTTCGATTGGAGGGTGTTTAGGGGCTCGTTCTTGTGATACTTCAAATGTTACATTCACTTAAAAATCAATATGTATATTATTTATAAAAACATCTCATCCGTTGTCCAAGTGTCACAAATCACACGACATAATTGAGAAGTTAATTAAACCTTTCGTTAAATCTTTAAATGCAAAACAATATATTTTTCTCGATAGTAAAAAATTGTAATAAAAATGTTATTGTCCCTAGCTGAGCTGTAATCTGTCCATATTTCAAATGCAACATGTAATAATTAATTTCTTATAGACTTAAAGTGCAGGTATCTTCTAATAAATTTCATAGAACAAACTTAAAATGCGAAGCAGCTTGACCATTGTTAAGCAATGCAATAGATTTGAAAGTTTCACTTGAATTCTTATGTTCTATTAGGTTACTGAAATCTACCACTAAAGTTCTGTGTTTCCAATTTCAAACACCATTTTTTTAGAGATTATTTTAAAACTAAAAACTATTTTTAATGTCCCTGATCCCATTTTTACGGATAGTAAAATCTCGACCTAACAAAGGCAAATGTTACACTTTATTGTTACTTTCTAGAGCGGACATTACAAAGCTTTTAAGCTTCTATTTCGGTAATGAAAACCACACAGACACAATAAAGAGCTTAATTAAAAAATGTTTAGAAGGATATAATTCCCCTAGAACCTATTTAGTTTCATTCTAATTTCAGTCCCAGTCGGACTACCGTGTCTCCCGGTATTAAGTAATTTAGGGAATTAGGATGAAAGTGTCCACAGACGTTCCTTCGTGCCTTCGTTCAGTCTGTGGAAAATCGATATTCAGCTTCAAGTCGAATGAAATTTGCAAGATGTTAGATGTAACTTGCCTCTTCGTCCCGTCCTTCAGAGGAAAGATACACAACACGAGAGAAGCAGCTGCGTCTACCTCACAAACAGGGATAATATTAAAGCTGTAAAAGACCCCGAAACGGCATTTCTTAGTCGACTTTATACCCAAAAGAGTTAGATTGGTGTCAGTGGTTGAAATATCGAACGTAAACCTGTTGCAGATACTAAAATTGAGTCAGATAAGATTTATTTTTCCTAATTAGTTTTGAGTTCACTTTATTACTTAAAATAAAATATTTCGAATATCAAATTATATAGGAAATTAAGTTTTTGTGATAAAATATTTCAATTAACTGCTTTCAAATCTTATTATACATATTCAGGATTTATATAGCTACCGTCGAATTCGAGTTTTCCGTCCTTAGTTCTACCTGTTCCTGTCTTTGGAATCATTGTCTTGCTAGTTCCTAGTCTTCATTGCTGCATCCACTTCCCTCTCCAGAATCTTCTAGGGCGACCACCATTTTTTCTGCCATATTTTTAAACTATTCCACTAAATTACCCAACAAATTACAGAAATCTTGCTACGTGTCTGTACCATTTGAGTTTTTTGGGGTTTATAGTTGATAAAACGTGTTTTATCCTCCATTGTATTACTTCGTTCTGTTTTGCTATGTCCTTCTTCTTCATTCTTGCAAAAATTCTATTACATTTTTCCCTCTATTCGCTTTTTCCGTTTGCTTGTACATTTTTGCGCACGTATCTATGAAACTGAGGTATCTAGATTTATTAGTTCCTTTAATGTAATGATAATCACCCAGTTCTACATAGAATTTTCTCTTTTGTGATTTTCTTAAGCATTAAAATGTATTGAAAAGTGTGAGTTAGGTAAACAATCTCTATACTATATTGGTTATTAAATTGTATAGTAGGGCTTTTCTCCGCCTTACCTCATATCCTATTATTTTCATATAGTTTTCGTACATCTGTGGTGACCGTATGTCATATTTCAAGTTCTTCCATCTAATCACCAGGTCTTGATCTCAGTACTGAGTAGTAAGCGTTTCTGTTGGGAGTTTTTCGTACAGCGATTCTAAAGTTTTCAAAAACCAAACTTAGCCATTACTTTTCTATAAGCTATTTGATTGCATATTTGTTGTCTATGAAGGAAGTCCACGCTGCGAACCCTACTTGGTATTTCCTTATGTATTTTACTATTCTATTTAGAGTAAATAACAACACTACAACTATGTTGTGTATTTATTTACTGTATTTTATAGTTGATATTGAAGTTCCAGTTTAGAAAACCCCATCTGTGTTTTTTAATTCATTCGTCTCCTCTCCGGTAATGATGAGTGATTATATTATTATTGCTCAGGTCAAAACAAATCAAAAAGCTTTATAACATTTTCAGAAATAAACTATAGTTTTGCCAAAAAAAAATGAAAAAGTTAGAAGTTCTGTAGCCTTTATTACAGTGTATAATAGATTATTTCCGGCTTCAAAATGATTGTAAAGCTAAATATGTAAATACTCAATAGCGTATATACCTTTAATAACTGTATTAACAAAGAAAATTATTATTTAAACTATAAATATCCTGTTATAATTTGCCCTACGTTTCTCCGATCAGATGTGGCAACATAGCATATACTAAGTACTACAGCTGGCCGCTGCCATGAATGCTTTTTTGCTGCCCGGTTCTTTTAAGAAAGTGAAAGTGATTTTTGCGTGACATTCGACATAGCGTAAGTTATTTGATTTTCATTTTAAAATATATATTGGAAAAATAAATAAAACCTGTTGTGAATTGTGAGTTCAAGTGTATTATTTTGTGACAAACAGTGACAATTATACAATTAGGTAAAGACCTGACATGCTATTAATTTGTGGGGAAAGCAAATGTAATAACAAGAATTTTGAATTTTGAATATTTACAATAAATAATCCGTTTGCTCTATCATAATGACATCCTGCAGGTCAAAGGTTTTTATTTGTCTAAGGTAAGTAATATTAATTTCTTAGTAACAATTATTTCTCGAAGAATTTAACACATAAAAGAACTACATATAAGAAATGTTTTGTTTAATATACTTTGTATCGCATTATTTTTTTATCATAATGTAAACAACTTTGTATCCTCCCTTCTTCAACTTGATGCATAAAATAAATCGCCAAATATAAATATACATTTCAATACATAGATATTAAAAGGGTACATTTTTGAAAATAATATTTCATAAAATTTTATGTACCTAAATAAATCTACCGGCACTCGAAACTATGAAATTATTTAATACAAAAAAATAACAGGTGTTCATTTCTTTGTGGTGACTCATTCCTTTATTATTCACGCTACAAGCAAATCTGAGTTTTAGCGCGACGTTGCCACATTGACAATAATTTACTTAACATGTATTTCAAATTTTCTTGCTTATTAAGGCCTTTAGACCATAGTGTTATAAGAGTTTTTTGTTTTGTTTGGTAGGTACTATCTGCGCCTAAAATATATGCAGTCAAACTATTTACACCATGTATATATGTTATATCACACTTCAATTAATTAACTTAAAAAAATAAACAAAACAATTATAACTTTAAAATGTAAATAAATATAACAATATAAACTGACAGACTAACTGAGTAATAATGAATACAGTAGAAGAGAAATTTTACAATATATAAGTTTAAAGATGCTGAATAGGCATAGTTGACCCGGCAATTCACACGGATGTCGGCGGCGCCGTAATATGACACCGCACGTGTCGCTTAGTCAGCTGGGAATGTTGAATTGTCGTTGCGATATAAGTTCGTGCTAAGTTCATAGTATAAACTTATATAACAACTCCCATCCATATAAAAAAGTTGATGGTATAGCATCAACTTTCATGCAAAGTTCTGGATTTCGGTTGGACTCAGGAGACTATGTAACCTTCCTTTAGATTTAGGGTTTGATGGTGCTGTAGGTGGCGTGTGCTGGACAGCGGAGCTTGGTGTAGTGGTCGTCTTGAACCTCTTCTGGATTGATTTCACTGTGAGGAGTATAATCACAATTACTACTAAAGTGGCCGTTGTGATTGTGAGCCAGGACATATGGTTTTCTAAAGGTGGTTCTTTCATCAGCTTTTCCAGTTCAATGGAATATTGGGACAGTTTATGGTTGGCAACATCTAATTCTTGTAACTTTAGGGGTGTTAGGTTTGGCATCTCATTGAAGGCTGGCATGCCGTTTGCAGCAGTTTTGAAGGAAATGTCCACTGGATGGTTTCTGTATGTGATGTCTTGAACATTTTTGGAAATTCTTGTAGCATGGAGCCTTGTGTTGTCGATAAAGGCGTAGCAATAGGGTTGGATTTGCATAATTGAAATTGTCGATATGGTTTGTGTCACGAGGTCTTCCTCTTTGCTTTGGATGGTGATGGACAGTGGTCTTGAAATCGAGATCAACCAAAAGTTTACGTCAATCTCTTGGATAATATAGCCTTCTGCATGTAATATCGCACTTCTGCAAGTTGCTGGAAGTGTGACTGGCTGTCTGAGAAGCTGACCTTCGCAGTTGGCATCTTTGTCTATTGGATGTGATATGGCTTTGGAACAAATCTTATGATATTTAGTTAATGGCTTCCAGTCACCCAGGGCTTCGAGTGTGCGTAGAAAGTCTTAGGCTGTTATTAGGATTAGTATTGAGAATTATTTCAGTTTAAATATTTAACATCACCATGTCACTTAATAATTCTCTTCATGAACAGCAAGCTAATCTTGATCAACACAAGAGAAAAAGGGCAACCCTAAGATCTAAATTAACAATATTAAAAAATTGTATCGATAATATTGATCAAAACCTGTTTTCTGAAACTGAAATCAGATTAAGGCTGTCTAAAGCTGAATGTTTGTTATCTTTATACGAGGAACAGTAAGATGAAATAGATGGCTTAGTCGACAGCTTTGATGATGAGGTAGTTTACAGAAAACAATTTGAAAGTGATTATTATTCCGCGATCTCTAAAGCTCAGGATATGCTTGCTAAAACTAAAATCACAAGCGTACCATCTTCAAATATAAATGAAATTTCATTGCACACTCAACAGGTCTCAATGCTGTCTGATAGCCAGCGGGCTTCTACTCGTTTTATTGAAACCGAAACTCACGAACCTATCTCTATTTCAAATATAAAATTACCAACTGTCCAGCTCCCAACATTTTCTGGGAACTACGAAAGTTGGCTCGAATTTCATGATCACTTTCAGTCAATGATAATCTCAAATACAAACATCAGTTTAATACAAAAATTTCACTATCTTAAATCTTCTCTTAGCGGCGCAGCAAAAAGGTTGATGCACAATCTACCCGTGTCATCAGACAACTTCCAGATAGCATGGCAAATGTTAATTGAACGTTTTGCAAATCGCGAGCTACTGGTCTACAATCACACCAAAGGCATTTTCAATCTACAAAGGATTAAATATCAATCCTCGTCTAATATCAGACGGCTTTTGGATGGTTTGCAAAGTAATTTGAGATCTTTAAAATCATTAAAGGAATCTGTAGACCAGTGGGATACTTTGCTCATATTCTTAATTGTCGAAAGGCTCGATGTAGAAACCGCCGGAGAATGGGAGTCAAAAAAGGCACCAGGGGCGTTGTTACAGGATCTTCTTAATTTCTTAAAAAATAAGGCTGACATTCTTGAGAAAATCGAAGCAAATCAAAGTCATTTCAATAAACATCGAAATAATTCAGAAAATAAAACCTCACTCAGAGTTTTATTATCTAACCCACTAGTTTGCCAATACTGTAAAGCTTCAAATCATAAAATATATAATTGCAAAGATTTTCTCAAATTACCTATTTCTGATCGTATGGATCATGTTAAAAAATTAAAATTGTGTATAAATTGTTTACATTCTGGTCATATAAACACTAATTGCAAATATGGTAAATGTAAACAGTGTGGGAAAAAAACACCACAGCCAGCTTCATACTGAAACAGAGAAACAACCAAGTACTAGTAGTAGCGGCTTAGGGTTTAGGAATAATCAGGAGGTCACCCATGTCTTATCCAATATGTGTACCCAAAATATCGTTTTATTATCAACAGTTGTTGTTGAAATTCTAGATAGCTCTGGCACTGCTCACAAGTGCAGAGCCCTTCTTGTCAGTGGTTCTCAGTCCAATTTCGTTACTCTCAACTTAGCTAATAAGTTAGGTATTTCAAAGGAACGTACCAATATTTCAGTGGTTGGTATAACGCAAATTTCTTCTAACCTAAATTATAAATGTCAGTTAATAATGCGGTCCCTTTTTTCTTCATTTGCGATGTCATTAAGTTGTCTTATTGTTAATAGCGTCTGTGATCGACTCCCTGCTTATGAAATTGATCGATCTTCCATACCCATACCTTCTAATATACGCTTATCAGATGAAAACTTTCACGTTCCTTCCGAAATTGATCTTCTGTTGGGCGCCTCCCTCTTTTGGGATCTTCTTTGTGTTGGGCAAATAAAATTAGGGCCTCACATGCTAATTTTTCAAAAGACAAGGCTCGGCTGGATCATTTCCGGTCCATTGCCCGAGGCTGAATTTTCTTCGAAAACTCACTGTCACTTTTCTCGAAATTTAGAATGTGATGAACTATCGCGCTTTTGAGAAATCGAAGAATCCTCCTTTACTCATCCTTATTCAAAGGAAGAGCTAGATTGTGAAGAGCATTTCAAGTCTACATACCGGAGAGATTTAGATGGTAGATTCATCGTATCAATTCCTCTCAAAACATCTACTCAATCATTAGGTGAATCTAAATCCATTGCTGAAAAAAGGTTTTATAGTCTCGAACGCAAACTTCAAGGCAACTCCAAACTGAAAGAAAGATACCTTTCATTCATGGATGAGTATGAATCCATGGATCACATGTCTAAAATCGACAATATTTCCGACCCCATCAATTACTACCTTCCACACCATGGAGTAACGAGGGAGGACAGTCTCACAACAAAGCTTCGTGTGGTGTTCGACGGCTCCTGTTCCAGTACTTCTGGTGTGTCTCTCAATGACATTCAAATGGTCGGTCCAGTATTACAAAATGACTTGTTATCAATTTTGTTAAGGTTCAGGCAACATTCTTATGTTGTGTCTGCGGATATCGAAAAAATGTATCGTCAGGTCCTCGTCGAAAATAATCAGAGAAATCTTCAGCGAATTTTATGGAGGCGTGATTCTTCTCAACCTTTAAGCTCTTATTCTCTTAATATAGTTACTTATGGCACAGCTTCTGCCAGCTTTCTGTCTACAAGATGCTTACTTCAATTATCATATGATTATGCTAACACGTTTCCTGAAGCCGCGAAAATGATTCAAAATGATTTTTATGTTGATGACTTGTTGACAGGGTCAGACTCTTCATCAGATCTTCTAGCATATTGTCAACAGATTTCTCAAATCCTAACTGCAGGCTGTTTTCCACTTCGCAAATGGGTTTCAAATGATCCATCAATCGTAACTGGTATTCAATATTTCATACCTTCTTCAGATGCTGTGTTTTCTCTAGGTTCCAATGAAAATACCAAGACCTTGGGTCTGCAATGGAATCCCAAATCGGACTCACTCTTATATTCTATTGATTCAGCTTCTCTTCCCAAAACCTTAACTAAAAGGTCCATCCTCTCTGGGATAGCCCATATCTTCGACCCTTTGGGTTTACTGGCTGCTTCCGTCATCAAAGTCAAAATGTTGATGCAACAGCTTTGGTTAGAAAAACTAGAGTGGGATCAATCTGTTCCTTTATATATTCATAAAGAATGGCTTACCTTTCGAGATCAGCTCTCTCAAATTAGCACTCTCGAAATTCCTCGTAAGGTAAAATTGAGCAAGGCCTCTTCTATTGAGTTGCATGGATTTTGTGATGCTTCTGAAGCTGCCTATGGCGCATGTATCTATATTCGCAGCACTGATGAGTTGGGAAATACAAAGGCTCAACTTCTGTGCGCTAAATCTAAGGTGGCTCCGCTTAAGAAATAAGTATCCCGAAGCTGGAACTCTGTGGTGCTCTAGTTCTCAGCAGACTTTCCACAAAGGTTCTTGAATCCAGTCCCATCAACTTCAATGAAATTTACTACTGGTCAGACTCCACCATCGTTTTAGGGTGGTTGAAGACCCTGCCTCACTTGTTAAAGACCTTTGTTGCTAATAGGGTTTCGGAGGTTCAATCTAGCACCAATGTATCATGTTAGTATCATGTCAGTACGAAGGCCAACCCGGCTGATCTTCTTTCTAGGGGAATAAATCCTTTGGATTTGCTTTCTTCTGAAATGTTGTGGAATGGTCCTGATTTTCTGCGTAAGCCCAGTGAAAATTGGTCCGAATCTTCATTCCAATGTGGAACTACCTGAATTAAGGAAAATTACTCTAGTGACACTAGCAGTTACAAACGTTTTTGAATTTTCTTTTGAACGTTTCTCAAATTTTACACGGTTAAGACGCGTATACGCATACCTTTTGCGGTTCATTCATAATTCTTTGTCCAAGCTTCGAGGGCATAAACGAACATCTTGTCAGGAATTTGAGGCAGCCCTCATGTATCTAATCAAACACTCTCAGTCTGACTCGTTTCACTCTGATATCGAAAATTTATCTAAAGGAAAGCCTGTTTTGTCCAAGAGTCGGGTCTTGTCACTCAACCCTTTCATTGACGAAACAGGGGTTCTTAGGGTAGGTTAGGTTAGGTTAGGTTAGGTTAAGAAATAAGTATCCCGAAGCTGGAACTCTGTGGTGCTCTAGTTCTCAGCAGACTTTCCACAAAGGTTCTTGAATCCAGTCCCATCAACTTCAATGAAATTTACTACTGGTCAGACTCCACCATCGTTTTAGGGTGGTTGAAGACCCTGCCTCACTTGTTAAAGACCTTTGTTGCTAATAGGGTTTCGGAGGTTCAATCTAGCACCAATGTATCATGTTGGTATCATGTCAGTACGAAGGCCAACCCGGCTGATCTTCTTTCTAGGGGAATAAATCCTTTGGAGTTGCTTTCTTCTGAAATGTTGTGGAATGGTCCTGATTTTCTGCGTAAGCCCAGTGAAAATTGGTCCGAATCTTCATTCCAATGTGGAACTACCTGAATTAAGGAAAATTACGCTAGTGACACTAGCAGTTACAAACGTTTTTGAATTTTCTTTTGAAGGTTTCTCAAATTTTACAGGGTTAAGACGCGTATACGCATACCTTTTGCGGTTCATTCATAATTCTTTGTCCAAGCTTCGAGGGCATAAACGAACATCTTGTCAGGAATTTGAGGCAGCCCTCATGTATCTAATCAAACACTCTCAGTCTGACTCGTTTCACTCTGATATCGAAAATTTATCTAAAGGAAAGCCTGTTTCGTCCAAGAGTCGGGTCTTGTCACTCAACCCTTTCATTGACGAAACAGGGGTTCTTAGGGTAGGGGGCAGGCTTCGAAATTCTCCATATGAATATATCAAGAAGCAACCTGCTCTTCTTTCATGTCATCACCATTTTACAAAGCTCTTATTTCGACACGAGCATCTCAGATTATTGCACGTTGGACCTCAGCAATTGCTTTATTCAATCAGAGAAACATATTGGCCTATACTTGGAAGGAATCTAGCTAGACAAGTTGTTCATCAGTGTATTTCCTGTTTTAAGGCTCACCCTAGATCACAAAATCCTCTCATGGGTGACCTTCCTGCATTTCGTGTAACTCCTTCTTTTCCATTTCTTAAAACAGGAGTTGACTATGCAGGGCCATTTACTCTCCGGGACCGTAATGGTCGAGGATTTAAAACATATAAGGCTTACGTGAGCATCTTTATATGTCTAGCTACGAAAGCCATTCATCTGGAACTTGTCAGCGATTTATCAACAGAGTCCTTTATTGCTGCGCTGAAGAGATTCACCTCAAGGAGAGGTAAACCCCTTTGTATTTATTCTGATAATTGAACCAATTTCGTCGGCTCCAATAATAAATTAATAGAGCTAGGTAAGTTTCTTAAAGATAGGAGGAATGACATTCTAAATTCAGCTGCAAATCAAGAAAGTTCATGGCATTTCATCCCTGCCTACTCACTCCATTTTGGCGGCATATGGGAGGCAGGAGTTAAGTCGATGAAGAGCCATCTCAGACGTATTTGGTCAGGCGCACTTTTGACCTATGAGGACTTTCAAACTACCCTTGTACAGGTGGAGGCGATCTTAAATTCAAGGCCTCTGAGCCCATTGTCATCAGATCACACCTTCCCATTTCCTAATCGGCCGTCCAATGATGTCTATCATAGAGGCATCTGTCACTGACCTTAAGGAGAGTCGCCTCAGTCGTTTCGAGAGGATGCAGCGTCTGCGACAAAGCTTTTGGAAAAGGTGGCCCATAGAATATATTTCTGAGCTTCAGAGTCGGCAAAGGTGGAAGAACAACGAGTCAAAGCTGACTATTGGTGCGTTGGTTCTGATGAAGGATCCAAATTTAAGCCCGCTTCAATGGAAATTGGGCAGAGTAGTCAAACTTCACCCAGGGCCAGATGGGATCTCTCGTGTAGCCACCCTACACACCTCCAAGGGTCTAATCCGAAGAGCAGTCTCCAGTATATGCCCGCTACCTTCAAGCGACGAAGCATCATAACAGTTTCATTGAAAGACCAGTCTTTCAAGGCGGGGGCCATGTTCAGTTTTACTCCCTAATGAGACGACACTGGTTGCCGTTGACGAAAAAACAAGAAAATAAAGTTTTTGCTGTTACACATGTCAAATAGACTTTTAGTTCAATATTCATTCAATTTTGTTCTGATATATAACTTTTCGTTCATATGTAACATTGTGTAGTTGTTTACGTTCAAATATATATTCTTCGCTACACTGTGTCTTCGTTCGATAAAAAGAAAAGAAAATATAGTAGATTAGAACCAGCGAAACTTCGATAATCTACAACTCTACAGTCATCTTGTTTTCCTCAAATCTTGTAGAACTTATAACGTCATTCCAAATACTTTCAAACTAAAACATCACACCTCTTCACGTTCAGTTTCCAGTATTCTTAACAAAGCAAGTTTGGCCCTCTTACGAAATTCCATCCATTCAATCAGATATCAACTTGACCAAACCAACTGAAATTTGTATCACTGTTATTCATCATTACATACTTTCAATCCTCATCCAATTCTGTGGGACAATTTTAATCGCATTTCAAGCGATAAAGCCGAACACCTGGCCCAAAAGAAAACAGTCACTCAAAAACTTAAGCTAACGCGACTTATTATTACAAAACAACAACCCGCTGTCACCTCACCCCCTCAGACGACCGTCCATAACTTTTCTGACTTCCCCTTAGACTCTACCAGTTTACACGTCCTATCCAAAGGTTTCAAATTCGCAGTGACGCCGAAAACTATCCCAACTGAAAGAATCATTTCTCAAGTTGAGGTAGCTTTGGTTGAATTAACAGATATTGAGGCTGAAGATACTCGTCAAGACATTGCTAGAGTACTCCGCACATCAAAAACCACCAAAATCAAACCTAACTTCTAAAGAAAGACATGCACTAAAACAACTACGTAACAACGATGACATAACTATTCTTCCTGCCGACAAAGGTAACGCGACTGTTCTTCTCAATACTAAGGACTATGTTCACAAAATGAATTCCCTACTCCACACTGCAGACTACGAAATAATGAACAATAATCCTACTACTTACTTAGAGAAAAAGACTAAGGAAATCATCAACAGGACACAACTTCCTCTTGACGTCAAAAAGATCATCATTCCTCGTGAAAAGTCTTCTAAAATTCCGAAAATTTACGGACTACCCAAAATTCATAAGCCGGACATTCCTCTTAGGCCCATTGTCAGTTCGGTACAATCCCCGACCCAAGAATTAGCCCGACACTTAGCCAAAACCCTTCAACCTCCGCCGAGCAAGCATTCTCGTACGTAAAGAACTCTTCTTCCTTCCTAGATATCCTAAGTGCTTACAGAATTTCAGAAAATGACATCCTAGTTAGCTTCGATGTTGTATCTCTTTTCACCAATGTCCCCATTTCAGAAACGTTAGATATTCTAAAAACAAAATACAATATCTCTTCTGACATCATCAAACTTGTACAACACTGTTCATCTAACAATTATTTTTCATTTCAAAACACTCTGTTCAAACAAGTCCGTGGGGCCCCCATGGGTTCACCTCTTTCTCCAGTGCTTGCTAACATTTTCATGGAACAAATCAAAACCCAGGCCCTAAACTCGTCTAATTTAAAACCTTCCTGTTGGCTTAGATATGTAGATGATACTTTTGTCATTTGGCCTCATGGCAGAGATTCATTAGACTTCTTCCTACAACACCTCAATGGTATACATTCTAATATACAATTTACAATGGAAATCGAGTCCGATTCTTCTCTCCCGTTTCTTGATGTCCTCATAACAAAAACCAACAATGACTGATTCTCACATACCGTCTATAGAAAACCAACCCATACCAATCGATACTTAAATGCCCAATCACACCACCACCCTACCCAATTGAGTTCTGTAATGAAATCTTTGACTCTTAGATCTATTCGTTTAACAGATATTGACAATAGACAAAACGAACTGAATAATCTTCAACAAATCCTTCGACAAAACGGACCACATTGCGCGTATAATTCATCAATCTCAACAGCCCCTAATCACACCAACCCCGTCAGAAACAGAACAACAATATCTAAAAGCCGTCCTTCCATACATTCGAGGAGTCACTGACAAAATAGCACGGATTTTACAAAGACATCAAATAAAGAGTATCTTCAACACCACTCAAACTATAGGCAACTTAACCGGTAACCCCAAAGACAAAGTACCTAACGAGGATCGAGGAGTTTACGAAATCTCATGTCGCGATTGCCCACAAAGCTACATCGGTCGTACCAACAGGCGCGTTAACCATCGAGTATATGAACACTCTCTGTCAGTTCGTAAAAAAGATCCGACTTCAGCTCTCGCGCATCACCATATCCAAACAGGGCACTCTATCAACTTCGAGGACAGTAG
The DNA here is from genome assembly GCA_034190945.1 of Octodonta nipae. NCBI lineage: Eukaryota > Metazoa > Arthropoda > Insecta > Coleoptera > Chrysomelidae > Octodonta > Octodonta nipae. The sequence continues at coordinate 122,982,014 of CM067217.1, forward strand.
GACTATCATATCTCTCAATTCTCTTAGGGCATCCACTATTCGCGAAGCCATCGAAATAGAGAAAAGACCTCTCTGTCTAAATAGAAGCGATGACAGCACTCGCCTTCCCACAGCTTGGACCTCCGTAATTGCCAGATTAAACAAAGACACGCCCACCAATACCCAACCAATCACAACACAGCCTCATTACGTGACATCTTCTTCTAACCCAGCGCTAACTATAAATAAAAGAAGCAAAGCAGACTCAAATTCAGTTCAGTTACCTAGTGACTCTTGGGGAGTAGGCAGATTGAGGCCCCGAGTTCGATCTAGACTCTGAAACTCTTTTTCACTTTTGTCTCTTGATAATGGCTCCGGGAATTCATTCGCGTAGTTGATAACTGATCCCTGCCATCGACGTTTCAGCAGAATCACATCTGCCCTCTTCAGGTCGGTTCGCATAATTCTCGTAGCCTTATGCTTAAACTTCTAGTTACTCGAATATATTAGGGGTAGTATTCGAGTGACTAGAAACGTAAGCAGAAGGCTACGGGAACTATGCCAACCAACTTGAAAATCAGATATAAACTATGCCGATAAATTCCCGGAAACCACCACATACACATATACATATATATTGTTATAAAATTTATTCATGCCGTCCCTGGCGAGAGCAACGTTAAACATTATTCATCCCAATTAAACATCAATCGCTGGGATAGTAATGAAAGAAGAACTAGCGGGTTCGGATGGGGAAAAAACTTTGTATCTGGACGCTCTGAACAAAGGTAGAAGGACTAGAAAATTCGGCGTACGCTATATAAAGCGATATTAATTTCAGTAGTTAGTTAGTAGAACTCACCTATTGTTATGATTTCGATGTTATTTTATCAGAATCAGCTGTTGAGAATATTTGATGTTTACGTGTGAATAAAAGTTGTTTTTTTTTTCAAATTAATTGACTTTGAACCCACGGAGTTTATTGCAATTTGGTAATCAGAAGTGAAGGATTAAGTGACGATAAAATCATAAATTGATTTATGGCCACAATGCGTACTATGGAAAAAGAAAAAAATGAACGAGACTACATAAAAAATATTCAAATAGGTTACGGATGGACTAGACAAAAAAATAGCTCAGATCCTGGAAAAACATGACAAGAAGGAGAAACAACATCAAGAAGAAGTTCAACAAAGTTCTGTGAAATCTTTTGATGAAAAACGTAAAATAGAATTAGAAAATCTTATCACTGCCATTGAAGAAAAACAACGAAATCTTGCTTTTAATTCAGGGATTATTCTCGAAATTTGAAACAACAAGACAAAATGAATTTAAATTATTAGATGAACAGAGAATATTTGATGTTTATCCGTGAATAACATTTCTAGAAAGTGAAGTGAATATTAGTTTTTTTTTCAAATTAATTGACTTATATATATATATATAACTAAAATTTATAATACCATTTTTAGTTATGGCCCCTAAAATTTTCGGCTCAATCTGAAGAGTATATAATGGACAATCTATGTATATAGTTTTAACAAACATTATAAAAATAATTTATATTATTATTTTTCACCCATTTGTTATAATAAATTGACATTTTTGTTCGGGCCGCATTCTTTTATCTTTCTTCCCACATTAACTGGTCAATATATTAATCTAAAAAAGGACTAGACATAACACCCAACCGCCGTAGAAATTGCTGCAATTTCGAGCAGTAGCTCTCAACGAGGTCAGTGCATACACCAGTGTCTGGATCTTTAAAGAATTTGGAGTGGTTAACAGTATTATGAATGAAACCTAGGTTACTCAAATTGTTGTATCCAGTCCACTCATAGGTCCAAATCTCCGTTCCCTGTGAAACATGTTTTCTAATAATACTTGTTTACACTTCTGATGACCTATTTTCAACAAACTGACTATAACACTTTTTGCTTGTTATATCGTATAGCCTATAATCCATTTTTCATTAATTAATCTTCCGCGGTTGTATTTCCGCTTGGTTAATACCGATTCATCCACTTGAATAACATGCACTTCACCTCGTACAATACTTAATGTTTTTCTATAGTAATAAAAGATTTACTGAAGTTATTTACTTAATACAATTTCTCCATTTTTAAGCAGTTTCCACCTTAAAATATCGCGAATGTACCGGTAAATTTGAATTACTTTTTTTACTAATTGAAAGCGCTTCCGAAGGAACTCCAACTCGGGAGCCCGTCGCCGAATAACATAATATTAACAAAACTATTCTAATAGGTATATTAATTCGGGGAAAAAACTGCCATAAAAAATACTGTAATTTGCTTTACAGTTTTTGCAAAAATATTGTCTCCCAAATAAAACTTCTTCTGCGTTTAACACAGTATCTACGACAATTTACTCTACATGGAACTCTCTGCTTAATTAAGCGGTACTACAACAGCCACTCATAGATTTCTTTATCACTTTTTAAATAAACCTTCATTACCTCAATAATATTTTAAAATTCAGTTTCCATTTTCAAACCAAGATTTTTGAACTACTGAAAAACAATTGGCGCCACTGTAATTAAGATAATGTTTTGGCATTCCAACTGTCTTGTTCTGTGGTTAATCATCTTGTTCCGTGTTTCGTGATACGTCGCAGTAATGTCAATATTTGGAATTTACAAACAATGCATTTTCTTTAGGGATTCTTATATTAAAACTGTAAAATAGCGAAGAATAAATTGGGATTATCCCTGCGGAAAAATAACTTATCACATCCAACACCACTCTCTTGAAATTGTTGATGAAGAATAGCAAATTAAATTTCACGAAAAACAACGTTGACATTGTTTTTTTGGGTGCAATAAAGTGAATAGCTATGGTATGAAAAATATTTATTTAATTGTAAAAAGTTAATTTTAGGAAAATTTCGGATTATTTCCACAACTTATTTACAATATTATGGCACAAAAAGTGATTATTTTAAGAAAATAAGAAAATATATGACGAAATAAGAGATGCATTGAGGTTCACCAGACACTTAAAATTTTATGATTCCTAAGTTGAATGTTTATTTTTACCAAAATCTTCCAAATATCCCATATAAATTTGTTAAATCTGCTTTCCACGTTCTATCTGTACTTTATTTATTATCTTTATTTAATTTCCCATACAAATATTTTATTTAACTCCAAATTGTGAAACAATGTTAAATGTAGTTGTCAAAATTGTGTAATGAGTTTTAGGTTATACTTCTTTTATTGTGGTTGGAACATACACTTTCTGAGACTCGCATTGAATACATGAAACTTCGTTACCATGGAGCTGTCAAAATATTCTAGTAGAGAGCCGTTGATCTGCACTCGTTCACAGCCAATTATAAAAGAGAACTGTCAGTGTCAATTCTTTCTATTTATGATATCAGATTGTCACCAGCAAAAGACATTTTCGTTGATATTTTTTTTATTAATTTATGAATATTTCCCTCATTGAATAAAATCCCAATTTAATTTTGATACCCGTTTTACATTTTTATATTGCCTAAATCTTTTGATTAAATACTTTTTTATTCCTGATTTGACATTGGCTACCTGTAAACCATCAGTTGTTGTAGGTACTTTACAAAAAATGTATTTGTTTTAAAATAAAATACTTTTGAATTATTAATTATTTTTCTCTATGATTTTTTTGTTCCTTCTGCAGTCTTATAATCTAAACGCTCTATCCCTGTTTTTCATGTTTTTAACAGTTTCGAAATTTTGACATTTACCAAACCTGTTTTCACAATGAATTTAAATAATTTAAAAGTGATAATGATCTAAGTATAATGAGTATATTCCTGGATGCCTAAATTTGTGATTTTACTTATTTCCCCAACTCTAATATTACTTATATACTGAATCTACTTTTTGGATATCCGATCTTGTATGATGGTCTTAGCAACTTTCTGTTTCATGTAAGTATTAGTATTTTATAGAAATTTGTATGAAATAATCTCTAGTTTTTGATTTCTTACATTCAATTGTTCATTTTTGAAACATTAATATGTTTTTACCACTATTAGGAAGATTCACGGCACGTCAACTGCATGGTGGCGCCACTGCATACAAGGGTACAATGGCCGCCATGCATGAGAATTTTATATTTGTGGCCGCCATTAGACCCTTATATGCAGTGGCGCTACCATGCGGTTGACGTTCCGTGAATCTTCCTCATAACTACTTGTTTATAATTTTCCTTTGGTTCAATTATCCAATACTTATTAAGTGTACTTTATTCTTTTACAATATATATATATATATAGTTTTCTGTTGAAAGATCACGTAGAATAAGAAGATTGTTGATTGCTGTAACAAGTTAACCTATGACCTGCGGAGGTATGTGTGCAAATTTTAAAATAGGAAATCACATGGTGCCATGATGAGTGCTATTCAATCCATATTTTGCTTTGAAAGGTATCTATGATTTGTATTTCCATACTTATTGACGGTTTGAAGACAAGGAAATGCTTGCCTGTCGATTGTAACATAGTAACATTTTCTCCTCTTAAAAATTTCTAATGAAATTTATTTCTCTTGTAATAGTAATTAAATAGTGAACTTAAATTTTATTGACTACTGAAAACTGAAAACTATAGATTTCAAGAACACTATAAGTACAACTACTAATCTAGTAACCAAGCATTTTGTTAATTGTTGTTTTATTAGTAGCGAGAAAGAATGGTTAATTAAATTGTTAAAGCAAGTCTCAGAACAATTTTAAATTACAAGAAATAATACCATCAATTTAGAAAATTTTCTATAAAACTTTCAGATACGTATATGTAAGTAGAACAAATTCTTCTGAACAGCTAGACTAACAATTAATGTAATTTAAATAATATCTAGTCACCTAGTACGAATAGAGGCACCCTTCTTAACAACTCATTTATAACCGAGGGTTTGAACGACATATATTTTGTTCCCAACATTTGTTTACAATTTATCATTCAAAGCGACCTTAATAAGCCGCAGCTCATAAATTGTTCCGAAAAGCAATAAACTGCACCAGGCTGGCAATGTCAGTTGAGTCGAGTGTATCGGCCCAACTCCGACACGATAGTGTGCTAAACGTTGTTTATTTGTATGATATCCGGTTTGAACCCACGAAATGGTTCTTTTCGTGTTTCCACTACATTTCTTCATTTGTCTTCAGATGCTCCTGCCATAAATCAACGTGGAGACATCGAACAAGAACAACCAAGTCATTATTGTTCCTTAGGTAAACGAATAAAATCAATGGAATAAGAGTCTACGGGGAACCGTAATTGATTCATTTATTAATAAGTCAATCAAATAGTAAATTTAGTTATTTTCTTAAGATTGCAAAATGAATAAAAAGCTTAAATAAATGTAAATTGATATTTTGTCTATATTGCATTTGGTATCATCTGCTTTTTGGACATTTTGTTTACCATTTAGTATTTTGTATATTAGCTGAATTTAATCATATTTTCTTCTTTCGGTAGCATTGTCTCTGTTTCCAATGCGGTTTGTTGTCTTGGTTTGTTACGGAATTTCTCCTATTTTTTTGGAGTTATTAAGTTTATATTGATTAATCTAATATAATCTATACTATTATAAAATTGTAAGTTTGTCTGTTTGTTTGTTTGTTTGTTCGGGCATCACGTAAGAACTGCTGAACTAAATTTGCTGAATCGTTTTTTGTTGCAAAGCCTATAGTTTGACTTAAAATCTGGTACATATTTTATCTCCCTAAATGCACAGAAACGGTAGATACAGAAAAAAAACTTCTCCCATGTTGGATAACGCAATTACTCTATTGGTTCCAACGCAAGCTCCAAATATTAGATACTTGAATCATCTTAGCTTTTATTTAAAATTCAGAATTTGCCAATGTAACATGTTTCGATTTAGAAAAAATCAACTGATATATCAACCGTAATTTTACAGGGTGTTCTATATATAGGAAACTTAGTGCGGAGTAGAATGGCATGGATTTAAAAAATCTTTAAAAAAAAGTTATATTAGGTGTACCATAAGCAGCTGCATATATACAATGTAGTTTAAATAAGGGGGAAACTGATATATCAACCGTAGTTTTACAGGGTGTTGTATATATAGGAAACTTAGTGCGGAGTAAAATGACATGGATTTAAAAAATCTAAACAAAAGTTATAATAGGTACACCTATTTTAACTTTTATATACAATGTGGTTGAAATAATGGGGAGTGGGATAAGTTATACGGGGTGGTTCAAAAAAGTTATATTGAGTGAGCCATAAATAGTTGCATATACCAGGTTCACAAATGGCAGGAGTAGAATTATATTTACATAGGGAGGACAACAAAATGATATATTGTTTGGCTAATAAGTAGTTGCATATAGAATATGGTTGAAATAAGGGTAGAATTTATACAGGGTGGATAAAATTTTAAAAAAATTGTTATATAAGCAGTTAGGATCTTTGAAATATGTTCTTGAGTTATAATAGTTATAAATTCGGTTGAAAAAATGTTAGAAGAAGTTGTTTATATGGGGTAGTTGAAATATGAGATCGAGTGGAATTATAGTTTATATAGTGGTTAAAAAATTATTTTATATCCACAAGTAATTGCATATATAGGAAGGTTGAAATTTGTAGCGGGGTATAATTACAGCTAAACAGGTGGGTTTAAAAGGTATTTTGAAGAAATGTTATGATCTACAAGCTGTTCCATTTACCGGATGGTTGAAATATAGGATGGAGTAGAATTTTAAGGATACAGGGTGGTACAACAATGTTGTATTGGATGGCATATACGTAGTTGCATATACAAGTTGTTGAAATATAGGGCGAAGTAGAATTATAATTCTACAGGGTGGGTAATAAATGGTAGAAAAATTTTGGTATATATATGGGACGCAGTAAAGTTATAGTTACACAATGTGATTCAAACAAGGTTAGCAAAAGTTGCAAATGAAGGGCTATACAGGAAGTGTGGAGAGGAACTACGCTTTATAATGTGATTAAAGAAATATGAGCAAAAATTGTGAAATAACGTGGCTCATAATCAATTGCACATCTAGGATAGTTGAAATATAGGGTGGAGAAGTGTTATAGTTAACTCTTTAAAAAATGTTATATTGGTTGACCAATAAGCAGCAGCGTCTACAGGGTAGTTGTAATACATACAAGGTGATTCAAAAAACTGTTGCACAAAATTGTTATATAGGGTGCTCCATAAGCAGTTGCAGTTTTGGTCAAATATATTGGGCATTGATGGATTTATAATTATACAGGGAGGTACAGAAAATGTTATACTGGGTGGCCGATAATTAGTTGCATATACAAGGTGGTTGAAATAGAGGGTGAAGTGGAATTATAGTTAAACAGTTTGGATAAAAAAAATTTGTAGGATAGAACATGAGCTGTTGCATATATATCTGAAACGTGGATTTAAGTAAAATTATAGTTATACAGCGTGATTAAAACAATGTTAGAAAAAGTTGCTATACGGGTAGTTGAAATATAAGGTGGATACAAATTATACTTTCCAAGGTGATTAAAAAATGCTAATATAGTAGTCCATAAGCAGTTGCGTAGATAAGACAGTGAGTGGAGCAGAGTTATACTTAAGTGTTTAAAAAATACTATATTTGCTAGCCTCTAAGCAGATGGACATATAGACTAAAAGTTCTCACGGTACGGACGGTATTAACAAAAAACGATTACAACAACGAAACCGGACTTTGATTTGTGGAACATGGAACATACCACGTATTAAAATAAATTTAGGGAATATTCAACATCAACCAGAAAAATATCAACTAAATTTTATTGCTCTATTCGAATCAAAGAAAATGACAAAGCACGCAGGTTATAGAAAAATACATACACATATAGAAGGATATAGCTACTCATATAAAAAAATACAAGAAAGGTAGCTAGATATGCTGGGAAGCAGTAAGAGACAGAACAACAATAATTGCTAGATATTAGAAAAATAATAATACTAAGTACTCTGAATGCCAGAATTGGTAAGGAAACTAAACATGGGGTAATGGGCCCTTATGGTGAGAATACCAGAAGTTAGAATAATAAACGGATATTCCAAACATCCACACAAATACTCAGGCTCAAATTACGAGGAACCCAAAATCAATAATCAACCACTTATAAATGAGATCTGCAGAGTGTGGAAGTGACCACTATTTTGTGTCTATTCTGGTGTTTTTTTTCAAGACGTAATTGCTTAGTGTTTTATTGAAATCAAAACGTTTTGAATGTCAACAAACAACAATGGTCAGGTAGACACGAAATTGAAATCCACTGATTTTTCGATTAGCATTCTCATTGTCAGTATATGCTATATTCTCTTCAATCAGTAAGTTAGACAGATAGTATACCACGTAACTTTCAAAATGCTTAAAATTACTTATGTTAAAGGCGGGTAAGTTAATAATAACCGTTTTCTTACTGATATGTGTTGTGGGTAACAGCACTCGTTTAAAGTTAGTTTTCTATTAAACAAAAAGTCATTCTATTTTTTTGAATATTTTTTCTATATGATCAAACATTTTTAATGTTTGATTAGCGATATTACTTTATAATAAAATGTTCGTTATCCTAAAACATTACCAAAAATATCGGGGAATCCGTCGCGATAGGTATAACCAAAACTGGCAAGCAAAAAATTCTACCAAGGGCTTGTTTTAAAGCTCAGAGCGTCTTCTACCAAATGCTGAGTGCACCTTTGAAAAATCCAATATGGCAGTCGGAAGCCGAAGAAAAAGCGAGTGTCCGACAAAAAAAATGTAAACATCAATACGATACTTATAGAGTCATGTTTTGCCTCAAATTGAAGCTGATAAATGTCCCCGAAAAGCAGTGTCATAGATAACTTCGCTAAATCCAATATGGCGAATTTATTGTGACGATCAAAATTGCAATATGGTGGCCTAATTTTTAAATATTAACCGCTTTCTCCCAAGTTTGGTAGGCGGGAGTTGTTCTGGTCGCTGATTATGAATTCAGAACATTGACAAAGTTCAAGATGGCGAACTTTGCTGTTATGTTTCTAACATTCGTAAATTCAAAATAGCGGATCCAATATAGCGGACTTTTTTAAGTAAATCAATTGGCATCAAACTTGTTATAGGGGAGTTTTTGGGGGTTGCTGATTATAAATCAGATTTTTAAAATGCGTGATAGCAGACACAATATAGCAGAAAAGCAATAAACCAATCCGCTGCATTGCTTCTTAAATTTTGCAGCTCAGATTGGAATTCGTGATCAACGACCCCAACCCATATAGCAAATTTGATACAAATCAGTTGATTAAAAAAATCATATGAGTTTTTCAATATAATTCTGCGTTCCCCGGGGTTCTGCTTCCGTATACGGACGCAGAAAATTTTTCGCCTATTGATCAATCGTTCGAGTGCCTAAACAGTACCGTTTCTTCCTAATTATGATCTGAGACTTAGTGACGTATAGTAGGCAACACTATTTTCGTCTATCTCGTTTTGGGGGCAATTTAAAAGTCTCTCAGTGGACGCAGAAAACAGGTAAACTGTATCAAAAATATTCAAGTCAGGTTCCCGCTTTTAACACCACGTGGCGAAACGATCGCTGACTGTAGGTATATTGCGGAAACGTATATTTCCTGTCTATCTTAAAGATGATTCTGCGTCCGGAAAGCTGACAACGTTGTTCTAAAAATAAATATATTTTCTTGGATTTAAATGATTCCTGCGTTTTAATACACATTAGATATTTTGTTCAGGGTGAGATTAATGGTTATGTGTTGTTAATTCTATTATTTAATTTTTTTTTCCATTATTATTTTAGTATGACTATTTTTAAAGTCTCAATGCATACTTTGGATATTATTTATTAATAAGCTTCTTAGATTTCTGGATTATGTGATTGATGCAGACAGTAAGACGAAATATAATCTATTCACAATATTTTACTTTGTGTGCTTATGGTTCTATTGTTCGAACCGCTTTTGCCAATTGCAAATAATAATTTCACAAAGAGTTGATATTATTATAAAAAATGATGTGATTATCGAATTTAAATTTCCAATTTATTAAGAATATCTAGAATTTTATCTTCGAACCGATTTTTAAGAGGTGTCAATCGATTTGAAAATGTAGGTAAAAGAAAGCTGGTTGATTATAGGATAATATAAACAATTCTGTTTATATTATCAATAAACAATAAACCAACACTTTAATGGGCGAATCCCGGGAAGTTGTATAGTTGTAAAATACGAATTTTGCCCAATTTTGACACGTCAGGCGGTAAGTTTTTAGTAAAATATACTTGAAATTATACAATTATTTATTTTCAGAATAATTTGTGTTTTAAATAATTTGTTGACACATTCTAACCCACTTATAGGGAATGAGCCGTTACCAGTGGTTTAAACCGCGTATGGAATGTAGAATTCGTAGCAACACGTAATAGCTTATGAAACATTTGGGCTATCTTATATAACATTTGTTTCTAACTTTTTTTAACAACTCTACATAACTATAAAACTACCAACCCCGAATATATTTCACGCAAGCTCCAAGTGTTTTAGGCCACCTCATAAGGTTTTATTCAAGTCCTTTGCAACAAAAAAAGAAACAGCAAAAGCAGTTCAGTAGTTCTTACGTTATACCCGAACAAACAGACAATTACAATTTTATAATAGTATAGAACTTATAGATATGGGGTGAAAAATCGGTCACCAATCTCAAAAAAGTATTACTTGTTGGAGAATCTTCTAACAAAGAAAAACAAATGAAGAAAAAACGTTGAAAGCATGGCTCCCAAATTTTTAATTGTTCATACCTCATAGAAAAGAATTATAAGTTTGCTTCTAACGTCTTTGTAGCACATATTTTTTTATATAAAAAAAAACCCAATTAAATTCTGTTGTTCACTTTTCCATCATAGAAACAAGGTTTTGTTGGTTTTCATCTATATTAGTTACAAGGTTCTTTAATTCTGTTTTACGTTTTTCACCATAAGATTTCACTAATCTTTGTTGGATTTCCTCTTAAAGTAGTTTCTCCTCTTTATCACGTTTTTCCAGGATGTGAGTTATTTTTTCGTTTAGTTTATCAGTAACCTGTTTGAAGATTTGTTGCTAGTCTCGTCCATTTCCGCTATACTTCGAGTTGTAGCCATAAATCAATTTAGGATATTAACAGCAGTTAATCCCACACGCTGGCACCAAATTGCAATAGATTATGTGGGTCCAAATCAAATGTACACAAATATTCACTTTCACTCTCGACTTCTTCATTTACCAAATAAATTCACTGTTTACAAAGAATGAGTAATACTACAGCTGACTTCTTCTGTCGATTGAATCACATAAATATAAACTAACTAAACTAAACTATTTGACTTGTCCTTTTAAATAGCGAACGCAGAACATAAATGAATCCCATGATTATTTATTTGTTGTCGGCGCGTTTACAATACCTTTCTCGAGCCTCCTTTTTCAGATACCCATCGAAATATAAGGACAGACATTGTTGCTTTTTTATTATTTCAGCCATTTTTATGTTTACCTTGTTTTTATCGAAACGATTAATTTAGAAGGTGTCTTAATTTTACTCTTTAGCTGCGCAAAATAAATTTTATAACACTATCATAGGATTGGATAACGGCAATCGTTCCCTTTAAGGCTTCCGTTTTTTTTTAGATGCGCTAATATTTTTTTGAGAGGCTAAGCCTCCTTGTCTTCCCATAGCCGGGTCTATAATAACGAATGGCTTTAAATGGTCTATTTCAGTTCAGTCATACAAAATATGCCTTAAAAATATAAATTACTTTGTTTTGTTTTTGTTTCCAATTAACAATGTTAGAGGCGTTGCTATAGTTGGAAATAAGAAAACATATGTTTAACCAATAAGTTATTTAACCTTCGATCTGGCAACACTGCGGACGCCGAAAACATGTAATCTTGTAAAAAATATATACTTCTAGACGCAGAAAAAATAGGGAAATGGATATGTATACCGGACGCTCAATTATTATAAAAATGAAAAGATGCAGAATCATCGCAAAATGTAAAAACGTTATTTCACAGACAACATGAAGTTCAAAAATTATATACTCTTTAATTTTGGATATAAAAACGTGTCCTTTACACTAGGATGATCTAATCGTTGGATATACTCGAGGGGACGCAGAATTGTAGGAAAATGAAAAGATGCAGAAAAGATAGTAAGATGTAAATATATATAACAAGGCGAGGTTTCGGGTGAGTACCGCGTCTGAATTTATTATATACTTGACGTTTCGGCTCCTGCTTTGGAGCCATTGCCAAGAGACAAATGTGAAAAAAAGTTTCAGATTCTAGATCGAACCCGGGGCCTACTCCCCAAGTGTCACTAGGTAACTGAACAGAATTTGAGTCTGCTCTGCTTCTTTTATTTATAGTTAGCGCTGGGTTAGATGTTGTGATTGGTTGGGTGTTGGTGAGCGTGTATGCTTTGTTTAATCTGGCAATATACATATATATATATATATATATATATATATATATATATATAGGTATTGGATGGTTTCCGGGAATTCATCCGCGTAGTTGATAACTGATCTCTGCTGGGATCGATGGTAAAATGACGACGTTTCGGCAGAGTCACATCTGCCCTCTTCAGGTTGGTTCGCATAATTCTCGTAGCCTTCTGCTTTCGCTTCTAGTTACTCAGTATTCGAGTAACTAGAAGCGAAAATAGAGAAAAGACCTCTCTGTCTAAATAGACGCGATGACAGCACTCGCCTTCCCACAGCTTGGACCTCCGTAATTGCCAGATTAAACAAGCCAGACACGCCCACCAACACCCAACCAATCATCGCACAGTCCCTTCATCAAGCGACATCCCCTCCTAATCGACCGATAACTATAAATAAAAGAAGCAGCTCAGACTCACCTTTAGTTCAGTTACCTAGTGACTCTTGGGGAGTAGGCAGGTGGAGGCCCCGAGTTCGATCTAGATTCTGAAACTCTATTTTATTTTTTGTCTCTTGATAATGGCTCCAAAGCAGGAGTCGAAACGTCGAGTATTTAATAAATTCAGACGCGGTTCTCACCCGGAACCTAGCTTAGTTCATATATATATATGTATATATATATATATATATATATATATATATATATATATATATATATGTGTGTGTGTGTGTGTCTGTGTGTTAGGTGGTTTCCCGGAATTCATCCGCGTAGTGGATAACTGATTCCTGCCGGGATCGACGGTAAAATGACGACGTTTCGGCAGAGTCACATCTGCCCTCTTTTGGTCGGTTCGCATAATTCTCGTAGCCTTCTGCTTTCGCTTCTACTCACTCGAATACTGCGAGTAACGTTCTATTAAGCTTTGACACAAATTTAAAACATTGGCTTAAAGTTCATAAAAAGCAAGATCGTTTGTAATGAAACCAATTGACTTCGTAATTGCTTCAATATTTTCTGAAAATATTCTCTCTTCGAACTGAAATTTTGATAGTGTGGTGTTAAGGCTCCTGATTACCGAAGTTGTTACAGATAATTGTTTCATTAAGTTTTCCATTTTAATGTTGGTCTTTAGTAATTTTATTTATAGAGTCACTAAAGTATTCACCGTCTATTGCATCAAAGTTACCAGAAATAGATTTCCAAACTGATCCCAGTCCGTTAATGAGTCCGCGTTTCTTTTTGTTGGTACTGTAAGTCTCAGTGTCAGTGAAAATTTCGGTATATTTGATGTTGTTAGTTAAAAAATACAACAAAAAAAATGTAACCCCACAAAATTATGGGTTTTAACCAACCCAAAATACAACAATAAATTTATAGAACAACAATACTATAATGTAATTATTCCCACTAATACTGGGAATGAAAGGTGCAATTCAACCCTAATTGAGCCCTATAGGGACCATAAATGCAATATGTCTTCCCTTCTATCGGCAAACGTTGTTGAGCCAGTTTAATCAACGAATTTATGAGTATATCCCAAAGGAATATAAAAAAAAACAAATTTAAATAATATGACAAGACAAGCAAAAAATTTTTTGCTGTTCGTTCCTTTACCGACTCAGGGAGTCTGCTGAAATCTTTAAAATTCAGCAATCTAGCTTTGAGTACTCCGACGCTAATTCATTTCTATCGCTAGGTCTCTTCCCTGCCGTTTGCTGGTCTACGAAACCTCTACCCTGTGTTCAGAATTTGGACCTACAACTCTACGGAAAAACTCTCAGGATTTTGGGACTAACACTCCTTTGTTAGAAAAATGTAAAGGTACTCACCGGATGCGAATTATCCGTTAATCCCAAAACGGTTTACCTACCTGTGAATCAAGAAATAACTTAACTAACTTCCTAGATAGCTAAAACTGCACCAAAACAAAACACACTCGCGACTTCGCGGTTTTCTCCCTCGGCGATCAATTTAGACAACTTTTAAACAAGTCCCTGAAACCCTATGTGGATAGGTGTACTACTTCCCTCTTAGGAGTCTGGTTTCCACCCTTTTTATGTCCCCTAAATCCGTCGCGCCACGTACGACCAGTTGTCTTGAGTTCCGGCCCCGAACTCTTATTTAGCGCATAGCGACAAATTTCGACTTTACTATTAATTCTCTAATGCAACGAAATAATGCAATAATGATTATTTCAGATTGATTAAATAATTACTAAAAAATAATTTATCTAACACTACCGGGTGTTACATCGTCCCTAATAGTCAGTGCATGATTTCTAGATGTATATTCGAAGATGTCAATGTTAATAAGTTCAAAAGGAGTCTTGGGTTTTTCCTTAATAACAAACGGTGCACCTAAGTTTTTCCTATAGAACTTCACCTTTTTGGCAAGTTTCAAAGGATTTAATAAATTTGTTCCATACTTTTGAATAAGCCGGTATTTTTCCTTAATATGTCTGATGGTTTCGTTAATGCCACGATGGAGGTTGTTTTTACCACAGTAGTATTGTTGTATTATAATAGGAATTTCGTCTTCGGTAGTGGTTGTAACAATGTTTTGGCAAATTTTGAGTTTGATGTCTTTGTCTGAGAGAATGAAGGATAAAATTTCAAGAATTGGAAGTTCTACGATATTTTCTATGCAGTATGATTCAGAGACGTGGGGTTGATCTTGGTTGTTCTAAATAATTCTGAAAGGATGTGAGACGACAGTTTCAGGATCATAGGGCAAAGGTACAACTAAGTACTTTCTATGCCTGGCAGTTTTACTCGCTAAGGTGTTAAGAGTGTCGTTGCTGAAATTAGGTCCTTCTTCGAAAAAGTCTGCAATAATTTTGTCGTGTAAGTCATTAGTTTTATTTTGCCAAAAGAACGTAACAATGGTGCTTATGGGACTTCTCTAAAAGTTGAGAGTTGGATATTTCAATTTTGGAGTAATCGATTATGGATTTACTTTTGTAGAGATAAACAAATCGATTAAACTCAGCGGTAATTCTTTCGTCATGTTTTTCGTCATTGTCAGAGTTTTCAAGTTATTCGGAGTCAGTTTCATTGTTAGCGAAATTTTGATTTTTGAAAGAAAGTCGGTACATTGCTTGAAATGGTTGATTTTAATGCAAGAAAGAGCATCTGCGTTTTGGTTTACCTTGCCGGGATTGTACTCAATCTTATACTTGTATTCCTCTAGCTTAAGGCGCCAAAAGAGCCAAGTAAGCGGACGGTGGTCACAGAGTAGTGTAAACCTTCTCCCAAAAAGATATGGCCTGTAGTGCTTAACAACCCAGACTATGGCCAACAGTTCTCGTACTAAGGTTGATTATCGTGTCTCTGAAGCACAGAGGGTACGAGGAGCGTATGCAATAGGGAGATCTTTTCCCACAGGGTCTTGAGAAAGAACTGCTCCAATAGCAAAAGCACTAGCATCAGTAGTGAGCAGGAAGGGTTCAAAGTTTAGATAAATCAGGATAGGGTCAGATACAAGTCTTTTTGGAGTAGTTTAGTCAGAGGTTTAGAGATCTTCGCAAAATTTGGTATGAAGCCTCTATAATACCCAGCGAGACCAAAAAAAGATTTGACGTCTTTCGGGGTTTGGGTTGCGGAAAGTTCTAAATGCATTCAACCTTTGAAGGGTTTGATTTCACGCCTTCTTGTGTGATAAGATGGCCAAGATAAGCCACTTCTTTACGGAGGACTTCGCGCATTTCAGGCTGAATTTTTAGGTTAGAATTGGCTTAAAACTTCTGTTAACCGGAAAATATGTTCACGGATGAACGGAGAGTAGACGATGATATCATCCATGTAGACGAGACAACGTTCATTCTGTATACCTAGAAGAATATTGTCCATGACCCTCTGGAAAGTAGAAGGTGCATTTTTTTAAACCAAATGGCATACGAACCAATTCGTAATGACCATTTTCGACAGAAAAGCCAGTCTTGGGAATATCTTCCTCTTGGATTTCCAACTGGTGGAACACGGAAGCGTTGAAAAATATTGAGACTTTCCAAGTTGGTCAAGAAGATCAGAGATATTTGGCAGAGGATATTTATCGTCTACAGTCAATTCATTTAATTTCCTATAATCGATAGCAACTAGCCACTGTTGTTTACCGGAAGCATCGAGCTTCTTGGGGACGACCAAGGAGATGAAGATTGCCTTGTTCAAGCATTTTTCCAATTTAGGTTTTCACTTCCTCTTCATGGACTTTAGGATATCTATACGATTTAGTGAAAACTGGCTTTGCGTTATTCTTATAAATTGAATGCTTAACCTCGTTAGTGAAAGTCAAGACGTCACCTTCAAGATAGAAAATGTCTTGAAATTCC
Source organism: Octodonta nipae (assembly GCA_034190945.1). NCBI lineage: Eukaryota > Metazoa > Arthropoda > Insecta > Coleoptera > Chrysomelidae > Octodonta > Octodonta nipae. Next base: position 122,998,741 of record CM067217.1, read on the forward strand.
AAACAAAGATTAGTGATTTGTAGCGTTCTTCGTCAGTGAGATGTTCAGTTCTAATTTTCTGCGTAATAGTTGAATTTCTGTTTATGTATTGGGAATCATGATAGTCGTCTGTACTGAAATTCAGAAGAGGGTGAGTTTTGTCAAGTGGTTGCAGTTTTAAACCAGAAAAGTTTACTGTTTTGGGCATCGCGTTAGCATTGATGATAGAAGTTAGAAATTCGCCATTTTCGTTAATATATACTAATGCATTTGGAAGTCGTACTCTGTCAATTTTACTAGTTGGTAAGATGGCGTCAATAGTCTTTTAATCTTTTCTGTGCATGCCTCAATGGTTATCTTGTTTTGTGTAGGTGTTTGTGAGTTAAAAGTTGGCTTAACGTTGGGTGTGTCCGGTGCTTTTGTCACAGGTTGATCGTTATCTGGGACTTTTAAAATTTGTTACTAGCTGTTTAGATTTTAAGTTAACTATATGCATTTATAGTGTTCAAGAAAATCGTCAAACTAAATGTCCAAATCGTATTTGAAAACTTTATGTGGGTTTCGTGGAGCGAATGGGATTAGAGTAGATTGTGAGATAGAAATTTTTTCGTGGGTAATACCTTGAATCGTTACCCTTTCAGAAAATCTTTGGGAGAAATTTTTGACTGTGTTTTCCTTGAAGATTGAGATACCAGCTCCGGTATCAATAAGAAGTGTAAATTTAGAAGAAGCGTCAAGAATGTAATAAAGTTTTTTAGATTTAACAGTAAGAAGGGAGCTTAGAGAAATAGTCCAGATTCAGGTTCTGAATTTGGGTTCCGACTTCGCACAACTTTGTTGTCGAATCGGGAGGTTGGTCTAGGCTCGGAAGCACTAGAAAATCCTGATAATCGTGACAATTAAAAGGCTTGACAGGGGTATCGTCTTCTTCGAAGATAGAATAATTTTGAATATCATCCTCGTAGTCGTAAGGGTTGCTATCGCTGTATAGTATTCCAAATATTGTGAGTAAGCATCATTTTGATGTCAAGAATAATTTGGGTTCATTTGAGACCTAAAAGGGGTCTCTGGAAGTTTGATGGACGAAACTGAGGTCCTTGTTGAACCGGGGGATTGTTTGTAAGGAAATTTGGCCTTGTTTGTTGACTAGGCCCGACGGGATTTGGTCTGTGGTTTTGATTGAATGGTTGACAACTATTTTGCGTTTTCTGGCCTATTCGATCACAATGAAGACACTTAGGAGGTTGTGTCGGCTTTCGTGCTAGGGTTGGGTTTGAGAAGAACAGATTTGTTCGGTTTCTGATTCTCAAAATAAGAAAGTTGAAGCCCTCTCCTAATCCGGGAATGTGCCTCGAGAAGATATTTTGGGTTACTGGCACGTATTACCTGACCTAAATGTGGTTCTAATCCCGTAAGAAGGGTATTCATGAGCATTTTATCCACTAGAGTGACTTGGAGTCGATTGTAAAATGTTAGTGGGAAGTCGTTTGAAAGTTGTTTCAGACGTTGTAGGTAATGAATCAGGGAAGAGAGATCACGAGAATCTGCAAAGTGTAATGTCAAGAGTTGTTTGATTTCAAGGTACGATCCGGGGTTCCTTGAATTAACTAACTGCGCCGGTTTCCCTTTAAGTTTATTCTTTATATGGATCACTAATAGATACTTTTGATCCGCGGTCGACATATTATATGCGCCATTACACGCGTCTATGAAGGTTGCCAAGGAAATTTGGTCGCCTTCGAATTCATATATTACGGAAAATATTTCCGTTAACCGGTATCTTTCCGTTTCAGGGGTACCTGCATTTGGTGAAGCTTGTACCATGTTTATCGATATAAATAAACTGGAACAAGGATATAAAGTGTATAAAATAAAATATTATAAGGTATAGAAGATTAGTAATCAGTAGAATATGTTAATGGGAATAAACGATTGTTTGGACGATAGAACAGTATCGTATTAAACGTAAGAGCAATTGAAATAGGAAACTGAAACAAAATCAGTTATTCAAATAGATAAACTAATCAATAAAATAGGTATATCAAATATATCAAATATCAATAAAAAAAATAAAATAAATAAATCAAATATTCAAATAAGGAAATAAATCAATATTTTATTAAAATGAAGTATTTCAAAAAATAAAAATCAAATAATAAAATAGATTAGTTTCAATCAAATAAAATCAAATTATCAAAATCACTATATTAATAAACCAAATCAAATATTTACTTAAAACGAATGACTTAACCATTACTTACATCGAGAGGAACATTGAAACCGCCGTGTTCTATGTTTGATTGCAGCGATGACTTCTGCCAGGTTCGTTTCTCCGCTGAGGGATAGGAATTCGCTGCTACCAGTTAGAGTACTCGTGTTCTAGTAATGTTAGACGGATCCTATTGAGTGCGTCAATTTGTTATATGACACTTCCAAAATTTCTCTTTTTAAAAAGTTTTTATTTAAACTTGCACAATAATAACTATATAAAAATAAATGAAAATAATAATAAAACTTCAAGAATAATAAAAAGACAAAATTAAGTGCTAAACTAACTAGAAAGACTTTGTAAGTAACAATGAAAAATGAATCAATGAAATTACACAATTTATAACCTGCGAATGCTGACTCAACTTTCGCACCGCTTGCATTTCGCACGGTTGATCGTCTGCAAGTAACTGGAGACGACACGTGGATGCTGACTCAACTAGGAATTTATTGCATGGTGTTTTCATATAAGTTGATGGAATAACATATATATATATATATATATATATATATATATATATATATATATTTATTGTTACGAAATTTACCAAAGCCGACCCTGTTTCATTTCCGTACAACAACAATCGCTTTGAAATAAAAAAATGGTTCTCGAAATGACTCGACAGCTGTAGGAGTGATGACTGATTTTACGAGAGTATTCGATGCTGGCTTTAAAAAGGAAGCAGCCACAATCGCGAGGGAGTTATACCGCGACGATTAGCGAATATGGTAATGTTATTGTGAATCAGCTGTTATGTTTAAATTTGATGTAAATAAAGGTTCTAGAAAAGTGAAAGTGAATACTAGTTATATAATTTTAAATTGAACCCACGGACTATATAGCAATATAGTGATCAGAAGTAAAGGAATAAGTGCAGTTAAAATCGTAATTTGATTTATGGAAACCCGAAGAATGGAAAAAATGAACGAAACTACCAAAAAATTAGTCAAGCGGGTTACGGAGGGACTAAACGAAAAAATAGGCCAAATTCTAGAAAAACGGGACAAGAAGGAGAAACAACATCAATAAGAAATTCAACAAAGGTTAGTAAAGTCTTTTGATGAAAAACGTAAAATAGAATTAGAAAATCTTGTCACTACGATGGAAGAAAAACAACAAAATCTAGTTTCCACAAGGAAAAGTGAACAAAATAATTTAATTGAAGGAATGTTCTCGAAATTTGTAGAAAAACAAGATCAAACCGAATTAAAACGACAAAATGAATTCAAGATATTTGAAGAAAAACAAGGCAAAACGGAAGAAAAAAGACAATTGCAATTTGAACAATTAATGCAAATAGTATAGCAAGTTAATGAAACAGTTTGCTGTTTTGACACCCTGACACCAGAGAACCAGAAGAAAGCCAAGCAATTTATCACAAAGCACTGGCAACTTTTTAACAGTCAAGATGGAACCACCGGTCGCACCAACATCATCCAGCATCGACAGAGAGAAGACAGCGTTCTCCACCAGTAAAGGGCTGTTTCAGTTCACGGTCATGCCCTTTGGGTTATGTAATGCACCCGCTACATTTGAGAGGCTAATGGAGTATGTACTAAGCGGGTTAACATGGAGGACGTGCTTAGTATACCCCGACGACATTCTAGTAATGGGTCAGATATTCGACGACCATCTGAAGAACCTGGGCGAAATATTCTCCAGAATTAATAACGCCAACCTGAGACTCAACCCGAAGAAGTGTTCCTTGTTCCAAAAAGAAGTAGAGTTTTTGGGTCACGTCGTTTCCGAGTCAGGAATCCGCACCAACGAGGACAAGATAGAAGCGATCCGTGATTGGCCAGTCCCGAGAGACAAGCATGAACTGCGAAGCTTCTTGGGCCTCTGTTCCTACTAGAGGCGATTTGTTGAGGGATTTGCCACCATTGCTGCACCTCTACATCGGCAGACCACTGAGAAAGAGACCTTCCATTGGAATCAAGATTGCGAAACATCATTCAGGCGACTGAAGGCAGCACTATGTTCCAGCCCAATCCTAGCCTTTCCTACACAGTCCGGCAAGTTCATCTTAGACACCGACGCCAGCAACACAGGTTTGGGGGTCGTCCTATCCCAGGTGCAAGATGGCGAAGAGAGGGTGATCGAGTACTAGAGCCGCGGATTCTCGAAGCCGGAAAGAAATATTGCGTCACCAGAAAAGAACTTCTGGCAATAACAAGGGCTGTAGACAATTTCCACAAATATCTTTATGGTCGTCATTTCTTAATCCGGACGGATCATGCCGCCCTCAAATGGCTGCTGGACATGAAAACACCGGAAGGACAACTAGCCAGGTGGATGGAGAAACTACAGCAATACGATTTCAAGGTGGAGCACCATGCCGGCCGTTTGCACAGTAATGCCGATGCCCTATCCAGAAGACCCTGTAGAGCAGAATGCGGACATTGTCTGAAGACGGAACAGCGAGAGGGTATCTCCATCAGGCAGATCCGAGTGCATCCCAATGAAGACTGGACAACGGAACAGTTCATCCAGGACCAAATGGCTGATCCAAATGGCAAATCTTGTCACTCAAAACGAGAGGGGCACCCAGGCCACGATGGTAAGAGGTAGCTAGATACTCCGGCGTGCTGAAATCGTTATGGGCTCAATGGGACTCTCTAAGAGTAGACAATGGAATGATCAAGGGAGTTTGGGAAAACGCTGATGGACGAGAAACCAAGTCCCAACTGGTAGTTCCGAAGAAAAAGGTACCAGCCATCCTGAGCGAAGTACATGATGGAATTACCGCAGGCCACCTGGGCATGAATAAAACCCTAGACAAAGTTCGCCAGCAGTACTACTGGGTGAATTGCTTCGAAGACGTCAGAGCTTGGTGCCGCAAATGTGCCACCTGTGCAGCCAGTAAGGGCCCGAAGACCCGGACCAAGGGCGGAATGCAGCAGTACAATGTGGGCGTCCCATTTGAGAGAATCGCCATCGATGTCGCCGGTCCGTTTCCCGAGTCTGAGAGGGGGAACAAAAACATTCTGGTCGCAATGGATTACTTCAGCAAATGGCCTGAGGCATATGCGATACCCAACCAAGAGGCAACCATGGTAGCGACGGTGCTAGTAGAACAACTATTCAGCAGGTTTGGCGTCCCGATGGAACTACATTCAGACCAGGGGCGTAACTTCGAATCGAATGTATTCCAGAAGGTTTGCACGATGTTGGGGATCAGGAAAACGAGAACAACAACATTGCACCCATAGTCAGATGGAATGGTAGAGAGATTCAACAGGACTTTGGAACAACACCTATCCAAGGTCGTCAGCAATAACCAGCGTGATTGGGATGAGCATATTCCTCTATTCCTGTTGGCATATCGCTCTGCCGTACATTATAGTACAGGCCTGACCCCAGCCAGGGTCCTATTCGGAAAGGAGCTGCGATTCCAACCTTCCCAAGACATCGAGGATTATGCCGACCAGCTCCTGTATAACATGCTGGCAATACATGAATTAGCCCGAACGCAGATGTTGGCCACCAGTGACCGGATGACGACGCGATACGACCTCAAGGCCAATTCAGTCGGGTTTCAGGAGAGGGACAAAGTCTGGCTGTACAACCCCTAATGGACCAAGGGTAAATCCCCAAAGCTTACACCCGCCTGGGATGGTCCATACGAGATGGTCAAGAGGCTTAATAACGTCGTCTACCGGATCCGTCGAAACCCCAAGGCTAAGTTGAAGGTGGTCCATTTAAATCGACTCGCTCCCTACCATGGAGAGGATGTTTCTGATCGGGACGATCAGAATTAAAGGGGGGGCAGTGTTACGAAATTTACCAAAGCCGACCCTGTACGACAACAATCGCTTTGAGATAAAAAAATGGTTCTCGAAATGACTCGACAGCTGTAGGAGTTATGACTGATTTTACGAGAGTTTTCGATGCTGGCTTTAAAAAGGAAGCAGCCACGATCGCGAGGGAGTTATACCGCGACGACTAGCGTATATGGTAATGTTATTGTGAATCAGCTGTTCTGTTTAAATTTGATGTAAATAAAAGTTCTAGAAAAGTGAAAGTGAATATTAGTTTTATAATTTTAAATTGAACCCACGGACTATATAGCAATGCATATGTTTGTGTTTGTGTATTGTAATGATATTAAGAAATTTGTTCATGCTTCTGTTTAAACAATCTACTTTTACTCAGTTTGTAGATTCTAATAAATAAAATATGAAGAGGCCAAAATAAATCATTAATTTGTATCGCGAAGTTTTACGTACCTACCTATTGAATTTATTACTCTACCCATTTTATGAAAAACAAAACCCAAAACTAAATTTGATCACATTTAAAGAGATTTCTTTTTTAATCAATCAATAGTTCATCAATACTTTACAAGCTGAATGATAAATATTAAACAAACGTAATATTATTTTCTCTAAAACACGTAATTATGAATTATTATAAATTTAGTATTTGTCTAAAAGTTTGTGGCTTTATTTTCTCGTACTTGTCCAAATTTTCAAATAAAATTGCGGACTATTTTGAATGTTTACTTTTTTTACTCATTTACTGCGTCAGGATCCATAGCTAGTTACTCAAATTAATGCTTAACTATAACCATGAAATAATACCTTGTAGACTGTCCTTTCACTCATGTGATATCCAAGCATGATTTTGACTCATTTCTGTTGATTTATTGCAATTTAAACTAGTGAACTATTGCTTTCCTTCTATTATTATATTATATTAAAATTATCAACTTCAATGATTAATTGGTCTCTGAAGTATGCAAATAAAACCATCGTCTTCAAATTTTTCAATCTTCTATTGATCTGATTGTTAACATTAATTCACATTATCATTTAATTTTACTAATTCTATTTTAAGAGAACTCTCTGTATATGAATTTTCTTAAATGTTGATTAAATCGTCCTCCATTCTAAATATCAAATTTTGTCCTATCTATGTAACCTATATTTCATCGCCCAGTAAAAAATTATCCAGTGATTTAGTATAAGCATAATGTGGCAATTTTGTTCTAGACATACCTCAAAATCTATACTATTATTCCATTCAAGTTGAATAACAGAATAATTGAATATCTGCGAATTTATACCAAATTTGAATCTCAATTTATTTGATTGAAGGCAGATTCTCATTAAACATGCAATATAAGTAACTTATTTCAAAATTATATTTTACATTCCAATTTATATGGACCATTTTTTTCTTTTCTGTATATCTAATTTCAAATATCTCATGTGACAATCTTTCTTAATTGGTTTTTTATTCATATCACTTCTGTTTATTTATATAAGTATAAGACACAAATTTTGTCCTTTCTTTCCTTTTAAAATTGAAGTATACAGTGTGTCCGGCTATAGACTAGCGATAATCTAAATACATGTAGAGCAACTATTTTAATACAATACACAATTACACCATATACTAGGGCTCAATACTCCACCCCGCCATATGGCAGCCATTTTTTTTTGATGACCTATTCTCTACTTGTGAACAAAAACTTTCATATCTCTTAAAGTTTTGGTCTTACTGAGATATAAATAGGCTTATTCGACGGACAATAATACTGTCTATAAACAAAACAAAGTGTTAAGGTTTTCTTATGTTTTGAAAAAAAGATGAAATGCAAAAAAAAACGTGTCAAAAAATAATGCAAATCAACAAATTATTGCAAATCAATGCAAAAGCAGTCCCGATAACCTTTTTTTTTCACTAAATCGAAAGTTTTTGAGTTACGCTACAATACAACATTAAATTCACAACGGTGTTTACTACTTTAGGAGTTATTGTTGTTTGAACATAGCGTATGCACAAGCACCAAAGACCTTTGTCGGGACCTTAAACACGTAAACGTTAAAACCACATAAAATTCTTATTACTTTTTATTTGATACTTTTACAATCTTTTATACATATTAAATTTCATCCTACAGCAGTTGTTCAAAGTGCTCACCTCCAGCTTCTAGACAAGTTAACGCTCTGCGGGCTATCTGGGCAGTTGAGCGCTTAATTAGTTCTAAGTCTGAACTTATTTCTTTGGCGACTGTCATAATTTTAGCGATGAGGTCTTTTCTGGTGTTTGGAACTGTAGCATACACCTTTTGCTTCATATGACCCCACAAAAATAGTCTAAGAGGGTCAAATCGTTCCAGCGAACTGGCCACACTACTACACCACCGCGACCGATCCACAGTGCATCGTTATTGTTGAAATATTCTCTCACTGCTCAAGAATAGTTGCCCGGGTGCACCATCTAGCTGCATCAAAATATGTTGACGGTATAATAAAGGTAACTCCATGAGGCTGTCAGAGAACTGTGTCTCCAGGAATTCCAAAAAATTAGCACCGTTTAATGTAGGAGGCAATTCCAACTGCCCAATCAAACTATCTTTGATTATGCCTGCCCACATATTCACCGAAAATTCGTGTTGAAACGAACTTGAGCGCACCGCCCTATGGTTTTCAGAGCACCAGAGTTTGTCATTTCTGTGATTTGTAATCCCAGCTCTCGTGAACTTCGCTTCGTCAGTCCCCATTATCCATTGTAAGAAATGCCGGTGCTCTCTCACACGTCGATTAATCCACGAACAAAACACAGGTCTTGTTGCATAATCTGTTTGGAAAATATCTTGGACCCGACGAAAAATGATAAGGGTGTAGTCCTTCTATTTTCAAAATTCTCCAAACATGCCACCTAGACTGTTGTAATTCCGCTGCAAGCTGTCCAACACATAGTCTAGGATCATTGATTGTGAGCCTATGTACTTCTTCTTCATCTTCGGGTAATACCAAACGAGCACGTTCATTTACAGCTCTTTGAATGCCCCTTTCCGCTAATCTTGAGTTCACGTCGATAAACGTTCGGCGAGTCGGTGTAGGCTTGTTAGGGTACCTTCTTCGATATTCTTGTACAGCCAAATTTGCACTTCCATTGCAGAAACCATACATGAAGTCAGCAATATGTTGCGTTGAATATTGACGATTTGACATATTCATATCACAAGATAACCACTAATACAGAACGTAAACAGCACGGACGGTAATTAAAAGTAGCGATCACAACGCAGGGCGAGGGACAACTAACGTAACTAGTCTTTATTCTGTAATTTTTTTGCAGCTAGAGCCAATATGTTCCATCTTGCTTACTCCCGCTAGTCGCAAATAGTATTGCTAGCCTTTTCTCGGACAGCACGCAGCTAATGCCAGATGTCACTTAACAAAGGTCTTTTGTGCTTGTGCATACGCTATGTTCAAACAACAATAACTCCTAAAAGAATAAACATACAGTTGTGAATTTAATGTTGTATTGTAGCTTAACTCAAAAACTTTCGATTTTACGAAAAAACTATGAAAGGTTATCGGAACTGCTTTTGCATTGATTTGCATAATTTTTTTACCCTTTTTTGCATTTTATCTTTTTTTCAAAAATTAACCTTAACAATTTGTTTTGAAATGTTGTTGAGAGACAGAATTATTATCCGTCGAATAAGTATGATATGAACGTTTTTTTACACACGTCGAGAATAGGTCATCAAAAAAAAAACAAAATGGCTGCCATGGGTGGAGTATGGGGTCCTAGTATATGGTGTATTTGTGTATTAAAAGAGTTGCTTTACATGTATTTAGATTATCGCTAGTCCATAACCAGACACACTATATAATGCACGATAACAGATATTTTTCACTACAAAGATAGTAGGTACTGTAATAGTTGTTTCGTTAAAATATTAACATGACGTGTTCATACCTACGCCACTTATTCAATTAAAAAGCTTTAATGAATATAGAGCAGGTTTTTTAACCAAATTCAAATATATTAGAGTTCTCGAAAATTTTGTTAACATCCAAAGAAAACTGACTAATTTTATGTAATGAAAAGTATTATTTTAAGTATTCATAGTAATACGAGTACGAACTTTTCAGCTTAGAATTAGCCCATTAAATTAAATAATTAACACTAAGTTGCTAATATTATTCTGAAGAGAAAGGCATCGATTTAAAGAGAAGCTTATTCTTCAAAGTCTACATTGACGATTGTAGCTCCTTATATACTTTTTTTTTCATGAACTAGGCACGTATATGTTACCTTTATTGTTATTTTATTGAAAATTGACGGCGTGTACCGTTTACCTGTTGGAAGACATTCAAATGCAGTACAGCATCCGTTGTAGACTTGAAAATCGGAAATGCAACTCCATTACTGTTCAGACCTGTCGGCAGTTGCACCGTTGAAAATATCCCATTTCCTTCTTTATAAGTTTCTGGTCGTATGTTTTATGGTAAATTGCCCTTAGAGTTTTGCATAAATGCACATCCAGTATTTTCTAATAACATGAAAAAAATAGAATCCGTCTAGTTGTTTTTTTTTTATTGAAAATCGACTAAAAATGTTTTTCGTAAATAAAGTTATAAATCCACTTTTACTTACTTATCTTGTGAGATATGATAAAGTAATCTATATAAATATACAATGACGACTGACGACTACTACTGAATTTAGAATGGAAACAGGTTCAGGACATATATATATATATATATATATATATATATATATATATATATTTGTTTTAAGTTTTCGCGGGCACTAAATGTTATAGGTGGTTTCCGGGAATTCATCCGCGTAGTTGATAACTGATCCCTGCCGGGATCGATGGTAAATTGACGACGTTTCGGCAGAGTCACATCTGCCCTCTTCAGGTCGGTTCGCATAATTCTCGTAGCCTTCTGCTTTCGCTTCTAGTTACTCGAATAGATGTGACTCTGCCGAAACGTCGTTAATTTACCATCGATCCCGGCAGGGATCAGTTATCAACTACGCGGATGAATTCCCGGAAACACCTAAAACATATATATATATATATATATATATATATATATATATATATATATATATATATATGTCCTGAAAATTTAAACTTCTAATCGATACAGGAGCCGGCATTTCCATTTAAAAAAAAATACGGTCAAAAGAGTTACCATACAAGGTATCACTCACGAGAAGATCCAAATTTCAGAATCTACTTTGATCCCGTTTGCCCCACGAAATCCACACAAAGTCTTCATTTTCGACTTGGATATCGAATTCGACAGAATATTAGGTCTAGACTTTTTGGAACACTATGAGTGTGTAGTCGACCTAAAATCCAAACAACTAATTACAAATTTTAAAACTATTCTCCTTCACAAAGTAGAAGACAATGACCACTCCAATAACAGATTTTTAGAAACACCCAGCTGTGAACCACGAACCCCCACGCAAACTTCCCTTAACTTAATTACTATCAAAGCACGTACAGAGAAAATTTTTAAACTTAAATGCATGCTTTCAAATACCGATGCTATTTTACAATCCCAAGAAAACGAGAAAGTACGAATTCCCAACGCTATTGTACACGTCAATTCGCAAGGTGAATTCCTTACCTCCATCATAAATGCTAATGTAATACCCAAAACTATAGATTTCTCGAACATACCAGTTGGAACCAGTGAACCAAATGCATCTTCTTTTGAACTTAAACTCACAAGACTACCCCGACTCTGACCATTTAGACAGGAACGAAATCGTTCAATCGCAAATTAGGACAGAACACCTTAACGACGAAGAAAGAGAGATGATTGTTAACCACTGCCTAGAATTTCAAGATATCTTCTGTCTTGAAGGAGACGCTCTGACATTCACTAACGAAGTCAAACACGCTATCGATACGAACAACGCAAAACCCGTTTTTACAAAATCGTATAGGTACCCCCAAATCCATAAGAACGAGGTGAAATCCCAAATGCTGGCCCAAGGTATCATCAGGCACTCTTCGTCCCCTTGGTCTTCGCCAGTATGGATCGTCCCCAAAAAGGTCGATGCATCAGGTAAACAAAAGTGGCGCGTCGTTATCGACTACCGCAAATAAACGAGTTAACCGTAGGCGACAAATATCCATTGACGAACATCTCTGACTTACTTGACCAGCTAGAAAAATGCCAATATTTTTCTACCCTAGACCTCCCATCTGGTTTCCACCAGCTAGAAATTCGAGAGGAGGACATCCCTAAGACTGGATTTTCAGTCGAGAATGGCCATTACGAATTCGTTCGTATGCCATTTGGGTTAAAGAATGCGCCCTCTACATACCAAAGGGTTATGGATAACATTCTGCCAGGTATACAGAACGAGCGTTGCCTTGTCTACATGGACGATATAATCGTCTACTCTCCGACTATACACGAACATGTTACACGCTTAACGGAAGTCTTTAAAAGACTTAGGAAGGCTAATCTCAAAATCCAACCGGATAAATGCGAATTTCTCCGCAAGGAGGTCGCTTACTTAGGGCACGTAATAACTAAAGATGGCGTTAAACCAAACCCGTCAAAGGTCGAATGTATCGTGAACTTTCCGCAACAGCAAAATCCCAAGGATATTAAATCATTTTTGGGTCTTGCTGGTTATTATAGGAGATTTATCCCGAACTTCGCCAAAATATCAAAACCATTGACTAAACTCCTCCAGAAAGACGTACCGTACAATTTCAACGCTGAATGCATCAAATCGTTCAGTGAACTCAAAGAGGCACTAACTTCCACACCGATATTGAGCTATCCCAACTTCGATGAACCTTTCGTCATAACCACAGACGCTAGCGCTTTTGCGATAGGCTCTGTGCTGTCACAAGGACGCATGGGTAAGGATCCACCAATAGGATACTCCTCTAGGACTCATTGCAAAGCCGAAACGCGGTACTCAATTATCGAGCGAGAACTCCTAGAAATTGTTTGGGCCGTCAAACATTGGAGACCTATCATCTATGGTCGAAAATTCCTTTTAGTTACAGACCACCGCCCATTAACATGGCTGTTTTCGATAAAAGACCCCGGAAGTCGATTAGCTCGTTGGCGCCTCAAGCTCGAGGAGTACGATTACGAAATCGTATACAAACCTGGCAAAATAAATAAGAATGCAGATGCTCTTTCCCGCATCAAAGCAAACCACTACAACAATTATGTATCTTTTCAATCGAGTAACCACCTAACACCCTTCCAAGTACTCCCCACTAACGAAACCGACGATGACTCTTCAGAACCCGAGCCACAAAGCCCTAATATCCAACAAATCTGTGAGGAATTCAAAACATTTGTCGAACGGTACCAGACTATATCACTTATAGATTACGACAAAATACAAATGTCCAACTGCCAATTACTTGACAAGGAAAACAAAAACATCCTGGTATTTCCCCAAGGTTCCCTCATGAAAGATTTCCATCACGACATACTCGAAGACATTTTTGAGGAAAACGCCGACTTTCACACCCCAAAAGTGAATGTCTTTGCGAGTAAAAGTGTCAAAAAAAGACGCTATTATATCGTCCCACTTCCTTCCGACCCCGATATAGTTAATGAAATTCTTTTCGCATCTATATATAATAGTGAAGATGTGTTTACTGAAAATGAAATCTATTGCGTTTAAAACAACTTAGAGCTACCTATATTAGAGGTACTATCGTTTATCTTTTCGAAAGTGGATATCAAATGGAAAGTTTGCCTGAACATCGTGCAAACGATTGATAAGGATCGGATACCTATAATCCTTGATCAGTTCCATAACGGAAAAAGTAATATACATAGAGGCATAAACGAAATCATCCGTAGAATCAAGGAAAAGTACAATTGGCAGGGATTAACCAAAGATGTCGATAATTTCATTAAAAATTGCTAAATTTGTCAAAAAGCAAAAATCTGTCGCAAAAACCTCGATAGCCCCCTAGTTATTACCGAAACTCCACGGACACCCTTCGAACGTATAAACATAGACATCCTGGAAGTTCCTACCAAAAACTATGCACTAATCATTAGGGACGAACTTACGAAATTCTCTCAAGCTTATCCGATAAGCGATAAATCCGCGAAAACCGTCGCTAATATCTTACTCTTGTATTTCTAACATTACGGAACCCCCCTTCGCATTCACTGCGACTACGGCAGTGGAATTCGACATCACACTGATGAGAGACTTATGCACACTTTTTAACATAAAATTTTCCTACTCTAGCGTGGGACACCCACAGTCGAACGGATCATTAGAACGATTTCACTCGAGTTTACCAGAATACATAAACTGGAGAACCCTAACGAACACCCCTTCAACATCTTACCCTATGCGGTTATCGCATACAACAACTCAGTTAACAAGACCCATGGGTTTACCCCATACGAACTCATATATGGACATACTTCAAGTAGGCCTCCTGAAACCCTGTATGATCAACAACCTCTAATAACGAAGTACGTTAGAGATCTCAATAACCGTATTTCTCGTTATTATAAGATCGCCCGTGAAAAGACAAATTTACAGAAACAGAAGGCAAAAGAGCGATATGATCAACATGTTTCCGAAAATCGTCCGGAATACAAAATCGGCGATAAAGTTTATGTAAAAGAATCACAGCTAAAGGAAAAGCTACAAAATAAATTTAATGGCCCATTTCAAATAACTGAAATCCACACTAATTCAGCCACCCTTAAGAACCATAAAACCAACCAGCAAACGAAAGTTAACTTTGACAGGATAAAACCATATTTTAAAAATTAATTTCCTTTTCAGGCTCTTACTGCTGTTCGGATCAGTGGTATGTCAGATAGACATCAAACCCATTAACAACACTATTGGCATCTACTACCACGACGAAACTCGAATTGTAGTCTCCAATTACAAATGGACGTTATTAGTTCACCGTAACTTAACAGCCCTTGAACAAGCATTTGAGAACAATAATCCAATCCTTAGGACATTGGAACAAACTGTTGACCCTATTCCGGGTTATAAATTTCACGATACCGGTGCTTTTCGCATTGATGTACAAACCCACATCAGTCTTCTAACCCAAATCTCCGACTCTATCAAAACTAAGTTTTCCGAAGTACCTATAGACACTAAGAGGACTAAACGAGGAATAATTGATGGTGCAGGAACAATATTTAAGGCAATTACCGGAAACTTAGATGCAGCCGACTGTGAATTCTTCACCAACAGCATTAATAGACTTAACCAGGGACAACTACAGATAGAAAATCTTCTAAAGAACCAAATGAGCGTAACAACTTCAATCATCAAAAATTTCAATGAGACCATTCAGAAATTACAACTTGAGGAGAAAACATTTAACGAAGATATAAATACTATCGATTTAGCCATTCACATTCTTAACGATAGCATCTCTGTTATCGAAGCCAAACATTCGTTTCTCGAGATCTGCGAAAACCTAATGGCAAGTTATATATTTCTTGAAGATAACCTTAACGACATTTTAAACTCAATAACTTTTGCTAGACTAAAAATAATTCATGCATCAATCATTTCACCCGATCATTTAATAACATCCTTATAGGAAATTTCACAGAATCTTGTTAAGAATAATCTGCCGTTGCCAGTTCGCCTTTCAAGCGTCGCCCAATATCTGGAAATAATAGAATTAGAGGCTTTTCAAACTCACTCTGATTTTTATTCATATTAAAAATCCCTCTCGTTGAGCAGCAACTATATACCGCTTTCCACCTATACCCAATCCCAATTTTAGACAATAGAACTGGTTTTCACCATATTCTATCTTTTACACAAAAATATATTGCGCGGAACGACGACTCTCTAATGTACATACCGATCAAAGACTTAAACTCATGCAAGCGATTAACTCCGAATCAAAAGCTGTGCTGTGAACTATATCCCTACCCAATAGAATCAAATGCACCCTGTGAGGCTCAACTCCTTAAGAACATCCATAGTGTCCCGGAAAATTGCCAGAGTGTCGTAGTGTTTTCCGAAGGGTACAACGTCCAAAGACTAGAATCGAACTCGTGGTTAGTGATCGTTTCCGAACCTGTACATATAACTTTTAGTTGTGCGGGAATCGATTCAAAAACTATCGTGCTAAAAACCAATTCAGTCATTCGGCTACAAAGACTGTAGTGCCTTTGTGGGAATTACTAAAATTCAAGCCGAACCCATGAAAATAAGTAAAGTTACAGACAATTCACACCCAGTTTTAGTTCCGTACAACTGCTGCAATGCTCACCCCCAAAAACCAGCAATACCAGAACTTAAACCCCTTAAATTAGATAATCTCAACTTAGGAGAACTCAGCGTAGCCAACAACAAGCTGATTCAATATTCTAGAGACCTAGACGACCTCATCAACCAACCCTTCGTCACCAAAAATATATCCTGGTTTAGGTATGCATCCGTAACCACCATCGTAGAAGCGGCAGCTGCATTTACCTTCTACAAAGTAGCGAAAAGAATAAATAAATCTAAGGGAGCAGATTCCAGCCCAGGAAACCCCCAGAATATCCAGAAAACCCTATCCAGATGGATTCCCAAACTCCGACCAGTAATAGAAGACCCCGCCGACGAAACCGAAAATAATTGTCCGGTTTAAACTAAAAGTTGAAGTTACACCTTCAACTTTTCTTTGTAAAGGGGAGCTGTTAGATGAGAATATTATGCACGTGTACGTTATCAAGTATCGTATTTCGCTGACAGCTTCCTTCGAATCCGTTGAATTCGTTGAAACCGTGGGAATGCAATTCAGCAAAGAAAATGTTATAAATGCGAGACTTGCCATCCCAAGTAACTTTTATATTTTGTATTTTTCAACTATTGTTTTGTGTATTAATTAAATGAATTTTTTTAAAAAAGTGACTTGTGTTTTAAATAATATATATATATATATATATATATATATATATATATATATATATATATATATATATATAGGTTTAAAGCATATAATACAACAAATTTATTTCCCCTAAAAGGCAAACTACGAAAATGTTGTGAGTCAAGTGATTAAAATACTTCAGAAGACGTAGTTAAAACAGGAACAACTAATCAAGCTGAAACAATTCCCAATTTAAACATAAAAAAATATGCTTTATTTCTGAAATAAGTATATGCGCCGTTGATTTAGTTTCAATTGAAAGGAAGTATCATTCATGTTCAATGTTTTAGCAAACTGTTAGGAAAAAAAGGAGAGAATTTAGAAGTGCCAGGTAAAATTGATATCACCCTGAAAAAAAATGTAATTATTTAGAAATAAATAAGGGAAAACAAAACCATAACGATATGATTAAAATCTTATTAGATAATCACTATAAACCTGCTGCTACCAATCCCTACGCTCATTATAATAAATAATCAAGCATTTTCTGTAGTGTTTGCATTTCATTCACTATACTTGCTTGGAACTTCTTTATTTAGAGATAAAACCTGTTTTGAAAAAATAATCTAGCGCGCCAGACATTCTAATATTGATAAATTTGTGGAATAAAATATGTGTTCTGTCTTCGCTTTGTTAGTGACAACTGCACAAAAGTTAGAGGTCTTAACAAATAGTCCAGTCATGTACTTCATTTATGTTTTTCCTAAGATGTGGCAAAACTATTGCCAGTTGATCTAAATCTTCAGTCATAATTTTGAATAGCGTTTAGCGCATGTTAGGTTACGCTACGAATTTCATTATTCAAATCGTTAATTGTTCATGGATTGCTGAAGTATATTTTGCTTTTTACATAGTCCCAAACAAAGTTATCAAATTGCGTCCCTATCTTTCCCATAGTACTGTTATACTTTTTGTTGCGCCACATTTATCTAGCCCAATTTTAATGGAAATGAGGGGGCTAGTTAGCGTTTTAAGGAAAAACCGTTTGGAGATGATAATGGGTGCATTGCGGTTCTCCCTGTTTCATTGGTACTTTTCTAAAAATTATCGCATTTTAAAATTCTCTTCCATATTTTTACAAATCGCCATCTTACATATATCGTTATAACTGTGTCAGCCAATAGTCGGTAGCTGTCATTACTTTAAAATGAACACCTAAAATAAATATTTCTATTTTAATAGCTTACGCTATTGCTTTCTCTCTTTTAATTGCTTGAATATGTAAAGTATAATAACTGCAGCCGTTCAGTTGACAATAATTTTGAAGTCCAAACCTGTCCTTGCGTTTGCAGCTCAGATAGCTTTTGTCAGACCGAATAATATACGTCCGCGAAAGATTTTCGGGGGGAACTTCTGCTCAACTAGAAATGTCGCTTTAATATAGATTTTTGTCAAGAATGAAACCGTTACTTGTAAAAATGGTATCTAGGGTTTAATTATTGAAATTTTGCTCCGTTTACATTATCTAAATTACATTTTCTTAGTTTTGCATTCACTAATTATTTATTAACATTCGTGCATTCTCGCCAAATCAAATTCAAAAATTGGTATGTAATTTCCTGTCCTCTCTCTTTCATTTGGAGAGATGGCACGCATGTTCGTAAACGGAGATCTGCTTCCTTCTTTTTTGTACTTTTGCCGGCTGACCGTAAGTGATTCTTTTGAGATTTTGGGAAAATCATTTTTCTGCCTTAGGTATATTAGCTAGAATTTGTTTAATTTTATTATTTTCCTTATTACCGTATCCTTGAGTGCAATTAAGCAAATTTAGCTGGTCGTTATCGGTGGTTTGATTTATCGTTTTATTATTTTTTTGTTTTTTTTTATCGGCAATAGATCGTTGGTTGCTAAACTGCGTTGTTTTGTTTTTTTTTTTTGGATGACACTGTTTGACTATAACTTTACTTCGCCCCAGGTATTCCATATGTGGAACTGCTCATGTTCTACCTCATGTAACAAAATTTTTCTACCATATTTTACCCACTCTATATAATTATAATTCTACTCCACGCTGTATTTCAACAAACCTGTATATACAAACTACTTATCTTATGTGTACCCAATATAATATTTTTATACTTCCAATATTCTTATAATACTATGCTACCCTATATTTCAACCCCCCTGTGCAACTATTTGTAGATTCCCTATAAAATGATTTTTTTTAACAACCCTACACACATAATTTTAATCCACTCTGTATAGCTACAATTTTACTCAACCCTTTTTCAGAAACTTAAATATGACAGTTTTTAAACAACCTGTATAGCTATAATTCTACTCCACACTATATTTTAACTCTCCTGTATTTGCAGTTGCTTATGGGCCATCAAGTATAACATTTCTCTATGATCTTTTGATCCACCCTGCATATCTACAGTTCAACGAAAAAATCATTTACAATAACCTACGTATTTTGCTTATTAAAACTGATTGCTCTGTCTTTATCGTCTGTGTCTACATGGAGTGTTAGTGTTCCATTTTGCTAAATTCATTACATAAATCCATATTTTGCTAGAAATATAAATATGTGTCTACATAAAATTATTATTTGCAATAAGATTATTTATTATAAGGATAAAGTTTCACAGGTACCACCCCGAAGCATTTCAATCAAATATTTTCTATTCCTATATATATATATATATATATATATATATATATATATATATATATATATATATATATATATATATACTACTCGAAATTTTGAAGAACTGAGTTGAGGGATCTCGAGATCAACTGCTCTACTTTCCAACCTTAGTTTAAAAAAAGCTCTTTCATAGTTTTGACAGGAATTTCGCTAAACTACCGGAGGGCAGTATTTATTTTTAGAACATAATTTAGGTATGAGTAGATCTATCCTCTCAGTTAATAAAAATGTTTTAACTACAAAATAGTAAAAAAATATAAACAATTATTTGTTTTGTAATTTCGAGTCAGGGTTCCATTATCTAACGAACCATACGATTGGTGAATTTAGTTATACAGAGTGGTTACAAAAAATGTTATTTTGCGTGGCCCATAACTAGTTGTATATATAAGGTGGTTGAGATCGGGGACTTAGTAGAATTATAGTTTTACAGGGTCGATTAAAAAATGCTAAAAAAATTGTTATTTAAGGTAGACCATGAGCAGTTGTATTCTGCTATATGGAATACCTGAAATATGTGGCGAAGCAAAATTATATTTTATTTAGTTATTATATTATTATTTATTGTTATGTTAGGTGGTTCAACAAAGTTAGAAAAAACTGAGCGTATAGTAGGTCATTTTGTAGGTTTTTCATTTCTCTACAACATTGCCTTACAAGCAAACACGTTTTCAAGTGTAGATTTTGTGTAAGGTAAAAAACTAAATTGTTACTGAATCGGTGAATATGATGAATTTTGTTTTTCGCCAGTAACTCCGAAGCGGTTAGTTTTATAGCTGACAAGATTTGTCATTATTCCAATATTTTTTAAGACGGGTATGCGTTCCACTGTATTTTGTTATCCAGCAAACTGCCTCAACCTTCATTTCTCTTATGTCCGCCATATTGGGTTTTTCAATTTTTGGAACGATCGTAAAATTTTCAGTCCAATAATATCTCACAGGTGCTTTTTTTTCATCGAAATATCACACTTCATAAAATTAGGCCTTAATTGTTCTAAGGAGGTAATGATTTGCTTCTAGCAAAATAACAACTACATAAGTTGTAGTCAAACAAAAAGGGTCTTAGAAGTTGATTTCCCGGTTACCATATTAAAAATTGTACATTAGATTAAATTACCAGTGACCCAACACCACCACTTCGTGGCGGGTTTTCACTATCCCAATAATGAGTATTGTGCTTACTAAAACTGTATAATTCGTAAACCTACTCTCATAATACTGAAAGACATGATTTACAAAATTGAAATTTTCATTACACTTCCAATTAAACCACTGACAGAAACTAGTATCCTTAAGTTCTTAAAATATTATGGGTTTATGGTTCTTATTCTTTCTTAACACTTTCTCTAACGTTCATTTTGATACACGAAATTCCTTTTCAACAGTTACAATTTTTAATATTATATCGGCTTCTGTAATACTTTTTTCATCTAAGGAGGCTCTGACTGATGTTAAAAAATTCAGGTGTCAAGTTGTTTTTAGTAAGTAGTGCATTCTCTGATGAAATTCATAAATGTGAAACACAAATTATCGAAGCCAGGTGAGAATGGTCGGTATTCCCTATTCAAATGAAGAAATTTTGACATGTTATCACTGCACTTAGTCGTACACAGAAACGCCGACACTACCTCAGAAAGGTAGAGATGTATCCTAAACGACGACTGCCCAAAAAACCCCAATTCAGAAAAATCTTAATTAATTTAATTAACCATGGGGTTTTCGAACAACGTAGAAGCCCAAACAATATTAAGAATGAATATCGAAACAGGAACAGAACATCGCGTTGGAACGAACCATAAGAACGCTGAGGTCTTATCTAAGAGACCAGGGGCCCGATTCTCGAACCACTCGACAGCTCTACTATATACGACTTTCGACGTAAGTCGCATGAAAAGTTGAGGTAAATGAAGTTAACCCATATATTAAACTTCATTTATCTCAGATTTCTTACGACCTACGTCCGAAGTCGAGTGGTAGAGCCCGTCGAATGATTTCAAGAATCGGGACCCAGGTCCTGGTAATTGTAAACATAGTAAGCGACCTGAAGGAAAATGAGCTGTTCTCTGTAGAACTCCGCAGTAGATGACCATTGGCAATCTAAGGAGATCCAAAAATATCAGAGATTAAATCCAGAGCTAAGACAGATTATCCAGTGGAAGGCAGAAGCTTATGCTATCCCGAATCAAGAAGCCTTCACCGTTGCTGATGCTCTTGTGAAAGAATGGATTAGCCGTTTTGGTGTTCTTTTGAAGTTGCACTAAGACCAAGGTAGAAATTTCGAGTCTACTATTTTCCAGAACGTGTGCAAACACATGAAGATCAATTAAACACGGGCAACAGCATTACATCCGAAATACGATGGAATGGTAGAACGGATGAACCATTAACCGCTATTTGTCAAAGGATGTCTCTGACAACCAAACAAACTGGGACCAATAGCTCCACTTGTTTCTAATGGGGTAATGACATATCGTTTGACTGCGCACGAGTGCACTGGTCAGACTCCGGTAAGTGTTATTATGGGACGAGAATTGAAACTACCATGCGATTTGAAGTTTGGATGTCTCTTAGGAGAAGAGGCTGCAGGTGAAGACTATGTAAGCCAGTTAGGTCAACAGATGAAAACGACATCCACTAGTGAGTCCAGTTAAATATCGAGATTGCCAGTGCCCTTACGAAGGAATAATATGACATCAAAGCCGAAACCGGGGAATTCCAAGTTGATGATCTTCTTTGGTTGTATAACCCGCAACTTCGTCGTGTATATTCGCCCAGGCTACAGAGATCTTGGGAGGGGTCTTACCAAATTATAACGGGAATCGATGTTGTCTACAGAATAAGGAAAACCCAATGTGGTGCATTTCAACAGGTTAGCCCCTTATGCCGAAAGTCATGAGGGCGAAGTTGACCGCTGCATCCAACCACCAGATTAAGACATGAACTTCGAACAGTTTATGGCCCTTTACTGTGACGGGCAGGAAGTGCAGCACGACGTGACCAGAGAGGAACCCCGAGACCCGTTTGAGGTGCCCATATAATATGCCCTGGGTCATTGTGTGACTCGAGATCCTTGGATGTCTAGGGGAGAAGCCAAGGTGTTTGCAAAGAATTTCCAATCTCAGAAGCTAAGGTATCAAGGGTTAATGGTAGGGAAAGTCCTCCATCTCGAAGATAAACTACCATTGGGTACCAGAGACATCTACTATTTGGTAACGAAAACATTCTCGCAGGACAAGCCAACATATTGTTACGAAATTTATCCAAAGCCGACCCTGTTTCATTTCAGTACGACAACAATCGCTTTGAGAAAAGACTCGACAGCTGTAGGAGTGATGACTGATTTTACTGGAGAATTCGACGCTGGCTTTATAAAAGGAAGCAGGCCACGATCGCGAGTTAGTTGATGGAGCGAAGAGCTTATATGCAACATTGTTATTGTGATATTTGAATCAGCTGTTGTACATTCGATGTAAATAAAAGTTTCTAGAAAAGTGAAAGTGAATATTTGTTTTATAATTTTAAATTGAACCCACGGACTTTACAACAATATAATGTTTCGAAGACTCTGGTAGAATTGAGGACTATGATGATGGAGAAGAATGTGATAAAACTGCCAGTAGGTTTGATGTACTGATTTGGAGAGTGATGAGAAGTTTGATGGAAACTATCTTTCAATTCAGTGGCAACGACATCCTTATATGCTGTCTCAATATTAGCTACCCAGGTTCGAAGATCATCAACTGTTACTTCCACCGATCGTCTCGTTGTCGAAATGGAGAGTCCTGTTGATATCGCCATACCATTAATGATTATGGGACCTTCCGGAACGAAATGGTCTTAAAGAGGGGGTAATGTGACGGGAATTCATCCGATAATTCGTAAAATTGTTATTCATCCGATATTTCGTGTAATCCGAAATGTTGGTCTGTCAACCCAAGGCCGGCGTTTGGCGCCAACGGAAATTCGTCGAATTACATTGAATATTCGAGAACAAATGAAGGAAATTTCCCAGCGGCTATTTGACCTTCTGGAGAATTCGGAGAAGAAATATATACATACAAAGAACTGGCGAAAGCATTCATTTCAGTATTCGATAGCCGCATAATAAAGATCAGGTGTTTAATATAAATTGTGAATAGTATTGTGAATTTAAATTGTGTTAAAGTAGGTAGTGGAAATAAATTGTAGTGAGTTGGACTATTATTTTAAATAAACCCCAGAACTGAACTGATCCCGAAGAGTAAATAAAAACATTACAATATTATTTCAAGTCTTGTTAACTTCTGAAAATTGCATAAAAGTTCTACTGACAGTTTTTCGTTTGAGACCCAAGTCAATACTATTTAATACCGTTTTAAAACTGTTTTTTAATCAGTATGAAGACATATCTAATAGAGAGAATTACTATAAACATTTTGTCTGAAAGATATACATTTTATGAAAGAAACCTTCTTTGCATTCGTTATAAATTATTATTAGAATTTTTTAAAGAGTCTACTGACAACAGTTCCTTTTAAAATTGACTAGAATTGAGGTTTTTTTTCTGTCTCAAGTTCATGTCTCGATTAGATTCTATCTATGAAGCGAAGCTTTTTTTCTATACTATGAATGATGGAATACGACGGGAAAATACACATCTTCGCTGCGGGTAACATTGGATCAAGTTTGTGTTATGGATAAATGCGGAATATTGCGAAGTATTTTTCCTTTGAAGATTTAATTAAATACGGGAGCTGCCATAAACTTAAGCATCTTGTGTATAAGATAAGGAAACGGCTCTCCTTGTATACCAATTTGACTTCTATATTCAAACAATTTGAATATGTAACCTGGGGGTGTTACGCATAAATTAGATTCACCGACGTTAAATGAAACCCCCTAAACGATGTATTGTTGTTATCACAAAACATTCAAACACTGTTTATTGTGAATTAATTTATACTGATACTTGTTGCCGAATTTCTAACGAAGAGAGGTGAATATAATATGAATCACTCGTTTTCTAAAAATAATGATCTCGGCTTGGAGAACAGAACATGCCGTAAAA
Source organism: Octodonta nipae (assembly GCA_034190945.1). NCBI lineage: Eukaryota > Metazoa > Arthropoda > Insecta > Coleoptera > Chrysomelidae > Octodonta > Octodonta nipae. The sequence continues at coordinate 123,023,374 of CM067217.1, forward strand.
ACCATTTCTGATTAGAATTTAAGCAACACTTCAAGTATGAATTGATTAGACCTATAGTTTAAAGAAACTTTAATAAAATAATATATTGCTTCAGAAAATTTTATTAAATAGATATTTCAGTTTGTTCTTATTGAAATTTTCGTTTGTTCTTATTGACATTTTCGTTTGCACCTCTTACCCGAGGTATATCTTTGTGTATCAGATATTACTTTTTTCTGAAGTGATACGAAACAAACTAGAAACTAGACTTTTTGTTAACAAGATTACAATTTTTACTTTCTATTGTTACTGTATAGTCTGTACTCTTTTTAGGCAGATCTCCAATTGGTCCAACTCATTGTCGTTTTAGAAAAAACGCAAAACGCCTACAAATCATGAATATAAAAGAACTGTCAAAGTACCTTTCTTGACAAATATCTATATTTATATGTAATATCATGGTGAATAATTTTTGAGGTGATATTTCGAAAACGATATGCATTTGTGGTAGGGCGCTTTGGAATAGGTGAACGAAACGAAAATGACGACACATGCTTCGATTTTGCTTAGAACTAGTAGCAGCAAAACCTCTAATCATCACATAAGAAGACTCTAAATATTGAGGTCACCAGGAGACAGGTATAGAAACCAAATTTACTTTAAAACGGTACGTAATGCAAAAACCTTAACTGTTATACAGGTGAGAAAAATATAATAACCTATATAATATGATATATTCAAATATGGCGGATATCACTCAGCATCGTGTTTTAACTGCTGAGTTGAATAAATTAAACAAATCTCAACTAATAGACATTTTAATTAAAAGAACTATACCAGAGGGTATAGCAGTGAGTGAAGAAGTTAAAAAGTGTATTTATGGCAAATCCAGCGATGAAGATATCGAAAAAAAAACGAAAATAAAGTGAATAGTGTAAGGTTAAGTGAGGAAACGGCTAGTTTAACAGCGGCAGCAGAATCACTTCAAAGGGAGCTAACGATAAGTAATAAACTTATAGTTCAATTAGAAGAAAGAGTAAATGATCAAAAATTAATTATTAGCTTATTAAATGAACAAAACAACAATAATCGAGAAACAAATAAAAAACTGTTTTCTAGTGTAACAGAAAACAGACAGAGAGAACAAATATTGGTAAACAAAAACCCGTACCCAGCAAAAAAGTTGCCAGTGAACGAAAAAAATGGAGGTTCCGAAAGGTACGACAGTCAGTCATCGCAAAAACCCGAAATATTTGAAGATGACAAATGGGAGATACCCAGAGTATACAAGCGTCGCACAAATAAATCGAATCAAATTTACGGCAAAGCAACGGATATTAATTTTAAGGGAGTAGTGAAGTACAGAGATTACCATGTATATCGCTTGCATGCAAATTTCGAGTGTAAGGATATAGTTACTCACTTGAAATCCAGAAATATAATAGATGTTAAATGCGAAAAAATGACATCTAAGCATCCTAACGAATATTCCTCTTTTAAAATTTCAGTAGCTTGGAAACATGATAAAGAGTTCAAAAATCCAGACATTTGGCCCGAATATGTTGTAATTAATCCTTTTTTGAGAAGAGTTTTCGAAAAAACACAAAACACGTGATATACCAACAAAATGTTTTTTCTGTTATTAATCAAAATGTGCCATCAATCGGAAACTCAAAAGAAAAAATTGAAGATTTGTTAAATGTAGGAAAGTGTAACGCCCTGATTTTAACGGAGCATTGGAAAAGCGAGCCCCAACTAAAGAATTACAAGTTAAAAGATTTCAAATTGGGTACTGCTTTCTGTAGGCACGTAAATGGTCATGGTAGAGTAGCAATATATTGTGAAAACGAAAGTAAAGTCAAAGTGAGAACTGATAGAAATAAGTTATGTAAAACAGAAGTTTTTGAATGTGTCGGTGTTGAAATGCTGTTTTCTACATTTAAGGTAGTGATTGTTGCGGTATATAGAAAACCAGATGATAGTAAAATTAATATATTTTTTCAAAAATGTTGCGAATTGTTGGATTATTTAGAAAAAAATGATAAAAAAGTTAAAGATTTCATATCTCTACTTGGATCATATGACACTGGTCTCACAATCGATGAATATACAAGGATCCATTATAATGGTAAAAAATCATGTTTAGACAATTTACATCAGTAAAACAATATAACTCTAAGGTAATAGATTATCATGTGTCTGATCATAGAGCAATAAAATTGATGATTAACTACGAGAAAACAGATCAAAATAAGTTTAGATATGTTAGATGTTACAATGACGAAAATATCCAACATTTTTTTTATGTCAACTTTCTCCTGTTTATTTAACATCGCATTTCCTTTAACGAGGGTCAAACTAAATAAAAATAAGAAATCTTATGTAAGTAATATAGATATAATTAATTGTGAAAAAAGATTAAGTAATTTATCGATATTGTCAAAATACAATAGCAACTACAGGAAACGTTATAATGACGAAAAACTAAAATTAGAATTATTACTAATTAAAGCTAAAAGGGAAAAATACGAACTAAGACATACGCGAATCAGATAATGTGTCCAAAACTACTTGGAAAATTGTTGAAGAAATAACTGATAATCTAAAACATAATAAAGTGAAAAATGCAATTTTACAAGAAGTTTCGGTAGAGAGAGCAAACCAACTAAATACCTTCTTTGAAAATGCTGCTCATGATTTATTAAAAAAATCAACAAAAACAAATAATAGACCTTTATAATATACTCATAAATAATCATGAGTTCAAATTCAATTTAACAAATGCAAATGAAATTTATGTAGTAGTAAAGACTATAAAGAATAAAAAAAGTTCAGGATATGATGAGGTATCTAATTATGTAATAAAAAAAAAATTAATTTCATTATATACCCATTGAAGACGATTATTAACAACTCTTTTAAACATGGAATTTTTCCGGACCTATTAAAGTTTGCCATCGTAATTCCCTTACATAAAAAGGTGATATGGAATGTAGCTATAATTTTAGACCTATCAGCTTATTAACAGCTTTCTCAAAGATATTTGAGAGGATATTAAAGTTTTTCAATGAGAATGACATATTTAGTAACAATCAAAATGGGTTTTTGAAGGGTCGAAGTATAAATACCGCCGTTTTTGATTTTGTGTACAAAATTTTTTATGCTCTTGAAAATCATGAAATTGCTTTAGGTATGTTTCTCGATATTTCAAAGGCATATGACAGCATAAACCATAATTACTTGTTAATGAAGATGGAGAAATACGGGATTAGAGATATGGAAAACAAATAGATAAAATCATACCGATTTGCACCTTCATGGCATGCCACATTTGTTTGATTTCGATGGCTTCCGGCTTAAATTTATCCAGGATCGGGACACTGTTTGGCTCGGTTTGATAATTGGTCGGTCATAGTATAGCCTCAAAGAGTCACTCTCTAGTACAGATTGGGGTTGATATTTGTAATATGGAACATATACGTTGATCAGTGCAAATTTGGTGTAAAATATTGCATATTTGGTTGTGTCTATGTAAATATTCACTGTTGGCTAATTAAGTACACCCTGATATAACATGTTGAATAGTTTCTGATTTATGGTGGCATCTTCTGCAGACATCCGACTTTATTTGGTTGTCTTTTATGATGTATTTTTTATAATTATTTGTACTAATAACCTGATCCTGAATAGCTAACATAAAACCTTCAGTCTCTGGATACAGTTGACCGTCTTCAAGCCACCTATTAGATGTTCTCTTATCAACGTGAGGTTGATTAAGATTGTTCTTGTTTATCGATATCTGAGATTATTGTTAGAGCTAAGTCCCTATTATTAAGATTTAATGGTGTGTATTTCCTATCTGCCATACTCACAATGTTAGGAAGGTTTGAGGTTTGTGCCTTTTTAAAGAAAAAATCCCGTAACTTACTGATTTGTCTGTTATGTAAGTTAACTATGTCAGTAAGAGCACGGCCTCCTTCCGATCTGGGCAGAGTTGTTCTTATTACTGACGATTTCGGATGGTGGATATTGTATTTGGTCATCATGGTACAGGTAGCTCGCTGTATATTTTCAAGCTCTGTAGTAGTCCACTTGAGAACTCCAAAGGAATACGTCAAAACAGGTATAGCATATACGTTATTTGCTGTTATCAAGTTTCCTGCATTCAGCTGAGATCTTGTTAATGTCCTTAATCTTTTGTGATAGGTTTCTTTGATTCTAGTCTTCGCCAGTTTTTGTTCCAATAACATTGCTTGTTGAAATCTCAGGTACTTGTATGTTTCGCCATCCGTCAATGCCTGTACAATTTCGTCATTTGGAAGGAGAGTATCACCCGCCTGAACCTTGCCCTTTTCGATGTTCAGCTTTTAACATTTTTCAATACCGAATTGCATACCAATATCCTTGGAGAACTTACTGGTTACTTTAATCCAATCATTGATTTGGTTTCTGCTGCTAGCATAGAGCTTAATATCATCCATATACAGTAGATGTGAAATCGTATGAGAGTTGTTTCTGTCAGTTTTGATTTTATATCCATAGGCGGTATTATTAAGCAACGTTGAAAGTGGGTTTAGGGCCAAACAAAACCAAAGCGGGCTAAGGGAATCACCTTGGAAAATTTCTCGTCGAATATGGATTTCATCTGTGCTCAGACATTGATTATAAGCTTTAATGTGAAGTTGCGTTCTCCATTGGTTCATTATTGTTTCAAGGAATATAATTATCGTTGGATGAATACTGTATATCTGAATAATAGATATAAGCCATGCATGAGGCACACTGTCAAATGCCTTTTGGTAATCTACAAAAGCCGTATAGATATATATGCTTGTTTTAATATAACAGAATCAATAATAAGTTGTTCTTTACATCCTTGATGACTTCGTTTGCACCCCTTTTGCTCCTCGGCCAAAATGTTATTAGTTTCTATATGTTGACAGATTTTGTTAGTAATGCAGGAAGTTAATATTTTGTAAAGAGTCGGCAAGCATGTTATTGGTCTATATTGCGTGGGGTCATCTGATCTGTCGCCTTTTGGGAGCATTGATGTTTGTCCAAATGTAAGGAATGCTGGAGTTTCTTCTGGGAAATTAAGAAGATGTTTTAGTTGTTTGGCTAGTGTCCCATGAAGACTGGTAAATTTCTTGTACCAGAAGTTCTGAATGTTACCTACTCCTGGAGTTTTCCAGTTCAATTGGCATAGGGGCGATATTTAAGCGTTCTTTTTCCAGCGTAATCCAATGCGCATTCCTTTTATGATTCTTCGGAATTGACCAGATAGACGACCAATAATCTGTTAACTCTTTCTTACTAGGTAAGTTTTTGTTGGTATTTGACGTAACGTGATTCAGTTGTTTAAATAATGTTCTTTGGTTGGTGTAGAACAGACGGTTGTGTTGTTTTCGCTTGGAGCACTTCAGATATCTGGATAGTCTTTTAGCCTTCGCCATGATCTTCTGCTTTAGTAAATCGACGTATCCGTTAATATGTTGTTTATGGTTGGGGTGATTTTTATTGGTTTGAATCTTTTTGAAAATTCTTTTAACATGATTGGAGAGACGTTTTGATGGACTTTCGGTTTTACGGAACTCTATTATCCTTCCCAGTTCACTCCTTAGATCGTTGATTGTGTTTTCCAATCGACGCTGCCATATAGGTTTATACTTTGGCTTATTAATTTTTATGTTTCTGGGCTCTTGAATTTGTTGTCAATGAATGCGAAGAACTACAACTGCGGCGCAGTAGATAAGACCATTTGTATCTTCCAAATTTTCTCCTTCAGGGGTAATATCTTCCAGTAAATTATTATAAATCATTATAATTTTGTTCGTATTTCTATTAGTTCGAAGTTGGGTAGCTTCGGTCTTTTTGCTGGATTAGACCCTTTAAATGCTGTTAAAGCTTGTTGAAGTTCTTCCTTAGCTTTGTCAATTTCTTGTATTTGTATTATGTCATAATTGGGGTTTAAGTCATTATTTAAGTTTTCGTGGTTGTCGCCTGGGAAGTCTTCACCTAATGCATTATTTTGCTCTTCGTTGGTCGCATGAGATATAGTGTCAATAGTTGCCTGAATTTGCATTTCGAGGCGTACCTCACTTTGGATTTGGAGGAGAGTTGCATCAGATAGTAGTTTATTCTTTACTATTACACGTCTTTGATCAGCAATTCGTTGTTCTGTAAGGTGATTAAATTCAGGGAATTTTTCAATAAAGGCAACGATGTACTTTAGGTAGTTCTTAGTTGGAATTACTTGATCTTGGATTGCCAATATAAAGCCTTCCGTTTCAGGGAACATATGACCAGAGATCCACCAGTAATTCGACGCTGCACTGTCGACATAATCTTGGTTGATGTCATTTATATGTCTTCCATGAAGGGGCTTCTCTTTCCATTTCAGCAGTTTCTGATCTGTAGTCTGGTGGTGTAATTGGACATGTTGTTGTGTCAGTCGCAGTGGTGTTGAGTCATCAACCTGGCACATGACTCTATTTAGATCAGAAAATTCTGCGAGTTTCTGGAAATGACTACGCAAAATAGAAATTTGTTGATCTAATAGTTTACTTAGATCTGTCAATCCTCTTCCTCCTTCATACCGTGGCAAAGTTGTACGTTCGACAGAGCTCTTTGGATGGTGATTTTGAGCTTTTGTTAGTAAAACTCGAACTTTTCGTTGTAATTGTTCAATGTCAGTCTTGCACCAATTAACTATACCGAAAGAGTAACTGAGCACTGAACACGCATAGGTATTAATAGCCTGAAACAGATTTTACTGTTTAGTTTGGTTTTAAACAGTCGTCTTACCCTTCTATAAAACTCTGCTGTTAGGTCCTTTTTCATAGTCATGTGATCAATAAGTTGAGCCTGCTTTATTCCAAGGTATTTATAAGTATGACCTTCCCCTATAGATTCAATTGAGGTGCCATCTCCCATTTCGAAGTGCCCCTGCTGTATTTTGCCTTTAACTATATTAATAATTCGGCATTTGTCTAGGCCAAATTTCATATGGATGTCACTAGAGAACCCTTCTACTATTTTAAGCATATCATGCAGCTGTTGTTTTGTAGCTGCCATCAACTGTAAGTCGTCCATGAATAACAAATAGTTTATCTTTAATGCTTGTACGTTGTTGTGTTTGAGACTGAACCCAAAATTAGTTGAGTTCAGTTTGTTTGAGAGAGGGTTCATGGCAAGGCAGAACCACAGCGGGCTAAAAGAGTCTCCCTGGAATATACCCCTTCTGATTGGAATAGGGTCAGTTTGCATCGAACAGTTGGCTTCATTCAGTGAGATTTTGGTTTGCCAGGTGGTCCTGCCACTATGTTGTTTCTTCATATCGCTTGCATATTCTGCATCTATTGTCTGTTCCAGTCTTGTGAATCCTTGTTTCGACTGAACGAGTTGTGAGGGCTTGATCTTGGGCGGATATAATAAGGCTTTCCGGTTCTGATTTTATATTGGCTATCTGCAACCATTTATATGAATAATGTTTGTCAATATCCAACTGGCCCATTTGTCTGTGGAGTTGTCCGTGCATGAGTTTATCTTTCCATTTCTTTTCGAGCTCTTCTTTTATGCGTTTTTTTATTTGTACGGGAGATATTTGAAGGGGCCTATGATTGGGTTGGTGTGTCCCATGAATGAATGCTTCGTTGTTCATCAAAATTCTTGACAATTTCGAGGATATGATTTCCTGTCCTGCTGTGTAAATAGTATTCCATTCTGTACATTGCTGCGTGATACGCTGCTTCTATCTGTCGAAGTCCTCTTCCCCCGTTCTTCCTTGGGGTATACATTCTATCTATATTGGCCTTTGGATGTAGCATTCCATAGATATTTAGCATTTTTCTAGTTTTTCTGTGTATCTCTCTGATTTCCTCTGCTTTCCAGTCAATTACTCCAAAGCTGTATTTCAATACTGGCAGAGCTAGGGAGTTAATTGCATCGATTTTATTTTTACATCCTAGGTCAGACCTTAATATTTTTCGTATTCTAGTTTTATATTCTGTTCTTATTTCTGCTATTAGATTGTTGTCTTTATACCCTTGTCCTTCTTTAATACCCAAGTATTTGTATGCCTCTCCAGGTTCTAGCGATTTAATGGTTTGCTTTTCGTCTACCTCTGTATTATTCATGCTGTGGACCAGGCCTTTTTCAAATCTTGCCACTGCGCATTTTTCCAATCCGAAGGTCATTTTTATATCATTGCTAAATTCCTTTACCCTTTCTATGAGCTTTTGTAATTGGTTCTGGCTTGTACATATGAGTTTAAGATCGTTCATTTATATAAGGTTTATACTTCTATCTGTGTTTTTGATTTTGTAGCCTACAGGTAATTGGTTCAGCACTGCACTTAGGGGAGCCATTGCTATACAAAAGAGTATGGGTGAGAAAGAATCGCCTTGGTAGATGGCTCGTTTGATTTGCATTTCTCTTGTTTTTATACTGGTTGCATTTGTGTTTAGTTCTAGAGTAGTCTTCCAAGTTGACATTAGTGCTTTGCAAAACTTTATTACGACTTCTGCCACTCCAATCATTTTCATTGATTCCAGTAACCAGCTGTGTGGAACACTATCAAAGGCCTTCCGATAGTCTATCCAGCCCATATACAGCTTCTTTTTTTGTTTAAGGCAGTCTTCGATTACAGCTTTTGAAAGTAGTAGTTGGTCTTTGCATCCGTATGAGTTTTTGCAGCACCCTTTTTGTTCTTGTGGCATTAGATTGTTGAATTCTATATGTTTACTGACTTTTATGGCTAGCATGCCGGTAATGAGCTTATAAATGGTATTAAGGCATGTTATGGGGCGGTAATTCTTTGGCTCTGCTGTGATCTCCGATTTTGGTATCAGCAGTGTTTTGCCTTGTGCAAGCCATTCTGGAATGTATTCATAATTGTTAATTATTTTGTTTGTTTGTACGACCAGATATGGATGAGTCGACGTTAAATTTTTCCACCAGAAGTAAGGTATATAATCTGGCCCGGTTGCTTTCCAGTTCTGCGTTTTCTTGATGGTTTCTTGAAGTTCATCTATATTTATATCTGTCCATTTCATGGGTTCATGCGTTTTTATAGGACACTCTTTTATCCATTCTGCTTTGTAATTATGGGTTTCCTCGATTTCCATTAATCCGCTCCAATACTCTTCTACCATTTTTTTGTCTGGATGATTCTCAATTTTAATAGTATTGCCTCTAATCTCTTGATATAATGCTTTCGTGTTTTTCTCGTATTTTATATTTTGCTTGTATTGGCTACTTCTTTTTTTGTATCTTTTAAGTCTTTGGCTGGTTGCTGATACTTTTTGTTTGAGTTGTTCTATACTTGAATCTAGATTTTGATTTTGTTTAATTTTATATTTACTGATTAATGTTCTGGCTTTGTGTGATTCTCTTTTTAAGCCACCTTGCTTAATTTGTACTAGTCTCGATAGGTCTTTCCTATAGTATTCTATTTTTCCGTCGAGTCTTCTCTGCCATGGTGGAATCTGGATGTCCTTTTTGGGTTTATTTGTCAGAGCTTGGGGTGGGCGGATTATTTTTCCCGTGACTATCAATGCCTTGCATATGTGATGCAGTCTATTTTATATATATCTAGTGCATATTCTTTCTCTAAAATTGTTCCTAAACAGTCATTTGTGAGCCGTATTATGTCTCTTACCTTTTGAGTAAGTGTTATTTTTTTCAGTTTTAGTCTTTTTTCCATGGGGATCGCTAATATTTCTTCATACTTATTTGTTGTTTCTTCAACTAGCAGATCTTTCTGCGTATTGCTGCTTCTTCCGCCCAGTGGTCGATGTCGTAACTATTCTTCTGATGTTGTTTTTTGATTGCTATGTTCTTGTGCTACCGTAGGATTGTTTTTCGGTTCGTGTGTTGATCTTTGATGATCATGGGAATCTTGCGATGCTTCTTCCAGTGCTAGTCGACTTTTCGCGTCTTCTTTTATCTGTTCCATTTCATGTGGAGTGAGTTTGTTTGTTCTTATTACGTATCTTCTTTAGTTCTGAAATTTGTTAGCATTCATGTTTTGTCTTACATCTGGGTTCTTATTTCTCCAGAATTCGTACACACTTATATAGTTATGTTGACCTTTCAATTTACAGTATTCAAAGCACCATATCAGCTGTTTTATTTCTTCTGTTGTCCAAGGATTTCTTTGTTTCTTTATCTGTTGCATGATTTCACATGAACTTGTTTTAGTGGTACAATCTACTCCGCTTTGATTATTCTCGTTGCGGTGACTACTTTGCATCTCCTCTGGCGCGTTATTTCTGCTTTGGTCGTTTGTGTTTCTTAAATCCATTTCATGTACGTTTGCCTACGTCGTCTTCGTTCCATATTCCCCGCCCGGGGATTCTTTGCACCCTGTGACCATTGAAGGTCTGCCGGGCACTCAGGGCCATTTTCATTTTGACTTTCCATTTTATCTTCACTCTCCTTCGAGGAGGATGGATCTATTGTTTGCCGGATTCCGCGGAAATCTGTGGAGTTGTTGAATCTAAGGATTTTTTTTTGAGAGGGAAGTGATTTCTATTATTGGGCAAGGTAGGGAGTTGGGGATGCAGGACTGCGGACAGCAGCTCCAGTTAGTCGCCTCTTACGACAGGCAGGATATTCCCCGGGCCTATTCTTTGAAAAAAAAAACCCGGACCTGGACAGGTTTATTATTATTATCCGACTTGACCATACAATGTATGGCATCACACTCCCTCTAAGGGGAAAGTTCACTAAACCCCAGATATCCTAGGTATCAAAAGGGTTTAGCTGTGTGGGAGCCCTTGCCAGGTTTTCAGGCCCGTGGTTGGAGTCGTGACGGCAGTTTCCCATGAATTTCCTGACCGTCCGGGCTGTCCCTAACAAGACGGCTTTTTGCATTTGTTTGTAAAGATGTTCGTCCAGACCGAGGTATTTTAAATTGTTTAATAGATGTTTTGGGACTAGTCCTGTTGTTGACATAACAATTGGTACAGTTCGTGTGTTGTTCATGTTCGACTGAGTCTTTATTTGAAATTCCAAATCTCTATATTTGGTTATTTTCTCAGCCTGCTTAATATTTATATTATTGTTGTTGGGAATTGCTATGTCAATTAAAGTTGTTTTCCGAGAGACTTTATCTACCAAAACTATATCTGGTCTATTGTGAGCAACAGACCGATCGGTCAGTATCGTGCGGTCCCAGTACAGCTTGTAGTTGTTATTTTCTAAAACAGATTCTGGTTTATATTTATAGTATGGTAATCTTACCGACTGTGATAATTCATGTTTCAGTGCTAGTTCCTGGTGACGTATTTTTGCCACAGCATCGTGTCGTTCTTTGTATTCAGTTGCATCGAACGCTTGACCACCTCCTGTGATATGCTGGATAGATTCAGATGTTTGGCAACCGTACCTGTATCTATCGTTGTTAATTGGAGGGTCTTTAACGATGTACTTTAGGTAGTTCTTAGTTGGAATTACTTGATCTTGGATTGCCAATATAAAGCCTTCCGTTTCAGGGAACATATGACCAGAGATCAACCAGTAGTTCGACGCTGCACTGTCGACATAATCTTGGTTGATGTAATTTATATGTCTTCCATGAAGGGGCTTCTCTTTCCATTTCAGCAGTTTCTGATCTGTGATCTGGTGGTGTAATTGGACATGTTGTTGTATCAGTCGCAGTGGTGTTGAGTCATCAACCTGGCACATGACTCTGTGTAGATCAGAAAATTCTGCGAGTTTCTGGAAATGATTACGGAAAATAGAAATTTGTTGATCTAATAGTTTACTTAGATCTGTCAATCCTCTTCCTCCTTCATACCGTGGCAAAGTTGTACGTTCGACAGAGCTCTTTGGATGGTGATTTTGAGCTTTTGTTAGTAAAACTCGAACTTTTCGTTGTAATTGTTCAATGTCAGTCTTGCACCAATTAACTATACCGAAAGAGTAACTGAGCACTGAACACGCATAGGAGTTAATAGCCTGAAACAGATTTTTACTGTTTAGTTTGGTTTTCAACAGTGGTCTTACCCTTCTATAAAACTCTGCTGTTAGGTCCTTTTTCATAGTCATGTGATCAATACGTTGAGCCTGCTTTATTCCAAAGAATTTATAAGTATGACCTTCCCCCATAGATTCAATTGAGGTGCCATCTCCCATTTCGAAGTGCCCCTGCTGTATTTTGCCTTTAACTATATTAATAATTCGGCATTTGTCTAGGCCAAATTTCATATGGATGTCACTAGAGAACCCTTCTACTATTTTAAGCATGTCATGCAGCTGTTGTTTTGTAGCTGCCATTAACTTTAAGTCGTCCATGTATAACAAATGGTTTATCTTCAATGCTTGTACGTTGTTGTGTTTGAGACTGAACCCAAAATTAGTCGAGTTCAGTTTGTTCGAGAGAGGGTTCATGGCAAGGCAGAACCACAGCGGGCTAAGAGAGTCTCCCTGGAATATACCCCTTCTGATTGGGATAGAGTCGGTTTGTATCGAACAGTCAGCTTCATTCAGAAAGATTTTGGTTTGCCAGGTAGTCATGTCATATTCTAAAAAGTTAACAATACAATTATTTACTTTATAGAGTTTCAGCACCTGAATGAGCCATCATGTGGAACTGAATCAAAGGCCTTTTTGTAGTCCACATATGCCATGTAGAGATTTCGTCGTTTGGCATGGGCTTGATTGCAGACAACGGAATCGATTATTAGTTGTTCTTTGCACCCCATCGAGTTTTTCGCGCATCCCTTTTGTTGTTCGGTAATTATGTTGTTTAGCTCACAATGTCTGAAAAGGCGATGATTAATGCACGACGTTATAAGTTTGTATATGGTTGGGAGGCAAGTGATTGGTCTGTACTTTGCTGGATCCTATGTACATAGGTTGTCCTTTGGTAAGAGGTATGTAGCACCAAGTGTAAGGAAACTAGGCATCTTGTGTGGATGGATAATTATGTCATTAATGAGTACTGTTAATTTATCGTGGGTGGCGTAAAGTTTCTTTATCCAGTAATTCTGCACACCATCTGGTCCTGGTGCTTTCCAGTTATGGAGGTGTTTCATTATGTTGGACGTGTCTTCCGTTGTAAATGGTTGGTGTTGCATCTTATCACAATTCTGAAATGCAGCCTTCTCCTCCTTAATCCAGCTCGCTCTGGAGTTATGGGAAACTGATGTGGAAAGTTGTGTTTTCCAGAACTGCTCGATCGCCGTTTTACTGGGATAACAAGGGGTTTCATTATTATTGATGTTGTTGAGTTTTCTATAAAACCCTTTTTCTGATTTTCGGAATAGTGCGTTGTCTAGTTTCCGTTGGTTACTGGTTTTGTACCTTCTCAATCGACTTGTGTATACGGAGAGCTTTTGTCGTAGACTGTCCAGACACTGCTGAGATGTGATGTTTTCTCCATCCCACTGGGAGTGTATTCGGTTATTGTCCATGATCGTCTTGACAAGTCTTTCTATTCTGTTGTTTCTGACCCCTCGTTGGTACTCGGTCAGTCTTCCAATATCTTTCCGAAGAGAATTAATTTTCCCTTCTAGCCTTCTTTGTCAAGGTGGTATTCGAGGTGTTTGTCTAAATTGGGGAGGGTCTTGCTTTGGTCTTATTGCGACCCCAATTGTTCTGCAGATGGAAATTGCAGCTCAGTAGATGATTGTGTGTAGCGACTCTAATGTATTAACACCTAAAACATAGTGTGGAAAGATAAATTTGTTCATAGCCTGCAAGACGATTCCCAGTTTCTTAGAAGATCTTAGTTTGGGAAGAGTTGGTCTAATCAATGGATCTGTTCCACTATACTCTATAAGAGCTCTTTCCATTTCTGCTTGGATTTTCTCAAGCATGTCAGCGTTGGCTGGCTGTTCTTGTAGAAGTTCTTGAATCTCGTCCGCTCTTTGCGCCAAAGGTGTTTCAGGCTCTGGATCTGTTGTATTTCGACCAAATAATTCGCGCTCAACTTCGCTCTTTATTTCGTCCAGTTGATCAGGCGAAATAAGGCCATTTCTCAAGATGACACGATATTGATCTGCGACTCTCTGTTCGGTAACTTGAAGCTCTGGGTACTCACGACAGAACTCTTGATGCAGTATTTGGCGATATCCAGTCTTGTCCTGGCCAAGGTTAGTCACTCTGTAAAACGTGCGCATTATAAATTTATTCATGGCGCTAGTCCATTTCATGCGCTGTCTTATCAGTCCCGCTTGAGTGAACGCTGGCTGTTGATCCTGCGCAACACTTTCTGCGGGTGGAATTCTCGTTCTCGTTTGACTCCGTTGGTGATGGTCACGTTGTTGGTGTGACTGTATTGGTGAATGTTGTTGTGGTTCTTGGGCTGTAGCTCTTTGGACGACAGGGACCCGCCTCCTCAGCACCTTGCAACCGACGTCCCGCATGCTGTCATGTCCAGCGCCGGCTCCAGACATGCCCTGGCGATCCCCAGGCAGCGGCTCTTTTCCGAGGCCTCTACTCCGTAGCTCCATTTTCATGGGTGGTGCCACCAATTGACCCTGGTGACCCGGGTAACTCGGAACCGTGGGGTTGTCAGTTCCCAGATGAAATGATTTAAACCAGATCATCCCGTGCGGGTTTTGGGGAAGGAAGGGAGGCTAGGTAGTAGGTCAGCGGACAGCTGCCCCTTTAGTCGCCTCATACGACAGGCGGTAGAAAACATAGTGCTATTCTAACCCGGACACCACACGGGCTTTATTATTATCCCCGACTTGACCATACAATGTATGGCATCACACTCCCTAATTCACTAAACCCCAGATATACTACATATCAAAAGGGTTTAGCTCTGTGGGAGCCCTTGCCAGGTTATCAGGCCCGTGGTTGGCGTCGTGGCTGCAGTTCCCCATAAATTTTCTGACCGTCCGGGCTGTTCCTAACAGGACGACTTTTTGCATTTGTTTGTAAAGGTGTTCGTCCAGACCGAGGTATTTTAAATTGTTTAAGAGATGTTTTGGGACTAGTCCTGTCGTTGACATAACAATTGGTACAGTTCGTGTGTTGTTCATGTTCCACTGAGTCTTTATTTGAAATTCCAAATCTCTATATTTGGTTATTTTCTCAGCCTGCTTGATATTTATATTATTGTTGCTAGGAATTGCTATGTCAATTAAAGTTGTTTTCCGAGAGACTTTATCTACCAAAATTATATCTGGTCTATTGTGAGCAACAGACCGATCGGTCAGTATCGTGCGGTCCCAGTACAGCTTATAGTTGTGATTTTCTAAAACAGATTCTGGTTTATATTTATAGTATGGTAATCTTACCGACTGTGATAATTCATGTTTCAGTGCTAGTTCCTGGTGAAGTATTTTTGCCACAGCATCGTGTCTTTCTTTGTATTCAGTTGCAGCGAACGCTTGACAACCTCCTGTGATATGCTGGATAGATTCAGATGTTTGGCAACCGTACCTGCATCTATCGTTGTTAATAGAAGGGTCTTTAACGATGTACTTTAAGTAGTTCTTAGTTGAAATTACTTGATCTTGGATTGCCAATATAAAGCCTTCCGTTTCAGGGAACATATGACCAGAGATCAACCAGTAGTTCGACGCTGCACTGTCGACATAATCTTGGTTGACGTCGTTTATATGTCTTCCATGAAGGGGCTTCTCTTTCCATTTCAGCAGTTTCTGATCTGTGGTCTGGTGGTGTAATTGGACATGTTGTTGTGTCAGTCGCAGTGGTGTTGAGTCATCAACCTGGCACATGACTCTATGTAGATCAGAAAATTCTGCGGGTTTCTGGAAATGACTACGCAAAATAGAAATTTGTTGATCTAATAGCTTACTTAGATCTGTCAATCTTCTTCCTCCTTCATACCGTAGCAAAGTTGTAAGTTCGACAGAGCTCTTTGGAAGTGATTTTGAGCTTTTGTTAGTAAAACTCGAACTTTTCGTTGTAATTGTTCAATGTCAGTCTTGCAACAATTAACTAAACCGAAAGAGTAACTGAGCACTGAACACGCATAGATGTTAATAGCCTGAAACAGATTTTTACTGTTTAGTTTGTTTTTCAACAGTCGTCTTACCCTTCTATAAAACTCTGCTGTTAGGTCCTTTTTCATAGTCATGTGATCAATACGTTGAGCCTGCTTTATTCCAAGGTATTTATAAGTATGACCTTTCCCCATAGATTCAATTGAGGTGCCATCTCCCATTTTGAAGTGCCCCTGCTGTATTTTGCCTTTAACTATATTAATAATTCGGCATTTGTCTAGGCCAAATTTCATATGGATGTCACTAGAGAACACTTCTACTATTTTAAGCATGTCATGCAGCTGTTGTTTTGTAGCTGCCATCAACTTTAAGTCGTCCATGTATAACAAATGGTTTATCTTCAACGCTTGTACGTTGTTGTGTTTGAGACTGAACCCAAAATTAGTCGAGTTCAGTTTGTTCGAGAGAGGGTTCATGGCAAGGCAGAACCACAGCGGGCTAAGAGAGTCTCCCTGGAATATACCCCTTCTGATTGGAATAGGGTCTGTTTGTATCGAACAGTGGGCTTCATTCAGTGAGATTTTGGTTTGCCAGGTGGCCAGGGCATGTTCTAAAAAGTTAATATTACAATTATTCACTTTATAGAGTTTCAGCACCTTAATGAGCCAATCATGTGGAACTGAATAAAAGGCCTTTTTGTAGTCCACATATGCCATGTAGAGATTACGTCGTTTGGCGTGGGCTTGATTGCAGACAACGGAATCAATTATCAGTTGTTCTTTGCAACTCATCGAATTTTTCGCGCATCCCTTTTGTTGTTGAGTAATTATGTTGTTCAGTTCACAATGTTTGAAAATGCGATGATTAATGCATGATGTTATGAGTTTGTATAAGGTCGGAAGGCAAGTGATTGGTCCGTACTTTGCTGGGTCCTGTGCACATAGGTCGTCCTTTGGTAAGAGGTATGTAGCACCATGCGTAAGGAAACTAGGCATCTTGTGTGGGTGGGCAATTACGTCATTTATAAGGGCTGTTAGTGTTTCGTGGGTTGCGTACAGTTTCTTTATCCAGTAATTTTGTACACCATCTGGTCCTGGTGCTTTCCAGTTATGGAGGTTCTTCATTATGTTGGATGTATCTTCCGTTGTAAATGGTTGGTGTTGCATCTTATCACAATTCTGAAATCCAGCCTCCTCCTCATTAATCCAGCTGGCTCCGGAGTTATAGGAGATTGTTGTGGAAAGCTGTGTTTTCCAGAATTCCTCGATGTCTGGTTTACTGGGGTAACTAGGGGCTCCATTATTATTGTTGTTAAGTTTTCTATAAAACCCTTTTTCTGATTGTCGGAAGAGTGTGTTGTCTAGTTTCCGTTGGTTACTGGTTTTGTACCTTCTCAATCGACTTGTGTAGACGGAGAGCTTTTGTCGTAGACTGTCCAGACACTGCTGAGATGTGATGTTTTCTCCATCCCACTGGGAGTGTATTCGGTTATTGTCCATGATAGTCTTGACAAGCCTTTCTATTCTGTTGTTCCTGACTCCTCGTTGGTACTCGGTCAGTCTTCCAACGTCTTTCCGAAGAGAATTGATTTTCCCTTCAAGTCTTCTTTGCCAAGGTGGTATTCGAGGGGTTTGTCTAAATTGGGAAGGGTCTTGCTTTGGTCTTACTGCGACCCCAATTTTTCTGCAGATGGGAGTTGCAGCACAGTAGATGATTGTGTGTAGCGACTCTAACGTATTAGCACCTAAAACATAGGTTGGCAAGATAAATTTGTTCATAGCCTGCAAGGCGATACCCAGTTTCTCTGATGATCTTAGTTTGGGAAGAGCTGGTCTAGTCAGTGGATCTGTTCGATTATACTCTCTAAGAGCTCCTTCCATTCCTGCTTGGATCTTCTCAAGCAGGTCAGAGTTGGTTGGCTGTTCTTGCTGTAGTTCTTGAGTCTCGTCCGCTCTTTGTGCCAAAGGTGTTTCCGGCTCTGGATCGATTGTATTTCGACCAAATAGTTCGCGCTCCACTTCGCTCTTTATTGTGTCCAGTTGTTCAGGCGAAATAAGGCCATTTCTCAAGATGACACGATATTGATCTGCTACTCTCTGTTCAGTAACTTGAAGCTCTGAGTACTCACGACAGAACTCTTGATAGAGTATTTGGCGATATCCAGTCTTGTCCTGGCCAAGGTTCGTGATTCTGTAAAACGTGCGCATGATAAATTCATTCATGGCGCCAGTCCATTTCATGCGCTGTCTTTTCAGTCCCGCTTGAGTGAGCGCTGGCTGTTGATCCTGCGCAACAGTTTCTGCGGGTGGAGTTCTCGTTCTCGTTTGACTCGGCTGGTGATGGTCACGTTGTTGTTGTGATTGTGTTGGTGAGTGTTCTTGTGGTTCTTCTGGCTCTTGGGCTGTAGCTCTTTGGACGGCAGGGGCCCGCCTCCTCAGCACCCTGCCACCGACGTCCCTCATGCTGTCATGTCCAGCGCCGGCTCCAGACATGCCCTGGCGATCATCAGGCAGCGGCTCTTTTCCGAGGCATCTATTTCTTAGCTCCATTTTCATGGGTGTTGTCACCAATTGACCCTGGTGACCCAGGTAACTCGGACCCGTGGGTTTGTCACTTCCCAGATGAAATGATTTAAACCAGACCATCCCGTGCGGGTTGTGGAGAAGGAAGGAAAGCTAGGTAGTAGGTCAGCGGACAGCTGCCCCTTTAGTCGCCTCATACGACAGGCGGTGGATACCGTGGTGCTATTCTAACCCGGCCACCACACGGGTATTATTATTATTATTAACAAAATTAATATTATGAAAGAGTGTTCTGAAATACAGTGGCAAAATTTCACGAACGCAATCGCAAATCTAATCCATAAATGTCGCGAAGAACACAGAAATACATTAAAAAAAATTCATTGGAGTAGTGACTAAACACAGGGCGTAATTTAGGATTGAAAGATCCTCAAACAACAGGCATTAACCACCGAAAAAAATGGAATGGACAGAAGTGACCATATCAAAAAAATATGCCAGGGAAATGAAAAACACTATAACAATGTACGCAATCTTTTCCAAACAGTGCTTCATTGCCTTAAGAAGGCGTTTGACTGTGTCAAATGGGAACAGTTATTGTCAGTTCTTTGGGTAATAGCAACCGGCAAGATGACACGAACAAATATAGGTTGCAACAGATACCTCACTGTAAGACGCAGTTCAGGAAGCAGAAGACGGCGAGTTAGGGAGGAATAAAGTAAAATAATGCTCATAAACATGGAATCACGACATATCTCACATGATAATACGATGACGAAGTAGGTACCTATGATATTATTTATTAATTATCGAACCATTCATGTACTAATATCTGAAGATATAAATGATAAAACGTCCTTATATATTGATAAAATTAACAATGTTTATATACATTTATACATACACCTGTAATAATTGTTATAACACTTAATAACGGCAAACAAACCAGCAAAAATTAACTTTTGAATAAATAATTTATTTATTAAATAAAGTAAAAGGAATACTTTAGAAATAAAATTCAGCTGAGCAAGAATAGAAAATTGGGCTATTTGTGCAGTCTGTCTCAAACAGCTTATAACTACGAGTATATTGGCCGAATAACTACCATCAACTATGTAGCGTAAAAAATATCCCAACTTCACAATCATTAGCGAACTATTTGGTCGGCTTCATTGAGTAAGCAGACTTGCTTCCCTTCTTTGTATTAAATGAGTGAAAGAAAATTACAGGGTCACCAATTGTTGCATTCAATTATGTTTCCTAACTACTAAGTTATTCTTCAGTTAAAAAAAAATGTGTGGGGTTTTGTCAGAAACGGCATTATCCTCGCTTCCAATTTCTCAGTACATTAATTTCTGTATTTATAGGAACCTTCTAACATAGAAAATAATTACATTTGTTCTGTTAATTTACTCATTATTTAAGTATTGTTATTAAAGCAAACAAAGTTAATTAACATAAACATTAGCTGATAAAGATTTAGTTTGTCAATATTCGAATATACTGCTAGCTTGTTGTTATTTAGGTTGTATAGCTCTAGAATTATAATCACTTTTACTTAGAGAGATAAGTCGTTCTTGACGTTGCTTATGCTATTTGAATACTCTGGAGTGTTAACATGTTCGCGCAATGACACAAACCGTTGCTGAATTTCTAAAGGTCTTCCTTCATATTCACAGAAAGAAAACAAGTTTCAGTTTTTTCTTCACTCTTATTGCTACGGTTACAGCACGCTCAATCCGGTTTGGTTTTGATGCATTCTTTGCTTCGATTGATATTCTGTCTTCATTGATTTGTACACTTACTTTGAAGCGCGGTCTAAAATAAAACACTATAACAGGATCTGATTTAAAAACGAACTAAAATGTTTAAATTTTTTATTAAAAACACAACATATAATACTTATATCCAATGCTCTACAATACAAAAAATATTCACACGTGCACCGCTGTTAGGTACCTACATATAATGTAATAAATGAAAACATGGGTATTTATTATGTACAAATTTATTACCTGCATATCGAGTATAGTTTTAGTCGGTGTCAAGCAACTATGACGCTAGATATCTCTTTTGAAATCAAAGATTGGTTGCTTAGTATTATGTTATTTATTTTTTAATAAAAGTACGGACTTCTAATTCACACCTTAAAGATACCAAAGGTAGTTGAACCATAAGCGACAGACAGATATTATATTCCGAGAATTCGTAGAAGTACATAGAAGCTTTGTACAGATCAAAATAGTTGACAAAACATCAGCATTTTAACGTTATAAATGTAACAGAAAGATTTATATTGTTTTCCTTATTTTCACTTCGTTTCAGATATTATATTGTTATTTAAAAGTATTTTGTAAGGTTAATTTGGAAAATAAATTTGTTCTTACTATGATATCAGTATATTTTAAAAAACCTCGGTCCAGAAGTAATAATAACAAAAATAGTCTAATTACTATACTGCCCCAGCCTTTGAGAATAGAGAGAACGTACTAGCGAACTAAACAAGAAAACACACAGTGTTCACTGATGGCTAGAATATGACAATATTTTTGAACCACTAGTTCTATTATTTTTTCTATAAAATGTTATTTGTGCCTTGTCAAATATTTATTTTTTGATTGTAATATAAATTTATTTCAAACTTCACTAATTCTTACTTTAACAACTGTGCCAATTAATCATTTGTTATATTTCACCCTTTTTAATTAGAGCCACAATTAGCTTACAGTTACCACTTATACGTCATCAGAAGATTAAGAAGTAGTATAATTATCTACATTTAAAACAAATTTCTCGGCGAACAGCAAGTCCTCGAGAACCCAGTGTACTAACAAACATTAAATGCTTATTATAAAATAATTTTGAACATTCAGAGAGATATATCTGTCTTCATTCAGAACCTACAAAGCAAGTCAGAATTCCAAAATGTCACAATTACAAAAGGTCACAATTACAAAAGTTCTCTCTTTCCTGCTAGGTTAGGTAACACTAGGCTAAAATTGTAGCTCTACAGCCAAAAATTTGCCCAGTTTTTTTCAGTCTGCCGAAATCTATCTCAACCTCTTAGTACACCAGAGAGTGCTCCACCCCGAAAACTGGATATTTAGCAGCGACGGCCTTGCCAGAACGAGACAGTTGCAAAAAAAATTCTCGGGCTTTCCGCCCATACTATTAAAATCAATGTGATAATCAGTCCTGGAATTTTAATACGTCTCAATTTCTACACCAACAAGAAAAATCTTCAGCAATAGAACTCTTCCGATTTCTAGGAGCAACACACTGTCTCTTCAAACGACAACAACAAAAACTTGTTTAACCAAGCTAATCTAACTCACGACACGTATGAAAAAAATATTTTTTCTCACACGAAGAATAACAGAATATTCCCACCGCCCCTAAATGTGAAACCAAAACTGACATTTACTCCGAATATGTATACCAAAATGACAATTTAGAGTATAAATCGAAGGAGAATTATTGTTGAAATCAATAGTTAGGAATATTACAATAGCGAACAACAAAATTTTCAGTCAATTCCTTTCTATTAGAACCTCCCGATAACGAGATTTCCACTCTACAATCAGAAATTCAGACTAGACAGGGTGTTCCTAAATTGGGGGTACAAACGAAAAGGGGAGATTCCTTCAAAAGTCCCATAAACATGGGTCCGCAAACGTTTCGTTTTCAAGATACAGAGTGTTAAAGTTTCAATTTTTTTCAAGTTTTTTTCTCATAGTATCTGCACTTCACAAGATATTCAAATGAAATTTGGCATAGATATTACAATTAAGAGTTTACACCTTGTGACATGCCAATTTCCATTGCAAATCTACATGGTGATATTTTTTCGGGAACACTGTCCACTGTTGTCCTTCAGAACTTTTTTTTGGTGAGCCACTGGTACTATCAAAAATTGTAAAGGAAAGCTTTGTTGTTATACCAAGCGTTATGTTCTCTTGTAGTTTTGTCGTATCTACTACCGGTTTCGAGAAAAAAAATGAATTATTAAACTAGCAATGATTCTTAAAGATTCGATAAACTGGTATAATCATCAAAAAAATGTATTACTGCAAGAAACGTACAACTCAAAAATTAATCATAATAAAAAAACTAAATAACAACAAAGGAACTAAACTACAGCAATTGTTGAAAATGTCCTCCCCCAACCCTTATACAAGCTTCTGTTCTTCTTCTCATAGACGATCGAACTCTTTCAAACTAATTGTATCAAACGCGCCTGTTATTGAAAGAAATCTAAACTATTTAAATCTGGGGATCTGACGGGCCATGGCTGATGTCCACCTCGCCCAATCCACCTGTTTACAAAATTTTCGTTCAAATACTCCCTATCCAAAAGTCAAAAATGAGCAGGAGCACCCTCGTGCATGAACCAAATTTCACGTCGCATCATAAGAGATATATCATCCAATAACAAAGGCAAATCGTTCTCTAAAAAATGTCAGTATTATTGACCAGTAAGACGCCCTGGCAAGAAGAAAGGACCAATCAAATAATCGCCAATATTACCACCCCACACATTTAATGAAAATTCCTCTTGAAAATAAGCTTCTGCAATTTCATGTGGATTCTCCTCAGCCCATATGTGTTCATTATGAAAATTTATGATTGAAGTCCTTGAGAAACAGGCTTCATCAGTGAATAGGAATTGGCAATCATAATGAGGATTGTTCAATAGTCTGTTGAGGTACCACTGACCAAAAAATAATTCTTGGATGACAACCTCGAGGCAAGAGCGCCTGCACCCTCTGAATGTGATATGGATAGAGCAAAGAATCCTGCAAGATCCGCCAAACAACTTGGTGACTTGTATTTAAGGTAACACTAATTTTTCTTGTACTAGTTCCTGGATGTTCTTCTATTTCGTTCAGCACTGCCTCTTCGAGTCGTGGTGTTCTCACACTTCGTGGTCTACCTGCATTAATATTTTTCGCAGAAAAAAATTCAGTTTCTGAAAGACGCCTGTGAATATTAGAGAACATCCGATGACCAGGCATCACTCTATTGGGATAGCGTTCCATGTAAAGACGCTTAGCTTCTCTTGAATTACCATTTGCAAGACCATACATGAAATGCATGTCAGCCATTTCGGAATTCGTAAAATTCGGAATGTTTTGATATTAAAATGCAGCCATCTTTAATTTTCAAAAAACAGGAGTTTAATTTGATGTGTCAAAACTAACAATAAATTTATTCATTCACCACAGCCTACTAGGTAGGTAACTAGATTTCTATGACAATTCGGAATTTTCTGAGGATTTCAAGAGAATCATTCAAATTTTTTTTCTCGAAACCTACAAGAGAACATAAAGTTTGGTATAACAACAAAGCTTTTCTTTGCAATTTTTGAAAGTACCAGTGGCTCACCAAAAAAAAGTTCTGAAGGACAACAGTGGACAGTGTTCCCGGAAAAATATCACCCTGTAGATTTGCAATCGAAATTGGCATGTCACAAGGTGTAAACTCTTAATTGTAATATGTATGCCAAATTTCATTTGAATATCTTGTGAAGTGCAGATACTATGAGAAAAAAACTTGAAAAAAATTGAAATTTTAACACTCGTGAAAACGAAATGTTTGTGGACCCATATTTATGGGACTTTTTCTTCCTAAAACTATTCAAGGAATCTCCCCTTTTCGTTCGTACCTCCAATTTAGGAACACCCTGTATATTTGTAACACATTAATACAAACCTAAATTTCCTGAAACAGAACTTTCAGTTCATTCGGTCAATTCGATAAACCTCCACTGCATAAACCAATATTCATATACATAAAAACTTCTTATTGACACCGGGGCACGTCCAAGGTTTTAGGCAATATTTAAGCCTAAAACATTGGAACGATTTGCCAAAAATTTAGTCATCCAAGAATCACATATTAAAAAATTCTAATTAACGACTCCACCCTGGTGCCCTTTAATGTCGCAGACCCACATAAAGTGTATATTTAAAACATCTGCACTGAATTCATTTATTGGATTCATATTTCCCTCGTACTGTAATTGCTTTATAAATTTTAGCAGAAAGCAACTTGTGAAAAACTTCAAAACCCTAAATGTGTACTCCGCACACTGAATCCTTCAACAACTGCCGCCTAATCAATACAACTTCTTTGTGCCCCCGAACTGTTGACATAGGTAAACTTTGATCTCATCTCAAGAAAACTGAGACTTTCCTACCATCTGCAAAAATCGAAAAAGTTTACCCCATTATACCTTTGTTTAAATCAACGATAAAGGCGGAATTCTTACTTCAATTTTGAATGGAAATGATGTCCCCAAAACTGATAATTTTAACCATTTTACTCTCGCAAAACTACTCACTTAACTGAACCCAAAGTGACAGTTAAAAGGACAACTATGGAACAACTCAATAATGTAGACGCCAAATTATTTCACAAATTTGTGTTGAATATTTCAATATATGCTGTTTAAAATTCGATATATACCGACAATTTACAATCAAAAAGACAAAATGCAAATATCTAATACGCTTGAATATGCTTGATTAAGACATAATACGCACATCTTATCCCCATGGTTGTCCCTGTTTTGTGCAGTTCCCAGTACTCATATATGGCTTTTCGGCGAGCATTACCGGAAACTAGAGTTTACTGTTAATGACAAATATCATCCCCAGAACATTTCAGACTTACTGGACCAATTTGGAAAAAGCTTAAGTTTTTCACCAAATCAAATTCGATACTAAACACATTCAGAAAACGGCTTCGACAATTGGCAGTTATCATTTCAACTTCGTCAGGATGCTATTTGGTGAAAAACGTTCCATTAACTTTCCAAATGTAACAGATAACATAATTCTAGATGTGCAAAACTTTCATGCTCAAATAATCTGACCCTGAAGTTTTCCTTCCCAAATAAGATCTATTGTGTTTTAAACTTCCTAGTAGTCCAAAACTAAATTCTCCAAATTTTCAAACCTCTAACAAAATTAATTCAACAAATGTCTCAAATCTTTCACCGAATTAATATAATTTCTACCACAATACTCATTTAATTATTATTCTTACAACATTTGCTGCTGATTGCAACAGATGCCATTCTATAGGAACAGTTCTTTCTCAGAGCCCCATAGGAAAAAAATTACCCGTAGCTTACGCTTCTAGAACGTTTTTCAAAACTGAAAGTAAGTACTCAATCATCGAAAAACAACGTCTTGCAATAGTGTGTTTAGTTAAGCACTACATAACCCACATTTAAGGCTTAAGTTTTTAATTGTAACTTAAAATCGCCTGTTAACGTATTGTTTTAATAAAAGATAAATAAATAAGTCTACTTCCGGACTTATTTATTTATTTATTTGGTAGTACTCCATCCAACAGCCATAGGCCAATTCGAGGATGGGCATTTAAGTTAGTCTACATGGAAATTTAGAAAATTGCATACATATAACATAAATTCAAATAATATGTAAAACAACTTACAATATACACTTCTATCAATACGAGAGCGTTCATTAAAAGAAAAATTAAATTTCTCCTTTATAAATTGAAATGATCAAGATTTCAATCCTGGGTGAGCATTTCCCTTTTAAGCATTCCAATATTCCCATTAAACAAGTCAATATCTGACTGCAATTCATAATAATTATAATACATGTTGAAAAGCCGAGAATTTTGAAGTAAATTTGTTCCCTGCGTTAACATCTAAAGAGTGAGTGAAAACGAGTTCTGATGTTAGGAACATTAAACGAGATTTGAGCTATTAAACTTGGACAATCCAACTTGTTGTTTAATAACTTATGTAAAGTAACTATAGAGTAGTATTTTCTACGTGTTCCTAAATCCATTACCTGAAATCATTGAAGTAACGTATCATTAGATATACCACGATGTGGATACACCCCGTCCGTTCTAAACCATAGATATTTAACGTATTTTGTATTGATGTTTTCAACAGCATTAGTATAGGAATGTTTCGTATCCAGATAATGGAGGCATACTCGCGTTTAGTACCTACCAAAGCATTGAACAGAGTAGTTACGGTGCTAGTGACGATCGTTCCGTATTACGAATCCCAAATTTCGATACGCCTCCTTCTAATGTTGACATGCTGAGCGAAATTTAGTTTTGAATCAATTGTTATTTCTAAATCCTCATATGTAACACACCTGTTAATGAGATTCCCATTAATGTTATATCGATATTCAATTGAAAAATTGTTTTCCTCGTGTAGGTCATGTGATTACACTTGGAAATATTCAACGGTAACCTATTTTCTATACACCAATGTGAAAGACTTAATATTTTCTTGTAATACTTTACATGGCTCTTTATCATAAATTCAATTATATATTTTTAGATCGTCTGTATGTAGTAATGATTTACACTTTAAAATACCCACATTGTCATTAATAAATATATCAAATAACAACGGACCAAGAACAGAACCTTTTGGCACACCAGATGTAACTTGAATATTCAATGATTGGAAACCATAGTAATCAACTTTTAAATTGCGATTAGTTAGACAAGATTGTAAAAAAAACAAAAAATGATAAATTAAAACCAATCTTCGATAATTTGCTCAATAAGATAGCATGCTCCAGTCGATCAAAAGCTTTAGAAAAATCTGTATATATTACTTCAACTTGGCGACCAGCATCTAATATCTCAGCTATATATTGTGTTAAACATAATAGATTTGTAGTTGTAGATCGACCTGGATAGAATCCATGGTGTTCTACATTTTCAAATACCTTGCTTAAATTTTGAAAATTGTAATCGGCCTATAATTTTCAATATTTGTTTTGTCTCTTTTCTTCCATATTGGACAAACTTTAGAATATTTCCACAGAACCGAAAAAGTTCTACTACTTAAAGATAAGCTAAATAAAAATGCAAGCGGTCTGACCAATACGGACGGGCGGTCTTTTAACAAGAAAGCAGGATGCCGTCGGGATCCCTAGTGGTTTTTACAGTTTATAGTTTATACTGTTATCAGAAACTGATGGTATAGTGGAACTATTGTATTTAGTATAAGGCAGAAGATGTACATCTTGATAAGACGATCTAATATATGCCGATTGAAAAAAGTTAGCAAATGAATTTGCTATATCCTGTGGCTTATCTAATGAAATAATTCCATAATTCATTGAATTTAGTATACTGGATTTAGTTTTCCACGAGTCAGTGTAGCTCCAAAAATATTTAGGATTATTAGATAATTTTTGTTCAATGTTTCGCATGTTGTTTTGATAACTAATTGCAATATCTTTTTTAATTTTAGCACACAAAATACCAAAATCATTGTAAACGTCCATTTCAAATGTATGTTTATACCGAGAGAAAAGACGAGCTTTAGTTTTAATATTTCTAATTATTTCATTAGTATACCATGGCGGATACTTTGAATTAAATTTAGGTACAGTTTTAGGAACACTTTTATCAAAAACGGAATCAAATTATATCTTATACAGTGTATGGAGTCTAGAGTTCCTAAAATTGTACAATGGCTTGTTGTTAATTACAAAGTTGTTGCAAGACTTAGCTAGAGATATAGTTATTTCTAATGGAGAATGGTACTGATCTTCTGGAACAATAGGATATATTGAACGACGTACAGTTTAACTAAAATTACTTAAGATTAAGTCAAGTAACCGACATTATTGTTTAGTACCTCATTAGATTGTCTTAAGTTCATAAATGCTGAAAAGGGTAGAAACATAACTATTTCCAAATGTAACAACAGAATGACTCTGGTAATATTGTGGTATATTAAAGTCTCCCAAAATAAATAAATCATCCTCGCCATTATATAATTGGGATATAAAGTCGTACAAAAATTTATATGTATCGAGACTTAACTGTGGAGGAAAATAAATTACAATTAGATATAAATTTCTATTTTTTGAAATAGAAATTCTTACGCCAAGCATATCAACATCAGGTATAGCAGATGACAACTTAGATAAATCAATGATCTCTACACAGTATTTGTTTTTAATTGAAAGTAATACACCCTACCAATTTTTGTTTTAGTATTGTCAAAGTCACTATCAGAACGAAATAGCTGATAGTTTACATGAAATATTTCTTCCGAAATTTAATTAATTCATCAGGTGGGTACTGTTCTATCATACCTGCAATCCTTAATCTCGAGTTCCGATTATTAACTTCCTTAACCTCATAGCTGTTCGATAGTTTTATTAGACACCTCCTTGAATTTTAATACATCAGTAGCATTGCTGCATCCTATTAGGACCCCAGTTACTAACATTTTTAACTTTCGATACTTTTATATTAAAATCCAATGTTTTAATATTGCTGATGATATCAGATTTTGTTTTAGTGTTTTTCTGATAAACTTTTTAGGCGTTACTACTACCATATATTGAGTACCAGCAACTTGAGCAAAGGAAGGTTTTACGGTTTCAGTTGAAAGGTTACCAATGTGTTCCTTACACATAGATAATAATCTCCTTATGTCTACAAACATTTTCCACAGGGTAACATTTCTCACAAAACCACAAAAGACCCGTAGTTTTAATATACTTGACAACATAGGAAGCTATTTCAACGCAGGCTACGTGCTATATACCGATTTTTGTTGGTGTTATTGACGAAAATTTATTATTACAACTCATAATAACCCATAAATGTCACTGCTTACAATATATAAAATAATTATTATGCCAAGTCAACTATGAATAATGCAAAACACATAAATTGCGGGATGCCTCAAGACATGTGTTGGCGATAGCATGATATTATACGACTTGCTAGATGGCGAGGTAATCTCGAGTTAACATCTTTAACAAATACGTATCTTGTCGATCAAATACCATTTAAAACAACTCACAATACTCCCAACAAACCAAACTGGCAAGAGTCCCATTAATTTCGTACAATTCACTAACGGGTTTAGGTCTTTTGTTGGACTGTTGTTGAACTGTTTCACTTACAGGTTATGAAAAAATTAATTCTGATTGTCAACTACTGGACAAAGAAAACGAACACATTCTTGTTTTCCCACAAGGTTTCCCTATGAAAGATTTTCATCCCGATACCGTCGATATTTTTGAGGAAAACGACAATTTTGACATCTCAAAGTTAAACGTCTATGCAAGCATAAGTGTCAATCAGAGACGTCATTTTATCCTACCTCTTCCTTTCGACCCAGAAGTAATCAAGGAAATCATTTTCCCATCTTTATATAATATTAGATATGTGTTTACTAAAAAGTAAGTACAGTTTGTCGGAAACGACATAGATTTGCCGATCTTATATATGATTTTGTTCATCTTTTAAAATGGTTATAAAATAGAAAGTCTGCCAAAGTATTTAAAAAAACCAAATACCTATCAAACTCGAACAATGTCATAAAGGCAAAAATAACATACATCGATGTATTAATGAAAGAAATCAGGGAAAAACAATTGGTACACTGACAAAAGATCAACTTTATCAAAAACACCGAATTTCCCAGAAAGCAAATTTTCAGCGATATTGTAGAAGTCTGGACTAAAAACTACACATTAACTATCCGGGACGAACCAACAAAATTCTCTCATCTCTACCTTATAAACTAAGAATCTGCAAAAACTATTGTTATTACTTTACATTTATATTAACAACACTTTAAAACTCCATTACGAATTACGAATGAATCACTAATACGACATTTCTGGACATGATTATAATACAAAATTAGAGGAACAATGAGCACCCTTTTAATATCCTTCCTTATGCGATAATTGCATTCAACATAACACACAGATTCACTCTTTTATGAACATATTTCGAATAGTATCCCAGAAACTTTCTAAAATTAACAACATTCGACACCTCAACAACCGCACTTCACACTTTCATAATATTGCTTGTGAAAGAATGGAAATTAAAATCGCAAAGCGAAAGTCCAATTTGAGGAACATGTTTAAAAAATTTTAAATTACCAAATGTGCCATACAGTTTATAGTAAAGGTCACAAATGCAGGAAAAGTGGGCCTCTAATTCTTAGTCAACTATAATCATATTGCCAGACTGAATTGTTGTCACGTTGTAATGCAAAGAACGAATTTGGATTGCCAAGTGAACTTTTTAGCAGTATGTTACTATTTTCCAGTTGTACCTTATCCTTAGAATCTTACGCGCTATGTGAGATCCAACATCTGACAGATATTTAAAAAATGCCAAACAATTGGGGAAGTACTGTACAACAACAAAATACATAATTCTAGCCTTAACCTCCGAACCCTTATATGTCGCAGTGAGTTCCAGTCAAGAGAATTCAATTACTTTAACTATAGTAGGCAACTTCTTGAAGTATTTAAAAAGATTTTTTTATATTTTAAAAACAATATATACCTGTTTAAGGAGGTCTGTAATGCCAGTGTTATTGTTATTACTGAAATGAATGTAATTCTTGCAGTTTTTAAATTCTTTCACTAATAGAGAGCTAACAATTGAAACGGGTTTTATCATTTTGCAAAAGTTCAATTATCAAATGGGGAAACAAAAATAATAAACGTATGAGAATTATAAAATTAATTCTTTAAATTAACAGAGATTTGACATGACATTTTGCGAAAATTGTGTTATTGAATGAGTAGATGGGTTTCAGTACTGTTAGAGGGAAATGATGCAGGCCTGAAAGTTGGTTTATATTCTCATTTCCTGAAGGTAATAGAATGATGTAAATTAATTCCTAAAAATGAAAAAAATATCATCAACATCGAAATGTTTAAATATTAAACACATTTAATGTCACAAAAATGTAAATATTGGCAAAATTGTAAACATTATTCTGCCAAAAACTAGGATGAGAAAATTCTAAAAAACTTAAAATATACAAAACGTCAAAAATGCCAAAACTAACAGAAGTAACTAAAAATGTCAACGTAAATGTGAAAAATGTCAAAAAGACAAAATGTTAAAAATTTAGGCAGGTGCTGTTTTACAGCTGCCATTAACTTCAGGTCGTCCCTGGACAGAAAACGCTTGACTGTCGTGTGTTTGAGAGTAAACCCAAAGTTAGTCGAGTCCAGTTTATGTGGGACTTCTATTTATAGAAAAGCAAAACAACATCGGGCCAAAGAATAATCACCTGGAACACAATCGGCGATTACTTTGAAAGTAACGATATCCGGGCGGTAACTTTAAATTAAATATATGGTCGAATTTGTATTAAAAGAGATATATATTAGTAAAATGTAATTTTTAGAGGCATCTGAATAAAACAAATAATCAGAAGTCGTGTGAAAATAAAGGTTTGTGTTTATATATATCTGTGAAATACCAGAAGTTCCACTTTAAATGGTGTGGAAGTAATAGGTCCAACTCACAATCGTCTTAAAGTATATTTTAATTCTCAACATTTCTTTGACAAACTGACCTCACTTTTATACCTCGTTCTAATGCAATTGTGAATAATAAATAAATCTTGTAATATTTAGTGCTAATAAGGCGATGCTTGAATTGTTTGTTTTAAACATGATGAATTTCACTTCATAGTTAGAATATGTTTGATAATTGATATATAGTTGAATATTATGCATATGCAACTAACATGCATTTAACAGATTCTTTGTGACTAATATGATTATTTTTGTAGCTTTAACTCTGAGGATAGGATACATTTTTTAACTTCGAAATAATATTATAAAACTTCATAATTCTGTAGTTCATTGAACCTCTACCCTCAAATTAATGCCTTTGTCGCACATGCGCAAAGAAATTTGTATCGGGCGGCAACGGAGAGTTTCGCTACTGGTTTTGATTATTCTGTGATCAGGCTAACTAAGTCACACTGAAAAATACTCTTATCAAATATCTTTGATATAATACCTTTGTCAAAGATATTTGATAGTTTGATACCTAATCTATTATAAAACATTTCTCTGACCACATTTACACGCGTCCTCCTATCTTGTATAAAAGATTTTTGACGTTAATTGCCAGTGAAAATAAAAAATTGCGCCTCCGAAGTTTATTGAAGAATTGTAGGGCAAAAATTTTATTATTTGAGTATGAAGAACTTTGATTTTGTATAATGTTATTATGTTAAATAGAAACACGAGGTTAATTGTTTACAGTGAAATTGTTAGGAACACTGTGTGGACGAACAAATAGTGATAAAGAAAACTCAACGGATTGGAAAGTTAATAAACATACCCAAAAAATGAAAGTAATATTGTGTATTGTTAAATGGTGAGCTACAAATCATATCACAGATCTACATAGAGAATAAAGCGCAGTGTTGTACTCGATAAACTGATGCAGGTGGACCCCTCTATACTATTTTTTTTTCATTTATGTATTTCTTTAGCTAATAACATAGACAATTATAGTATCAATCATTAAAAAATAATTCTTGTGCCATTCTTGCCTTCAGTCTCAGCTTTCTTAATAAGTTGAGATAAGGGCAGTTTCTTGCTGCGTCCGTTTGCTGGCAGATGGTAGTTATCGCCGCTCTTCCTTTCTTCTAAGAAATATCACCTAAGCTCGTGCCCTTGCATATGACAGCCAGAGTTGTAAATAAAACGTTTGGAAAAATTGCAACAGTTGATACAAAAACAATTAATATTTTGGTTAAACTGCTAATAAGAAGTTTTGCATATCAGGCCGACTACTATACCTTTCTAGGCGCCCATTAGTTTTTTTTTAAATGACTCAAAGTGTAACTATAAAAACACACTACAGTAGCACAAACGAGAATAAAATTACAGATTATTCCCCATTTTAAATAGAAAATATTTGATAAAATATTTGATGTAGTGTAATTTGTCATTTGATGAAATTTATTCTGATATTTTAATCATATATTTGATAAAATCTTTCATAACAGATTTGATCAAAGATCTTTGAGAATGTAATACCGGCCTAAAGAATAGTTCAATCAGAAAGATTTTTGTTTCTCAGGAGAGAGTAGAATATTCCAAAAAAATAAAAATAGAGTTATTTGATTTATAAAGTTTCAGTACATATGACGTGTAGGGATCTTGAACAGGGACACTCGTGATTTGGAGCTCTGGTTACTCATGTCAGAACCCCTGATGAAATATTCGGCTAAATCCAGTCTTGATCTGTCCAAGGTACCTCGCCCTATAAAACATTATATATTCATTCACGACGATGGTCCATTCCAAGTGCTGTCTTCTGAGTCCTGCTTGAGTGAGAACTTGCTGTTGATCCTGCGCAATACTTTCTACGACCGGAGCTCTGGTACGTAATTAATACCGTTGGTGATATTGATGATATTGACTGTAATTGTGAGTATAGTTGTGGTTTCTGGGCGGTAACTCCTTGGAGAAAGGGGCTCATTTACCCAGCTCCCTGCCACCGCCGTCTGCATGCTGTCATGTCAGGTGCCGATGCTGGCGTCGACATGTAATGACGATTCACAGTAAGCGGCTTCTTTCCAAGATTTCTAATCCGTAACTCCATTTTCATGTTTATATGCCAGACCATCCCGTGCAATTTGTGGAGAAGAGAGGAAAGATAAGTAGTAGGTCGGTGAACAACCTTAGTCGGCTCGTACATGCTGCTATTATAACCCGATCACCACCCGGGAGTTATTATTATTAATATTAATGTTTTATTAACATTTGCGCGGTTTCTGAACTACGAGCTGCAAATAAACGATATTTTTTGTTATACTATATATTGGTCTATGAATATTTTAGTCTTTCGAAGTCATGGCGTCATAAGAAATATCGGAAGAGAAAGATACAGAAAGGTATGCGTTTCGTAAGAAACTTTCACTTTCTGTCACAATGACCCTTTTTATGTGTTTAAGTAGGTAATAGAGGAAATATTATGTCCGCCTATTGAAACATCTGTAGTAAATTATAACTTAAGCAACTACAGTAAGGCACGAATGCCCTGAAACTGAATAATCTCTTTGCAGAAATGTGATTCAGTTACAATTTAAACCTTTCCGAAACTCATGTTATTTGCATGGAGCATTGAATACCGCGAAATAAGCGTGATTCCCCATTCAAATAAATAGCTCAAAGCGGCATTACATACCTTCAAGAAAATGTAATATTGAAAAGCATCTAAGGAAATTCTTAAACAAACACACAAACAGCAAAATATTCGAAACATTACATTGAAAGATAAAGAGAAAACGAGAGAACCAACTAAAACGAAATGAGGAATTCTCCTTTGTATCATTCAAGATGAAAAATAAGATGTAGTGATGGTGTAGGGATAAACACAACACTGCAGTTTCGTTCTTTGCTGTCGTATAAGATAGATTTTGATTTAAGACGCTATTTTCAGCAATGCGAAATTCAGATAAATAAATATTATTTAATGTACGAATGGGTGGATTCTTAGTAAAATTTCATATTTAAAACCCCAACCTTCAAGGAATATCATTATCAGTTCAACATGTTGATATCGGCATTGATTCTTGCACAAATCTTGAGAAAGTTACCACGTACTAGGTTTAATATGAACCACATTTATTTTTTTCTGAGTTCCTTGGGAATAACACCACATAAACTCGAAAGTCTGTATATTTCAAAAAGTCCAAACGATTCAAGGTCTAAATCAGACCCTGTTTTCAATGATATTGTAATATTTTTATTTACACTTCTCTTCGGGTTGAGTTCAGTTCTCGGATTTATTTAAAAACACAGTTCAACTCACTCTAATTTATTTCCACGACTTTAACACAATTTATATTCAAAGAACTATTTACAAGTATCTTAACTATACCGCAGTCGAATACTGAATGAATCCCATCGCCAGCTGTCCGTATTTATATATTTGTCTCGGAATTCTCTAGTAGGTCAATGAGTCTTCGGGAAAAATTTTTTTTCATGTGTTCTTGAAGATGCGATGAAAGTCCATGAATGTATGTTAGACCATTTCGTCCCGAAATGTCTATGAATCCTTTCTGGTGTGAAGATATTTGCAGGAGTCTCCATTTCGACAACAGGAAGTTTGGTGGAAGTAACGGTCAACGGTCTTCGAATCTGGGCTGCGAATATTGAGATAGCATACAAGGATGTCGATGTCCCTGAATCGAAAGATTGTTTCCATCAGACTTCTCACTACAATTTTTAAAAAGACCCAATTGCACCATACAAGTCCAAATGTATTCTTACTTTCAGATACTTCAGATACTTTGAATTCTGTTGTGGCCTCCAAGAAATGTTAGAAGGATAAATCTATCTATGAGAAGAGTTGTTATTTTTTCCCATGAAACAACATTTACATTAAATGGAACAGTCTATACTGAAAATTGCTGTAGGTAGAGTAACAAGAATCCAAGGTTTACAATCAAAACGAGACCAGTATGCATTCAAAGCAAATGTTTGGTGTTGAATTTATAAAATTAAAATAATTTGGCCTCTATATTTTCATAAATGTTTAATTGTGGATGGTTATTTACTCTTTTTAGAAAATGACGTATATGAATTTCTTGAAGACCTATCTCTCCTTGAACGCAGTAGATATGTATCCCATGACCCATGACACAGTACGTTAAACGTAAGACAAGACCTTGAAAATCATTTAAATGGAAGGGTTATGCATCAGGTTTCTCATAGAGGCCGTTCAAATATGACGTAAGCACTATAGGGGCAGGGGGGTTTTTTGCTTTGCTTTGACATGGGTGGTAAGAGCTGAGCTTACTTTTGGAGGAGGGGGTAAATAATTTTAATAAATCTGCTTACGTAATACTTGAACGGCCCCAAATCAATTGGCCACCTCAGTCTCCAGATAAGACTCCACTAGACTTTTTCCTATGGGGATAGCTAAAACAAAAAGTCCTCAGACGACATTTACACAACTTGCTCAGTTAGAAAGAATAAATATTTCATGGTTAGAAATTTACGAAAAAACGTTGTGGTATGTAGAGATGGATAGAGCTGGTGTACATATTGAAACATTAGTAAATTAAAGGATAGTTAATATTGTTATGTTTTGAAATAAATAAATAATATATTTGTTTGATTTAAATAATTTTAATAGGTATAGAAGTCTACATGATTTTTCATACTGAACAATACTAAAGTAATAACAAATGTTAGAGATAAAATTTCTTTTACCAAATATGTATTTTAAATTTTGGATCATGCTTAAAGTTTTATAAGAAAAAAACTTTTTTTGGTAAAAGTTATAATAAAAATATTTAGCATATGCCGTCTACTATTAGTTATTTTGCGAAATCTGAGTAAAATTTCTTAGGTAAATAAGAGGGAATATTTTAAATTGGTGATACATTAAATAACTATCTCCTGTATAGTATTTCTCCTAATATTGCTGAAATGTTTTTTTTAAGAATTTACTCAATTGAGACTTAAGCGGTGCATCACACCGTGATTATAAATTTCATTTAATTTGTAAGAGCAGATTTCACATTCACCGCCTACAGATATTGTCACTTAAAGCGAAGGTTTAGAACGAAGGGAATCCCAATAATTTGACAAGAATGTGGTCCTTATTAGAAAGAAGAGATTCGGAATGCACCTCGAGAACAAACAACTCACTTTCAAGTCTTTAAGTGTTATATTCCATCCAAATTGGTATTTTCCGGAGGTATTCATTCAAATTTTTAATTAAACCTAAAAACGTTATCGTTACACAAAACTCATCCCTTTTAATTATATAGAAGTAGATATTAAAATTTCAGGTAGCAACTGAAGTTTCCCGCTGCTGCATTTTGCTTTCCTGTAAAGCCGAAATAACGCAATAATAATAAGGTTGATGAGATGGTTCCACAGCTCAACAGTCTGTATGAATGAAGCATATTTTAATGAGTTGCTAAAAATCATAGCTTCATTTAAAGATTATAAAAAGTTTTGAAGTTTGCACAAAATATACTTCTGATATTTTAGCACAGCAGTCTATGGGGTTAATAATGTTAAGAAAAAAATTATTTCACGATATACATTTTCATATTTTTTGACAAAATTATAGCTCTTTTTTTAAATATTATTAGAAATTTACTTTTTTGAACTGTTAGTCATCCAAACACTAATATCGATTTCACCCTTCAGTCTATTCTATAAGTTACATGCGTTTTTGAGAGGGTACCAAGTGTATATGGACAAATAAAATTATTCATTCTTATTAATAATAAAACATATGGGACCTTTGCTGTCTTAATATTTTACATTTTTATTAAAGTTGCAGGAGTGAATATACTGCGCTTGCCAAATATAATTGTGGATTACATTGTTTCTTCAAAAACTATGCCATAGTCGGCTGGTGTAATTGATATAAACAATGCAATCCTTAATTATTTTAGCCAATAGTAGTGCAAGTTTAATAATAACAAAAAATATATTGTGTGGTTATATGAAACCACGAAGCAAGTGTAACTTTTTCTTACATATTCTACATTAAATTATCATAAAAAAAATTGATTTAGATTTATTGACGACACCTTGTTGCAATAAACGTGAATATTTGATGCCAATAGAGCCCACAAACCTATTCTGTAACTATCGAACATATGCCATATGATTTATTTTATTCGAATATAACCCAAAAGAAGCCGAAATGCCTTATGTAGTATATATCAAACATAATTGTAAAATGTCAAAATCCTATACACAAACGTGACCACTTCCGGAAGTCATTTGGGGCGATAGAAAAAAGTTTCACTTTAAAAATATTATAAATACATTTTTAAACAAGCACAAAACGGAGCGAAAAAGCAGTACATAATTTTTTGCTATAACAATTAAATACTTTTTATGGAGTCGGTGCCAAGCTAAAGTGAAACTATTTTGAGAAGTACATTTATAAGTTGTACTTTGCAACTTCGCTGATTCAATTGGCACCGACTTCAGAAAAAGTATTAAATTATATCATGCTTTATAGTTATTTTTTTGAAGTCTTTTTTTAAATGTGATGAAATAGCTTAATTGGATAATTTTAATTAACTTTGTCTGATAACAATTTAAGTTATTATTAAAAATAAAGGTACTTAACTTAAACAAAATTTATATTCTTTATCAAACTTAGTATATAATTTGGAAAAGTTACATGAAGATCTATTATACCATTTTTAGTAACGTGGCATAATTAGAAGCATTTTATAATTCTTATTAACCCTGTTTGATAACAATTTTATATATTATGAAAAACAAAGGTATTTTACTTTTAAGCAAAATTCATTTTTTCTGACAAACCTCGTGTACAGTTGAAAAAGAGACATGTAATGATTACAGTGTACGTTTCCGACCATGCAAATATTTTTATGAAGAATAATTTTTTCTCTAAATAATATTCATAAGAACGTAAGAACGTTTCAACTTATGAAGACACACTGTATATAGAAACCAACTGAGAACCTCTACCTTGAAGGAAGTTTCTCAAGTATTCGGTTCCGGGAATTCATCCGCGTAGTTGATAACTGATCCCTGCCGGGATCGATGGTAAATTGACGACGTTTCGGCAGAGTCACATCTATTCGAGTAACTAGAAGCGAAAGCAGAAGGCTACGAGAATTATGCAAACCGACCTGAAGAGGGCAGATGTGACTCTGCCGAAACGTCCTCATTTTACCATTGATCCCGGCAGGGATCACTTATCAGCTCGCTGATGAATTCCCGGAAACCACCTAAAACCTATATATATATATATATATATATATATATATATATATATATTATATATTATATATAAATTTAGCTGTAATATAAAGTGAGGACCTACTGTAGAGCACATGATGTGAGAACCGGCAGAAGGAATAAAAATTAAGGGAATTTTTTTATCCAGCAAATATTAATTCTAAATAGCCTCAATTTTCTCACTAATACACACAAAAAATGTAAGATAAAATTTTTTTGTTCCCTAAATATATTAAAACGAAGTGAGAACCTTATAAGCTACTATTCAACTCAGGCCCAACAATAATTTTAATGTACTACTAACATTCTGAGGACAGTATATAACTTGGACCTACCAAAGCGAGAGCTACGCATAGTTGCAACATTTAAGTAGTTATGTATATTCTGGCGATAACGTCCTATAATCTACGCATGAAGGTAGGTCCATAGATTTTTATTCCGGCAAATTCAGTTGTTTTGACTAGTCGTTATATGTTTACGTTTTTTTATATTGTGACGATTCAGGTCAGACGTTCTGTCTCAGAACGGTGCGTTTGAAATAAATTCATTTAAACATAAGATGTTTTTGCTCAATTAATATCTCATTAAAGTAATAATTTCTTGGATATGCTTCATACAATATACAGTTTGAGCCATAATTATAGCTAGAGAAGACATATATTGTTTTTTCCCCATTAATGAGTCACCCTATATGAACATTCGTACTGCAATTTAATAAGAAAATAAACAGATATATGATCCGTCTCTAGATACTCAATAGGATGTTAAACTCATTGCAAAAGTATACATATTGAAAAAAAGTATTTTTTTATACTATCTTGTAATTTTAAATTATCTCCGTCAGCTTTGTATGTTATAACATTGCTACGTTAACAAATGTTCAGTGTTATTATATTGTTAAAATTGTATGACAAGTTTTCGAGATATAGGGTGTTAAACATCGGAAATGTTTCCATTTTCTTATCAGATTTCTCATAGCAGACATGTATTATTTCCGTACATTGCTGGAAAGATAATTTTCGCATTATTTGACAAAAATATTAAATAAAACAATTACCATTAATTATCTTTGATTACAGTGTGTTTTCAATATATGTTTTTCAGAAAACCCATTTTTTATTACAACGATGAATACATAAGATGTAATCGCACAATTAATAAGAAATGAGTTCTTGGATGTGTTCATATATTATACAGTGTAAGTCGTAAATATGGCTATAGTGGGGATATACCATTTTTTACCATTAATGAGTAACCCTGTATAAACTACAATACTTTAATTTGTTCAATTTTTGCAAACCTGTAGAATTTAGTGTGACGAGTCGTTGATTTCTATAATTTATATAAACATTCCAGGACGCATGGTTTATACAGGATTACCTATTAATGGAATAAACAATAGATGCCCCCTTTAGCAATATTTACAACTTACACTGTATAATGTATGAATACGTCCAAAAATTATTTTTTTTGACATTATATTAACTGAACAATTAGATCTTCTTATGTATTCAACATTATAATAAAAAATGAGTTTTCTAAAAACATGTTACGTATATGAGACACCCTGTAATAAAAAATAATTAATAGTATTTTTTTGTGGAATATTTATGTCAACAATGTGCAAACCACGTCCTCTGCAATAAAGGGAAATAAAACACATCTATTATGAGAAATCTGATGGGATAAAGGTGACATTTCTGAAATTTAACACTCTATATCTCGAAAACTAGCCATCCAATTTTAATAATATCTGCTCAGTAAAACACTGAACATTTGTTACGTAAAAATGAATAATATTCAAAGTTGACGGAGAGAATTTAAAACTACGGGGTAGTATAAAAAATACATTTTCTCAGTATGTATAGTTTTTGCATTCAGCTAAACATCCCGTTGAGTATAAAGAGACGGATAATATATCTATTTAATGTCTTATTAAAATTTCAGCACGAATGGTATGGACAGGGTGAGTAATTATAGGAAAAATAATATATGCATTCTCTAGCTATATTTATGGCTCACACTGTATATTATATGAAGCACTTCCAAGAAATTATTAATTTAACGAGATATTATTGTGCAATAAAAAAATATTTTTTCAAAATCACATGTTACGTATTTTTTAAATACCCTGTAATCCACCAAAACTTATGACAATTGTTTTGTGAAATATTTACGCCCAATAATGTACAAATCACAATTTCTCCAATACCGGAAATAAAGCACGTCTATCATTGAGAATACGATATCAAAAGCGGCATTTTCGATGTTTAACACTCTGTATCTCGAAAACTAGTCATAAATCTGTTTGAGCGCATAAACTCTTTTTGTCAGAACGTCAACTTCTACAACATACCAAAATTGCAAACAATTTGACGGAAGTCCATTTTCCATAAGAAAGGTGTCTGGTCCTTTAAAGAAGCAACTTCCAGACCATATAATAGTGATTTCTATAGTTGAACATTTGAAAAAAGGTGAAACAACATCAAGAAGAAACTGTGCAAAGGTTAGTGAAATATTTTGATGAATAACGTAAAATAGAATTAGAAAACTTTTAACTAATATTGATAAACAATTAATGCAAATAGTAGCACAAGTTAATGAAACAGTTAATGAAAGAATGCAAATAGTTGAGTCAGACATAAAAGAGATAAATGATGACATTAAGACCATAAAAAATGCCATGGATACTCTTGAAACCAAAGTAGGTGACCTCGATTCCATCCAAAGCCAAGTAATATTTGAAATCAGTTCAATTCAAGACCAAGTCATTCCATTAAAAAACAGTACAGTGAAGTACAAGATAAAATCAGTGTCATCCAAACAAGCTAGAAACAGAAATTAAAAAAATTCAACAGGACTTACAGCGAGAAAAATACAAAACACCATTAGTATCAAGGTTCCGTTAGCAAACCACTCACATTAGATGGCAGTTCATCTTGGCTCATGTATAAACGGCAATTTGAAGCCGTGGCTACAGCTAATGGATGGGATAACCAAGAAAAATCTACCTCTGGTGTAATTTCCTTAAAAGGTCCGGCCTTAGAAATCCTCCAAAGCATTCCAGTCAAGGCAATTTCGACATCCATCCTGGACAAAAGATACGATATCAATCCCTGAGCCAAGTATACCAGGTGCAACTAAGTGAAAAAACGCAAAAATCCGGAGAGAGCTATCAAGAATTCGAAGCAGAGATCAGACGGTTAGTACACTTGTATTACCCAGACCTGCCCGAGGAAATGAAAGACCAATTGGTCACACAGAGTTTCATAAACGGTATCAGGGATGTGGAAGTACAAAGAACTATAGACTTAGTGGCATCAAGAAAAGTAATGAAGATTTACTTCGGGCCTTGGAAGTAGAAGCAGTCATGAATATGTCCAAACCGTGGGTGCGAGCAGTTTCCTTCATCCAGGACGAACAAGAACCATCCTTCCAGGCAGTGTTATTCGGAATCCATAAACTTCTAGAACGATCACAAAGAACTGACCACAGAGGAGCATGCTACCGGTGTGGACGGACAGGGCACATTCAACGTGACCGCAGAGTGGGGCTACCTGAACGATCATCAACCAGAAGTAGCCAAAACAACAACTTCACCAACCAGGGAAACTCCAATCAGTCAGCATAAGGGGGCGAATGCTGACTAACCCTCCACCAGCCCCCAGAACAGTATCCATCGGGGATTTTGCCGATATAGCAGCAGCCCACTCATCAGAGGCACCATCAA
This sequence comes from Octodonta nipae, assembly GCA_034190945.1. Lineage (NCBI taxonomy): Eukaryota > Metazoa > Arthropoda > Insecta > Coleoptera > Chrysomelidae > Octodonta > Octodonta nipae. Next base: position 123,066,107 of record CM067217.1, read on the forward strand.
TGGCCGAGCAATTACCATCACCGTCGACACCGGCGCCGCTGTGTCCATTGCCAAGTCCGGAGTTTTGAGCGCATCAGAAATCCGGCCAGTTACCAACAACATCCAGCTCAGAACAGTCACCGGTGAGTCCATGTCAATACAGGGTGAGGCAGATGTAGTACTATAATTAGGGGACAACCGAATCCGGCATAGGTCCTGGTAGCGAATATTGAGGACGATTTCATACTGGTATGGACCTAACCAGCCAGCATGGACCCGAGATATGATGTTCTTCGTTCCTAACTGAGGAATTTGTATTGACACGGCCCGTCAACAGTTCAGCCACCTCCATAAAATTTGAGGCAAAATCCTCAACCAGAATTCCCGGTCGAACGGAACAGATAATTGATTGGCAGCTAGAAAGCAATCCTGAGAGCTGCGTTGGAATGGTGGAGCCCGTACACTCGGCTCATGACTACTTAGTTGGACGGGCTATAGATAAAGTCCTGAATTTGCCCAACAATGACATTAGAATTGCTAATGGTCAAGATATAGCTTGTTACGAGCCAGTAGAGACCATCATCAATGGCAAAGAAGTGTACCAGACATCAGTGAAGAAGACAGGTCCCAGTAAAGAGTTCCTACAACAGTTTGCTGACATTTTGACACACCTTACACCAGAGGAACAGAAGAAAGTAAAGCAATTTTTCGCAGAGTACTGGCAAATTTTCAACAGGTAAGATAGAACTACCGGTCGCACCAAGATCATTCAGCACCGAATAGACACCGAAAGGCTCAACCTATCAGAATACCACCTAGACGACTACCATTAGGGCAACAACAACAGTCGAGGAAAACATCGAGTCCATTTACAAAACGTTATTGAGCCATCCATAACCCCATGGTCTGCTCCCGTCGTGCTAGTTAAAAAGAGGATGGAACCACCCGATTTTGCGTGGATTACAGCAAGCTGAATAACGTCACGAAGAAAGACAGCTATCCACTACCCGAACTGATGACACTCTGACCACACTAGCAGCTCCCGTTGGTTCTCCACACTAGACCTAAAGAGTGGATATTGGCAGGTTGGTCTACATGAAAACGACAGAGAGAAGACAGTGTTCTCCACTAGTAAAGGGCTGTTTCAGTTCACGGTCTTGCCCTTTGGGTTATGTAGTGCTCCCGCAACATTCGAGAGGCTAATGGAGTATGTCCTGAGCGGGTTAACATGGTTAACGTGCTTATTATACCTCGACGACATTTTGGTTATGGGTAAAACCAGAACTCCAGATATTAACGCCAACCTGAGACTCAACCCGAAGAAGTGTTCCATGTTCCAAAAAAAGTAGAGTTTTTGGGCCACGTTCTTTCCGAGTCAGGAATCCGCACCAACGAGGACAAGATAGAAGCCATCCGTGATTAACATTAACTCCGAAGCTTCTTGGGCCTATGTTCCTACTTCAGGCGATATGTTGAGGGATTTGGCACCATTGCCGGCCTCTACATTGGCAGACCACTGAGAAAGAGACCTTCCGTTGGAATCATGATTGCGAAATATCATTCAGAGACTGAACGAAGCACTATGTTCCAGCCAATCCTAGCCTTTCCTACACACTCCGGCAAGTTCATTTTAGACACCGACGCTAGCAACAGAGCTTTGGGGGCCGTCTTACCCAGGTGCAAGATGGTGATCGAGTACTACAGCCGTGAATTCTCGAAACGGAAGAAATTATTGCGTCACCACAAAAGAACTTCTTGCAATAATAAGGGATGTAGATCATTTCCATAAATACCTCTATGGTCGTCATTTCTTACCCGGACAGATCATGCCGCCCTCAAATGGCTACTGGACATGAAGACACCGGAAGGACAACTGGCAAGATGGATGGAGAAATTACAGCAATACGATTTCAAGGTGGAACATCGTGCCGGCCGTTTGCACAATAATGCCGATGCCCTATCAAGAAGACCCTGTAGAGTAGAATGCGGACATTGTCTGAAGACCGAACAGCGAGAAGGTATCTCCATCAGACAGATCTTAGTGCAGGCCAATGAAGACTGGACAACGGAACAGTGCATCTTGTCGCTCAAAAGAGAGGGGCACCTAGACGGATGGGACGATGTAGTTAGATACTCGGGCGTCCTGAATCGTTATGGGCCCAATGGGACTCTCTAAGAGTAAAGAATGGTAAGCTCAAGCGAATTTGGGAAGCACTAACGGTCGAGAAACCAAGTCCCAGCTGGTAGTTCCAAAAAAAGGTACCAGCCATCCTAACCGAAGTACATGATGGGATTATCGGGGGTCATCTGGGTATGAATAAAATCCTAGACAAAGTTCGCCAGCGGTACTACTGGGAAATTACTTCGAACAGTCAGAGCTTGGTGCCAAAAATGTGACACCTGTGCAGCCAGTAAGAGCCCGAAGACCCCGACCAAGGACAGAATGCTGCAGTACAATGTGTGCGTTCCCTTTGAGAGAATTGCCATCGATGTCGCCGTTAATTTCCCGGAGTGTGAGGGGGAACAAATACATTTTGGTCACAATGGATTACTTCAGTAAATGGCCTGAGGCATAGACGACTCTCAATCAAGAGGCAGCCACGGTAGCGACGGTGCTGGTAGAACAGCTATTCAGCGGATTTTGCGTCCCGTTGGAACTACATTCAGACCAGGGGCGTAACTTCGAATCGAATGTATCCTAGAAGGTCTGTTCGATGTTGGGGATCTGGAAAACGGGAACAACACCATTGCACCCACAGTCAGACGGAATGGTGGAAAGATTCAACAGGACATTGGAACAAGACCTGATTGGGATGAGCATATTCATCTAACCCTGTTGGCATATCGCTCGGCCGTCCATAATAGTACAGGCCTGGCTCCAGCCAGGGTCCTATTCGGAAAAGAGCTGCGATTACCCTGTGATTTGACTTTTCGCTCCCCGAAGAACCTTCCCAAGCCATCAACGATTATGCTCCGACATAACATGCTGGCAATACACGAATTAGCCCGAACGCAGATGTTGGCCATCAGTGACCAGATGAAGACATAATATGAACTCAAAGCCAATTCATTCGGGTTGCAAGAGAGGGACAAAGTCTGGCTATACAACCCCCAACGGAGCAAGGGTATATCTCCAAAGCTTACGCCCGCCTATGGTGGTCCATACGAGGTGGTCAAGAGGATTAATGACGTCGTCTACCGTATCCGTCGATACCTCAGGCTAAGTTAAAGGTGGTCCATTTAGATCGACCCGCTCCTTACATGGAGAGGATGTTTCTGACCGGGACGATCAGAATTAAAAGCATGGTAGTGTTATAAATTATCTATTCCGTCCTTGGCGAGTAGCGTAAAACATTTTATTTCAATACATCAATCGCTAAGAGGACAAAAAAATTTATCTCGAAATAACTCGACAACTCTAAAATTGACACTCGGTTTTGCTAGAAGAATTCGATGCGGATTTTAAAAGGAGCGGCCAGCATCGAGGAGTTAGTTATTTATTGCGAAGAGATTATTTCGTGTTATTATTGTGATATTCGAATCAGCTCAGTGAATATTTGATGTAAATAAAAGTTTCTAGAAAGTGATACTTAGTGAATATTAGTTTTTAATTAATTGAAACCTCGGAGTTTATAACAATATCTAGCCTCAATATTTTATTCCTGAAGATTGTCAAAGAATAAACGGAAATTAGAATTTTCAGTTTAACTGTAAACATCGACCAAAGAAATTTACTACTTAACTTAAAGTGAAATATACATGTATATTAATAAATAGAATTTTATACCAGCCTGCACTCTTAGTGAGGACTGTACATGGTTGCCGAATATATGTCCTCACTTATTGCATAGAATAATATTTGAATAGTCGTAAAAATATACGTCGTGAAAATATACATACGGTGAAGCGCCCTCAGTCTAAAATTCGGTGACTAAATTTTCATTTTTCGTCAAAGTGAGGTCCAGTCAAAATAATGCTAGAATTAATATTACACATTTTGGGACTATTTGAGAGTGATATACAAAGTGAGGACCGTATACGGTCCTCTCTTTGACTTGGACCTCACTATTACCGGAATTTCTTTGAGAGGTGGCTCACTTCTTGCTCTGGGCAAATTTTTATATATATATTATATATATATATATATATATATATATATATATATATTACTATTGATTAATTCAATTTATTTACAATTTACATCAAGTTCCGAACAGATAATATCAGCAACTCCATCAAAGCTTTATAAGAATGTCTTTAAAAAAGTTTTACCCGATTTTCTAAAAAACGGTACAAGCTGTGTTATTGAAAAACAATATGGGACCACTTCGGGATCCCCTGGGACTAATCCAATTCATTTTTAATTCATTATATCCCATGTCCCGAACAGAATTTTTTTCCATATTTTTAAAACCAGCGACTCCACCAAAGTTTAGTGTATAAGAAAGTCGGTGAAAAAGTTTTTCCCGATTTTGTAAGAAACGGTACAGGCTATGTTATTGAAAAAAATACGGGACCAGTTCGGGATATCCCGGAACTAGTCCAGTTTCTTTTCAATTTGTCCCATGTTCCGAATCTTTTTTTTACATATTTTTAATACCGGCGACTCCACCGAGGCATATTATATAAGAAAATTGTTAAAAAAGTTTTTACCTATTTTCTATGAAACGGTACAAGCTATGTTAATGAAAACAATATGGGACTACTGCGCGATCCCCAGGAACCAGTATCAATGGTCGAAATTCCTTGAATAGTTTGCGAGTAATCGCTGAACAAACATAAAAAAATAGATCAGACGAATTGAGAACCTCGTTCTTTTTGAAGTCGGTTAAAAACAGCAAAAGTTTTCTCTATCTTGGGATGTATAAGCTGTATTATTAAATCAATTTCAATTTTCGTGAGTCACAATAATAAATAATTTTGTTAGCCTGCATACACTTGGTACTCTATCAAGAAAGAATAATAAACAAATATTTCGAACGGATTCTTATAAGAAAACGACATGCACCGAGATATGGAAAATAACTTAAGAAACAAAAGAAGAAGGAAAACTGGGATTAAAATGACATATTGAAAATGAAGTATTCAGTTAAATGAAGCAAGCTGGTGATAAAGATGCTAAAACAGAAAACTCCAGATGGAAAAATTGAGCCAACTTGCTAAAAATAAAATGAAGGGAAACAACTACCATTTACAGAGAGGTAGCAAATATAAGGAATTTAGACCAACCTTAAATGGAAAGCGGCAGATTACTACATTAGAAATCGTAAACTTAAGCAACGATAGGTGTAACCTCAAAATTCTATATGGTTCTATATGACACAGGAGCAAAGTTTCACTGAAGGGAAAAATCAATGAATGGTAAAAAGATATACAAGATACAACAAACAATGGCTTAAGATATACATTGAAGCAAACGAAGAACAGTGGACTACAAAGACAAGAGCAAAATTATGTGTCTGAGCTAGAAAGGGAGATATCTCAATGAAGTAGGAGCGAACGGATTGTGAAAATTTTAGTCCTAAAAATCTCCACTATAATTTATATAAAACATTCACTAAAGTAATAACAAATTGCATAAATAAATAATTGGAAAAATAGCAATTTATCTAACAAAAGGCTTAAGAAGATAATATAGTGCAAGCAAACATTTACTGAGAATGAAAATACTAATCGAAAAATCAGTGGAGTACAGTTTTGACTTTGTCGACTTCAAAGTTTTGGTTTTAGTAGGGAACTCAGAAATTACGAAGTCTTTAAAACAACTGCTTATATGATAAAACTTGAAAAGGAAAATAAAAAATTTGGAGGAGATTATCCTGCGCTGCGTTTGGAAATAACTGCTTTTTAGCGTATTCGATTTTTGCGTTTACTAGTTTTGATAAGCAGAGATCAAACTTGATCCCTTAGAGTACTGGGGAGTACACTTAAAATATACTGATCAAAAATCTTTATATGAAACATAACAAAAATAAAAGACCAGTCTAAAACATAGCGGAATTGACATGGAACTAAGTCCGCCATTTGGCAAAGTTTTAAAGATGTAAAATGAACCAGCACAACCCTCAAATAGAGAACCTGTTATGGTATGAGATCCAAGAGACGCCCCATGAAACGATGCTTTACTGATGTGGATCTTGACAGACTGGTAAAGGGTATTGAGCTCAAACTAGAAGTTATAGATTCACTTATATGCGAACCTAACAACGTTTCAGAAGAGCAACATTGACTTTATCAATACTGACCGCAGTGTATATCTCCTTGAAATCCTTGAAAAAAAATTTGGAAGTAAGATAGGCTACACAGGTACGAGCGCAAAATAAAGAGAATTTAAGGTCCCGAAACCACGAAATTGAACCAAATTTACCCTCTCCACTCTCACTTCGCGGGTGTGACGTGCTTCGGATGGTCTGCTCGCGGGTCCTTCGGGAGACGACCCGGGACTTCTGTCGCGCGTCGAGTGGCGTCGAACGTTGGTTGGGAACGGGGGTGCATCGTAGGGATAGCGGTGGTCGGTTGCATCAGTTGGGGGTGGTGGCAACGTACGCGGCGAGGAACCTAACGGGACGGTCGTAGGTCGGGGGTGCGCGGAGTCGGGAAAGCGGTGGCTGGTGTAAGGCGGTGCGTAGGGAATGCGATCGGGAGCTTGCGTACGGGTGGCGAGCCGTGACGTCATTGGAGGTATCGGGAAACGGACTGGCTCGTGCCGGGTGCAACGCTTTTCGCAGGGGGTGTATCACAGCCGGGTGCATAGGCCTTGGCAGGGAACGCATACTGTATCGGGATAGTGGCGAAACACATGTTAAGAACATATTCAGTGATTGGGATAGTGGATGAACGAAACGTATTTTGAACTTAAGCAACTAGATAAATGTATCGGGCATATGCGCGAGAACGGCAACGCGGTCGAGTCTCTGATTTCGTCGGATAAACAGGTCCAGGCGATCTCTGAGTTCGGGCGTTAGATCTCTTAATATAGATAATTTGGCAATTTTAAGCAAAAAATATACCGAAAATGCATCGTAAATAATTAATAGGTTCCCAAATATTTGGTTATTAGCATTTGATTACAAATAATAAAATAATTCAGATTCAACGAAGGCAATAACAAAATATAAACGAAACCACAACAGCATGTTGGTGTACCGATAAACAAGCGAAACTCGAGCACTGGTTGAAAGTGCGGTGGCTGGTTGATTCTAAACAAGGAAATCGTTAATTAAAAAAGTAGATGCGGTTTTCATTGAAAAGATAATGGTAACTAATAATGTAATAATAAATACGAAAATGAGGAATGATAATTGTGACTTAATTCGGAAAGAATACCGTTGGAGAAATGGTTGGAACCATTACAACTGTTGAAAATGACTGGTACGGGAACGTTGCAAATGACCAAAAACAGCACAAATGGTAGAAATGGCTACAAAGGGGTGGTAGATATGAATGAAAGGTTGAAGTAGGACCTTACTAAGGGTAGAAATGGTAGAAATGGCGGTAGAAACAATGGTAGGACCTGGTACAGAACTGATACAAAGGGTAGAAAAGCAACAAATGTTGAAAATGACTGGGTACGGGAACGTTGCAGGTGACTAAAAACAGCACAAAAGGTAGAAATGGCTGCAAAGGGGTGTTAGAAATGCTTGAAAGGTTGAAGTAGGACCTTACAAAGGAACAGTAGAAATCATATGTCTCTAGCACAAGTGTAAGGGGTCGCAAATGTTATTATATCTAACAATAAATGCTAGAAAAAGTAACGTCATCACGATAGGCTCATCAAAGCGTTTATATAAAAAAAGATACAACAAACAATGCATATGAAACGTAGGAACAATTTGCTACCTCAGGGGAACAAACTTTTGAAAAATAATGGGCTGTAACGCTTGACAAATCTGCATAAGTTATTACATGTTTCTTAAATCGACACTTTGAAATTCGAACATACTGCTGGTCGTATCTCATCATACGTATCTCAATTTACAGAAAAAATGTAATATTTCTTGCAAGTGTTGCTCTATAAAAAGTTGGAACGAAAGGCTGTTATATTTACTATTCCTACAAACTAAAAGCAATTTTATTTCTTACAAGAGGAAACGGTTGAGAATTTGTTGCTGGAGAACGTTATTAGACACAGTCACAACCAAAGCAAAAAACCAACGGTAGCGGAAAAAAAGACATCACAAGGATTCGAACACATATCATCATATATCACGGAATGTTTCTCCCAACGAATTGTTGATATGAGAGTAAAAGTTACAAAGTATTCCTATTCTTGAAACAGTTAAATCTAAATAGGCCATTTAAACAAGTCTTTTCTAAGACAGGTACTCAAAAACTTTAGTATAAAAACTAATTACTGTACTTAGTGGTGAATGTCGGAAAAGGGTTCGATAGTTGGCAATGTGATAACTGCACTAAAGATCCATTATATAACTTGTTCTAAGACAGAGCCGGGACAAACAAATCTTTTCTATGAAAGGTACTTATAGCTTTAACATCAAAACTACATAGTACAGTACATAGTTATAAACTTTTTTCAAAGACAGGTACTCAAAAACTTTGGTATTGAAATTAATTTCAGTATTAGCTATAAACTTTTTCCAACAGAAAACAACCAAGAAAATCCAGTCGTTTGTTGCGTTTTTCACATGTTTCTACTAATGAATTGTTGACATGAGAGTAAAATGTACAAAGTACTGAATAACATCTTATTCTTTAAACAACTGAACCTAAATTAGGCCCATCCGTTAAACAAATGTTTACCAAAAAACGCTGTCTTTTAAGGTAAATGCTTAAAAATGTTTACTTATATATCTCAAATTATGTTGTTGAAATCACTTAAGTATAAAACCTTGTTGATATTCAAATTCTATGTGTAAAAAAAGTTATGAAAAAACGAAATTTAACAAGAGGTCAGAGAGGAAACTAATTTGCAAAAGTTCATTGTAGCAAACAACCTTATTTCTCAAAACGGAGATAACAAAAACAATTTGGATATTTGGGTGCTAGAATTTGGCTATTTGGGTGCAAGAATTTGACTATTTGTAGTGTAGGGTGTCGTATTTTGGTAATGTTGGTTGGAAACTTTTTTAAAATCTTTAACTAATTATTTTAATTATTGAACTGGTGACTTTAAATCAAAATTTGATGTTATGGCATAAATATGTAATGCACAACTGTTTCAATGTTGAATGAACAATAGCAATGGAATAAAAATATATATTTAAAAAATGTTCGTATACATACCCATATATTTTTTTCAATATTCAAACACAGAGCCTCTACGAATAATATTTATCAACCAGTTCACTATTTTACACACTGAAAAACCACCAATAATTGCAACAAAAAATACTCGAGAATTAAATATTATCCAAATATAATTCACCAATCAATTTACTTAATAAATGACGATTATAATATATTATTTTTCATACCGAAATACTACCAAATATTGCAACAAAATACGCGAGAATTATCCCATCTAAATATCATTCTCCAATTAATTTGCTGTGTGTATATACAACATCAGAAAATAAATAGCTCCGATTATAAATATATATGTCTTGCCCGGAAGAATTAGAATTCAACGACGACAATAACAAACATAAGGAAACGAAACCGCAACTGCAAGCCGTTCACATGTAGATAAAAAATCATTAAGGACAAAGAGAAATATATATGATAAAAGCCATTCTGCACTGGAACTACATTATAAAAGCTTTCGATCCAAATTTCATGTAGTAAAAGGATTTCCACTGCACGAACGCCACTCTTTAAAATAATTCAAGTGGGATTGTTCTATTTCTATTTAAATAAAAAAATAGGGGAGTACTAGTTACCGAGAATATGTCTATAGCATTACAGGAACGGTGTTTCGTTTGTTAAATTTTGAATGCAGTAAGATCATTATTCACAATACAGGTAGTTTGATGATACCAAACACAAATAAATAATTCGCTGGACTTTTAATAATTCTGTTCAGGCATTCATACATTAAATGAGGAAACTAATGAGGTCTAACTAAATGTAGCTTCTGTGTATATAACACTCAAATTTTTTTTTGTACATTTTACCGCAAGAACTTTGAAATATTTGCTAGATATACACTTAAAAATGTCTAATGCTTTTATATAAAACTTAAGACCTATTCCTTAGGATGGGCAATATAATCGAGAACAATCAAGAAACCACACGCATTAAAATAAAAAAAATAACTACAGGGGAGGAGATTCATCAAAAATGTATTCTAATGTAACAGGTGTCGACAGTGACAAGTATGTCAAAACTGTAAACAAGCCTAGGTGGGACTAGGCAACTCTATTACCTCTGCGGAATTAGCAGAGGGCTTAGGAACCTTAGAAAACATGTGAGACTTCTGTAATTGAGCTATTTGCTATGAAAATTTGTGTGTGGGAACTTTGAAAAATTACAAAACATTCTTGGTTATTTAAAACGTTTTAGGACTTTGTTGAAAAGTCAAAAATTGGAATGGGTTTAAATAATAAACATTCTAGTAGACTTCAAAAGCTTGTTAGAACTGAGATCATAACTAACAAATCACATAAAGATATATTGATGTTTCCGGACTCTGCTTCAATTATGTTCAAAGTTCAGAATTAGTAACATTTTCAAGAAAATACCTATACTTAAAGTGAATACTATGAATCATAAATATTTTAATACTAAAAATGAAATTATTGATCAGGGAACAGGGTTGGGAGAATGATTTGATAATCACGTAAAGGATCCAATTATAAATTCCCTCGAATAATTTTAACAGAAGGGAGGTTATAGGGGGCTTAAAGCGCATTATTTCTTTGGAAAAAAACATAAATGCCTTTAAAATTGGTGCTGGTATATCATAATATATTATACGTTGCTTTGGTTGAAATAAAATTTTAAATACAAGACAATGTTTTACTATCAAAAATGAGGTTAGGTTAGGCGACCTAACCTAACCTAACCTCGAGTTGATATCGTCTAACCGTAAGTTGAAACCTAATATTTCCTGTACATATTATGTTTCTTGTTATGTGATGGAAAACATTGTCTTGTATTTAAAATTTTATTTCAACCAAAGCAACGTATAATATATTATGATATACCAGCACCAATTTTAAAGGCATTTATGTTTTTTTCCAAAGAACTAATGCGCTTTAAGTCCCCTCTAACCTACCTTGTGTTATAGGGCCCAAATTTATTTCTTCCAATTTATTGATAAGGAAATTAGATTTATGATGACCTTTCATGAAAATACAATTTACGTTTGTTAAATGTGTCTTTAGAATTATTTCCATATATGCAATATATCCACCGGAATATCTCAAGCTGTGTTTTTTACGTTCGCAACTATTAGCAGATTTCCTATCTTCCTTGGATAAATAAAAATATGGGTTTGAATAAGTAATGATCAAGTTGCATCCCAATTCGAATCTATAATTATTTAAGAATAAATTCGCCATTTTGAAGGTTAAATACCTGTAGAATAATATTTTTTATTTAAACCAACCTGCCTGTCCATCCCGGTATATTTCCATAAGTTCTTACCAATTATTTTTTTTATATCACATTTTCTATTCTATTCATTAAATGTGACAACACAATTTTTTATCTACATGTGAACGGCTTGCAGTTGCGATTTCGTTTCCTTATGTTTGTTATTGTCGTCGTTGAATTCTAATTCTTCCGGGACAGACAGATATATTTTTAGTCGAGGCTATTTATATTCCGATGTTGTATATACACACAGCAAATTAATTGGAGAATGATATTTAGATGGGATAATTCTCGCGTATTTTGTTGTAATATTTGATAGTATTTCGGTATGAAAAATAAATTATAATCGACATTTATTAAGTAAATTAATTGGTGAATTATATATGGATAATATTTAATACTCGAGTATTTTTTGTTGAAATTATTGGTGGTTTTTCAGTGTGTAAAATAATGAACTGGTTAATAAATATTATTCGTAGAGGCTCTGTGTTTGAATATGAAAAAATATATATGGGTATGTATACGAATATTTTTCAAAATATATATTTTTATTTCATTGCTATTGTTCATTCAACATTGAAACATTTGTGCATTTCATATTTATGCCACAACATCAAATTTTGATTTAAAGTCACCAGTTCAATAATACAAATAATTAGCAAAAGATTTTAAAAAAATTTCCAACCAACATTGCCAAAATACCACACCCTACACTCCAAACAGTCAAATTCTTACACCCAAATAGCCAAATTCTAGCACCCAAATATCCAAATTGTTTTCGTTATCTCCGTTTTGAGAAATAAGGTTGTTTGCTACAAAGAACTTCTGGAAATTAGGTTCCTCTCTGACCTCTTGTTTAATCTTGTTTTTTCATCTTTTTTCAAGTATAGAATTTGAATATCAACAAGGTTTTAGACTTTAGTGATTTCAACAACATAATTTGAGATATATAGATAAACATTTTTAAGCTTTCCCCCTAAAAGACAGCGTTCTTTGGTAAACATTTGTTTAACGCATGGGCCTAATTTAGGTTCAGCTGTTTAAAGAATAAGATGTTATACAGTACTTTGTACATTTTACTCTCATATCAACAATTCATTATTAGAAACATTTGAAAAACACAACAAACGACTGGATTTTCTTGGTTGTTTTCTCTTCGAAAAAGTTTATGGCTAAGAACTGAAATTAATTATTTTAATACCAACGTTTTTGAGTACCTGTCTTAGAAAAAAGTTTATAACTTAGAAAAGATTTGTTTGTCCCGGCTCTGTCTAAGAGCAAGTTATATAATGGATCTTTATTGCAGTTATCACATTGCCAACTATCGAACCCTTTTCCGACATTCACCACTAAGTACAGTAATTAGTTCAATACTAAAGTTTTTGAGTACCTGTCTTAGAAAAGATTTGTTGGAATGGCCTATTTAGATTTAGCTGTTTCAAGAATAGGAATACTTTGTACCTTTTACTCTCATATCAACAATTCGTTGGGAGAAACATTCTGTGATATATGATGATATGTGTTCGAATCCTTGTGATGTCTTTTTTTCCGCTACCGTTGGTTTTTTGCTTTGGTTGTAACTGTGTCTAATAACGTTCTCCAGCAACAAATTCTCAACATTTTCCTCTTGTAAGAAATAAAATTGCTTTTAGTTTGTAGGAATGGTAAATATAACAGCCTTTCGTTCCAACTTTTTATAGAGCAACACTTGCAAGAAATATTACATTTTTTCTGTATATTGAGATACGTATGATGAGATACGACCAGCAGTGTGTTCGAATTTCAAAGTGTCGATTTAAGAAACATGTAATAACTTATGCAGATTTGTCAAACGTTACAGCCCATTATTTTTCAAAAGTTTGTTCCCCTGAGATAGCAAATTGTTCCTACGTTTCATATGCATTGTTTGTTGTATCTTTTTTGATATAAACGCTTTGATGAGCCTATGGTGATGACGTAAGTTTTTCTAGCATTTATAAGGGCCTGTTAGATATGAGTAAACATTTGCGACCCCCTTACACTTTGTGCTAGAGACATATACATAAAACCCCTGTGAAATATTTAAATACTTTGTTCATTTTACTCTCATATCAACAATTTGTTCGCAGAAACAAACGCTTTGAGTACCTGTGTTAGGAAAAAAGTTTGTCTACGCGTAGTTAGTAGAGACATTTATAGTGGGTAGCAGCAAACAGTTGATGTTTCTTGTTTTCTCTTAGAAAAAAGTTTGCCTAAGTACTATAATTAGCTTTGATGATAAAGTTTTGAGTACCTAGAAAAAACTTTTATGTACCGGTGTTGTTGTTAGTTACAAACTTTTTTATTACCTGTCTTAGAAAAAAGTTTATGTCTATGCGTAGTTAGTAGAAACATTTATAGTGAGTAGCAGCAAACGCCTGATATTTCTTGTTTTCTCCTAGAAAAAATTTGTCTAAGTACTGTAATTAGTTTTGATGCTAAAGTTTTGAGCACCACGAAAAAAATGTATGTACCAGTGAATACGGTTTGAGTACCTGTCTTAGAAAAAAGTTTTATGCACCAGTGTTGTTGTTAGAAACAAACGCTTTGAATACCAGTCTTAGAAAAAATTTGTTTGTTCCTACCTCTGGCTTAGATAAAGTATCTTTATTTTCATCATTACATTTCCAACTATCCCTTTTCCAACATTTCTGGTGTCTACCTTTTGCAACGGATTTATTTCAAACCATTTCTACCCTTTGCAACGTTTCTGCTTCAACCATTCAATCCTTTCTAACAGGTCCAGTCGTTTCTACTGCTCCTGTCGTTTCTACGAACCTAGTCTTTGTAATGGTTTCATACATTTCTACCCTTTGCAACGCTCTTACTTCAACCATTCAATCATTTCTAACAGGTCCAGTCGTTTCTACGGTTCATGTCGTTTCTACAGCCCTAGCCTTTGCAACGGTTTCAAACATTTCTACCCTTTGCAACGCCCTTACTTCAACCATTCAATTATATCTAACGGATCCAGCCATTTCTACTGTGTTCAGTCATTTTTATGGGCCGTTCCTAGCTTTTGTAGTGACTCCAACCATTTCCAACCACCGTTTCTACTGTCCCAGTCGTTTCTACGGGCCGTTTCTAGGTTTTGTAGCGAATCCAACCAATTCTAGCAGTCATTTCTACTGTTCCAGTCGTTTCTACGGGCCTACCATTTGTAGTGGCTCCAACCATTTCCAACCACCGTTTCTAAGGTTCTAGTCGTTTCTAAGGGCCTACCATTTATAGTGGCTCCAACCATTTCTAAGGTTCTAGTCGTTTCTACGGACCCTTTCTACCATTTGTGCCGTTTTTAGTTATTTACAACGTTCCCGTAAAAGTCATTTTCAACATTTGTTGCTTTTCTACCCTTTGTATCAGTTCTGCACCAACCATTCTACCGTTTCTAACCTTTGTAAGGTCCTACTTCAACCTGTCAATCATTTCTAACAGCCATTTCTACCATTTCTACCCTTTCTACCCTTTTTAAGGCCCTACTTCAACCTTTTAATCATATCTAACACCCCTTTGTAGCCATTTCTACCATTTGAGCTGTTTTTAGTCGTTTGCAACCATCCGTACCAGTCATTTTCAACATTTGTAGTGGTTTCAACCATTTCTCGAACGGTATTCTTTCCGAATTAAGTCACAATTATCATTCCTCATTTACGTATTTATTTTTACATTATTAGTTACCATTATCTTTTCAATGAAAACCGCATCTACTTTTTTAATTAACGATTTCCTTGTTTAGAATCAACCAGCCACCGCACTTTCAACCAGTGCTCGCGTTTCGCTTGTTTATCGGTACACCAACATGCTGTTGTGGTTTTGTTTATATTTTGTTATTGCCTTCGTTGAATCTGAATTATTTTATTATTTGTAATCAAATGCTAATAACCAAATATTTATGAACCTATTAATTATTTTCGATGCATTTTTGGTATATTTTTTTGCTTAAATTTGCCAAATTATCTATATTAAGAGATCTAACGCCCGAACTCAGAGATTGCCTGGACCTGTTTATCCGACGAAAGCCACGATACACTTATAACGGTATGCCGATGCGCATCTGGTATGACGTCACGTTGGAGTCAAAATTAATTAAAGAACATATACGGGCTAAAATTTAAAAAAACAGCATCTATAAAAAACTATAAGGTTAGCATTTGTATTAAAACAATAACAGGGAACTCTTTACTTACCATTTTTTAAATTGATTTTAACTTTTCGACAACAAGCATTTATCCATTGTTTCGCTAAATCCTCATTTTTTGGAAATCCAAAATATTTCTTATTCGTACCTTTAGTATTCCGGTTTGTATTTTTACATGTTGCTATAGCACAACTCGGCATTTTTCTTAGTAATATTAATAAAACTAATAATTTTGAGTTGAGAAATCAGCATTATAAGTGTATCGTGGACGAAAGCAGAGACTCGACCGCGTTGCTGTTCTCGCGCATATGCCCGATACATTTATCTCGTTGCTTAAGTTCAAAATACGTTTCGTTCATACACTATCCCAATCACTGAACATGTTCTTAACATGTGTTTCGCCACTATCCCGATACAGTATGCGTTCCCTGTCACGGCCTATGCACCCGGCTGTGATACACCCCCTGCGACAAGCGTTGCACCCGGCAGGAGACAGTCCGTTTCCCGATACCTCCAATGACGTCACGGCTCGCCACCCCGACGGAAGTTCCCTGCCGATTCCCGATCGCTGCTGCGTTCTCTAGGAACCGTTAGGTTCCTCGCCGAGCACGGGTTGCCACCACCCCCAACTGATACAACCGACCACCGCTATCCCTACGATGCACCCCCGTTCCCAACCAACGTTCGACGCCACTCGACGCGCGACAGAAGTCCCGGGTCGTCTCCCGAAGGACCCGCGAGCAGACCACCCGAAGCACGTCACATCCGCGAAGTGGGAGTAGGGGGTAAATTTGGTTGAATTTCGTGGTTTTGGGACCTTAAATTCTCTTATTGGAAATTACATGTATTTTTGGTCGCTTTTGCGCTCGTACCTGTATAGCCTATCTACTGAAGTATATAAGGCTATCATTTATATTCCTTATGGGCCTTGCTAATAAATTCAAAGAATGATGATGAAAGATATTATTGACATAACTGAAAATTGCGTAGAGACGCTCATTCCACAAGACAACGAGTTAGCAAACAACAATAAAAATTATTAAACATATGTACGGTCAGTCATTCTTATCGTATATATACGACGACTATCCCCCGAACGACCCGAAAGAAAACACTCAAAGATATAATCGGGTACAATCAAAGAAATAGATTAAGGAAAGAAGAAGTTGGAAGAAAATGCAAAATGTATTATTAGTAGAAGATCACCTGTTAAATTAGTTGAAAGGCAATTTTAATAGATAATAGCTAATAGGGGTGTACGTTTCTGTTGATTTGCCCGTCAAAATATGCCAATTTTTTTTATTTATAAATTATTTCAAGCTCATTTTTTACACATTTTTTCAATTTTTTTTTAACTTTAACTGACCAGGTGGGCCATATATCAAACTACAGTAATTTTTTTCTCTACGAGATGAAATATTTTTGTTGTGACCAATCTTAAGTACGAGATATCATTGTCACAGCTTGAAATATTTACCGTTTTAGAACAATATAGATAATTAAATCATTGGCGGTATTGAACGTACTGAAGTAACTGAGACTAGAAATGACTAAAAATCCCTGAAAGAAGAAATAATTAACATGTTTCCTACTCAGAATTCCACAAAGGTCTGAAAAAATAATACACAAAATCAATTTGTATTAAAAAAAACCCTGGGGTAATTTTGCCACAGGTAATGTTTTACATTACTTTCAACTTTAATTCCCTTTAATAAATTTTCCATACATTTTTCATTAATTTTATGGTAACGTACATTTTTCAAATCATTTACAATAATAATAAATTTATTCCATACATGGGGTAAATAAACTTCTCGGCTACTCCTATCATGTTATTATCAAAACCATTTGCGTCGGTTAACATTAATATGGAAGGGCAAAACTTTCCCATGTTGAAAACAGAAGCCCTACAGTCGCAATCTGTGAAGCATGAAATGCTGGAATATAAAGATGGACCTAATTTCATGTACAAATTCTTTATCCAAATTGGTGTTGCCAACCAAATTTGTAAAATGGGAAATTTGTGCAAACTGCCTATAAATTAAGATGACATCAGTTCTTAATGTAGAGTATGGAAACACATTATGTTGTGTATTTAAATTTATAATAACAAGTGGTAGTTTTTTCTCATTAAATACAAAACACCATTGCAACTATTGATCTAGAAAGTAAGATATGCCTAATTCCAAATTTAAAGAGAAATCGAATCTCATTTGAAAATGTTCCGAAACTATAACTTATTTGTATCTTAATCGCTGAACTTTAAATTTGCAATGACGTATAGCTGATATACCTCTGGGTTCAAATCGCTCTTATGGACGTTACGTACCATTTCATCCTATAGAGAAACAATCAACTTAGTGTCTGAAAATATAAGAAATATTATTGAAACATTTCTTAAAAAATAAAATAAAAAATTAACTAAAAATATTCTACAAGAAGAGCTTGGAAGCAACAAATATTAGAATATATTGGAAAATTTCAAATGAAAGAGAAAACGATAACGTACGTCACTGTCGGAAAAGCAATTAGACGTAGATTTTTAGGCTAAAAACCTAAAAGTTAGAGAGACATCAGCATTACAAGTAGGCTACATTGGAAATACAAACCGAATTAACGTTAAGTGTATTGATATTTCTGAAAGAAAAAAATGTGTATATTTATATATTTGTTTTTGAATGTCGATTTCCAATTTATTTATTAGTAACAGATTTTTTATAATGTATTCTTTTGTAAGGTCCCTTTATATTTCTACATAATTTTCCAAATGTCACCATTATACCGTTAATATAAGCTAGCAAACAAGAATTTAGTAAACACAAAGTCTAATGGCATAAATAGGACATGCATCATTCCAAAATTTCAATCCTTATTTCAGATGACAGAAACAACGATTTACACACAATTTTATTATGCCCTCGGTTGCAGACCACCAAACACATCGTCTTCATCATCATTGCTTTAGTGCGCTTCATGGTGTGTATGATAAAGTGCTGCGAGGAATCCTGGTGAATTCAAATGAACGAATTATGTGGGATAAGAGAGGAAATTGCCGCCGAATAATTCAGAACGTTAAGTGGAAGTAATGGCCCCTTTAAATTTATATGTGACTATTTGAATATTATTAAAACATTAATCGACACGTTTTAAATGATTTGTCCATATATAAGAGTAGAGGGGTTGGCTTTAATTTAGCTATGAGCTAATGGACTCTATTCTCCAAAAGTCTAGAGAGCGTCATCTAGAAAATTAGGTAATGTGGAAGCACAGATGTGAAAAAAAAACACGAAGTAATTGATTTAATAATTTTTGTGATTTTTAATTCTTAGTAAATATTTCTTTATCAATTATATCTTTTAATATACCCTTTAGTAGCTGCAAGCAGCTTCCAGTGGGAACAATTACATCATGATAGTACTTATGTTACTCTCTGTTTTGTAAATGATTATTGGGGCATCTCTAACCTTTATTATTTATTTTATAAAAGGAAATGGCTCGACAACTTTGAGGAGGTATTGTCCATGGAACTGATGTTATTGTGTGTTCACTGAACTTATTTAAGTGTAAGTAGTCCTTGAGTACCTTGTATCCTTTGTCGGAGAGATTTTTCACATGCAGGTGCTTCTCAGGACATAATTATCTCCTGTTGGAACTGTAAGCAAATTTCTGTTGGCTTTCGTGATGGGAAAATTCAGAACATCGACTTTTATGTTTATTTCTAAAAGGTGTACGAATTTAATCTCGTTATATTGTTTAATATCTCTTACTTTAGGTTTCTTAATTAAATAGTTACTCAATTTAAACAGATGTGTTGACATTCTGAATTTATTTGGATTTATATTATATGTGTCAGATTTGTTAAAAGGTTAGAGATTACATTCTTCCTTTGCATTCGCATATCAATAGTCTATTTGTCACGAACACATCGAAATGATGAAAATGATAATTATTCCATACTATCGTTCTATGACGATAAAGAGAGGGGATAAAACTTTCGGTCGGGTGCCAAAGAGGAGTATCGTTATCCTTCTAATTCCGTTGTTGTTGAGATAACACGTCTTGCCGCTGATTGCGAATTTACAATACATGTGACATTTTCTCTTTACGAGTTGGAAGTCGACTTTAATTAGTGGTCGAAAAATATGTTGGCAGTTTATTCCCTGGCATCGCTTAGGAGTTTGAAACACGAGCTGATGGCCAAGAAATTTTAAGCTTGTAATTATAGATGGTAGATTTAAATATTTGGGTAAGTCGAATCTATTAATACTGAGACTAAAAATAGTAAATGTGGGAAGAAAGTGAATTAATATATATTTACACAAGACGGATACTACTGGGTTGGCTTGGGATGCTAAGCATTGAATAAAAAAATGATTATACTGTTGTAACTGTGTTCTAGAGTACTTGATAAATGCCTTCAACCAGTTCCGAGGTGCCTACCTAACAAGCAATGGTAAAACAATGAGCAATGGAGCATTAAATGCTGGATGTAATGCCTGAAGGTCACAGATCACAGACCAAACACCCGGATAATAAACATAACAAAATCACTTCGCCGAAACAGTAGCGGCACTGCAATGAACATGAACAGACATGTAATGAAATTATTACTTACTTATTATTTACTCAGAATTATCCTAACGTGAATGCTCTATTTTGAGAGAAGATCCGAGAAACGGCTCCGCACTTCACCTCTCTCCCAATAATATTCGTGATATAGGAGATCAGCCGTGAATCCTAGGGGCCCAACATAGTGTCAAAGTGTAAAAAATGAGGGACGCGTATATGCAGAAAAGAAGCAGTGTGATGAAGCGGAAGAATATTCCTCGATTAGTTCACAATTGAGTAATTTGACGTTATGAAATTATTTATTATTTATTTACACATATGACAGTTACGTCACATGAATTCAATTTCATAGGTCAACTTTTAATTTTAAATAAATTTCAGTTTCACAAAGAGCTTCACATTTAATTTTACACCTACCATAACTATCTATATCCAAATATATTGCTTTTAAGACTTACCTGTTGCATGCTTTCACACAAATCGTCAAAACTCTGTCTACACCTGTCAATAAATCGAACGCATTTGTCATATCAATAGTCTATTTTTCACGACTAATTTCCATAGAGCTATTATATACGTAGAGTGAATTAGGTATGGGCGTTATTGTAAGTGGCAGTGTAATAACAGTAGAAAGAGAAAGACAATATCAGGGAATAACAGTAGAAAGAGAAAGACAATATCAGGGAGCGCTTGCTATGTCTCTACCCTACCAATAGTAGGCGTCACCACTGACACTGATCAATCAGGAACGACACGCGTATTCTCTCTCTCTTTCTATTGATATTACATGAATTCCGCTACTTCACGTGCTCTACAGTATTAACCTCTTTGGTAATTTCACTTTATGAAACTATTTATTATTTATTTACACATATGACAGTTACGTCACATGACTTCAATTTCATAGGTAACCTTTTAAATTTAAATATATTTCAGTTTCACAAAGAGCTTCATATTTAATTTTACACCTACCATAACTATCTACATCCAAATATATTGTTTTTAAGACTTACCAGTTGTCTGCACCTGTCAATAAGTCGAACGCATTTGTCATAATTGCTAGACATAGATAGAATGGTATCGTCATACCCACTGTTCAGTAAAAGGTAAAGTATAGTTCAATTAATACGAAAAATTTGAGAATAATTGGCAGTTGTGTCTTTGGCAATATTTTATATTTAATGTCATCACTCCTGATGGTAATCTACGTCGTTATTGCTAAAAAAACGAATTACAAATTGTGGAATAATTGGCTTTGAGAAATAGCACCTTCAGCGAAAGACAAAAATTGCAAATTAATTTGTAAAACCTTGTACGATGTAAAAAGACTCAGGGTGAAGTAAATGCATTGAAGCCTATCTGATTTACTCCATCTAACGCCATTCCGAAAATATAATTTTCTGCTTTCGTGTTAATGAATTTGTAATTTATGCTTTCTAACTTAATGGGGGATATTTTTCAAAAAGGTCTATTATATGAAAGCGAGATCTGAATCTTAAATGGAAGAGTTTTTGAAGGCAACTAAAAGTTTCTTTATATTTAGCAAGATCCAAAAAGCTTTAATTGAATAAACTGTTTAAAATGAAATGAATGCTGGTATTTGGAATAAGCTAATAAATGACCAACATTTCTGCGAAAAAGCGTAATGGCTCTTTTTAATGCGCTGAATGTTAATTAGTTGTTATAAAACCGACCTTTTAATTAGACTTATCTTGTGATTTTCCAAAGATGTTAAAAGAAAACTTTTCTATAACTTGGTTGATATTTACTAATGGTTCCTGAAACTTTTAATATAAATTTGACGAGAATTTACAAATTTAGTTATTTGAGATTGTGCTTCAGGATATTCTTAGAGTATCTAACCATCTTATTGTAGTACTTGTCACTGAATGGTTGGTTAAAAATTGTCCCATAATTGTTGTCGAACATGCACCATAATGTGACTTATATCATTTACAAACTTAAGAAAGTGCGGGCGGAGTGAAGAAAATACACATACATGTATTGGACGGGCTTGCATAGTGAAAAACAGTGAAGCTTATATTTTAACTTCGAGACTAAAATTGCTACACTTTCGAATAAAACAATGATATCATGCATGTTGTATTATTACCATTTCAGTGTTTCCTGGTCCAATTAGTTACAATACTTAAAGCTAAATATTAACTCAAAATATATCATACCTTAAATAACATAAGCATGTACGAATTCTATATCTAGAAGATCCTAAAAAAGGAACTAATTTCGTTACGTAGTCGTTCCAGTCTATATGTGGCATGGTGAGTTTCATACACTGTTTCAAAATTTCCCTGTCATGAATTCTTCAATTTGGAAATCGTTTCTAATAAAGTTCAAAGCATTATATTCCAAATACAGACAGCCAAGATACCAGTATGTTGCATAAACATCATCATATGGAGAAACAAACATATTAAAACTGAAATTAACACAATGATGTACAATGCTATTATAAGATCATTGAAATCATAGAGGTTTTAATTACAGACTAAATCAAACAGTCAACGAGTGACTTCAACTTGACCCGGTGTGCGCACCTACATATGAAATCTATAACTTTAAAAAGAATACTTTCAACAAATATAAATGTAAAATCTCAGACATGTGTATATGACCCTTCACTGTGCTGCTTTGCACAAATAAACGCTATCAATAAGCACATAGAATCCAAAACAAAAATAGAATCCAAAACAAAAGTCACGACTTTTGGAAACCTACTTGCGTCATACCAAGCTGTGAAATGCCTTTGTGTCACACGTTAGACAGTTAGGTAAGACTCTTCAAAACAAACCCAGATTTAAAAATTTGGCGTATTTAGTTTGCCATGGACCATAGAAGCCTTAACATAACAATGGCAAATTTTTTACGTCGTGTACCTTAAAGGTACAAAAATAATCAATTTAGTTAGTTTGAACCTGAGATCTATGGATTAAAGCGTTTTCGAGAAAATTCTTGCTTATACATTATTTTTTACTTAGGAATTTGTTGTTTTCGTTTCATTTCACAATGTACAGCTTTAAATAAAATTTTTATATCATGGTGTATCAGCGTTAGAGGATTACAAAAATTGTGTCTGTATCTCTGTTATCTGTTGCAGGAAAAAAACGCGAGGAGAGAAAACCCAATGAACAGGCAAAATAGTATTGAGGGCTGTTTGAATATTTCTAGTTTGTATAAAATGGGAAATAATAAAGATAAAATTATTAAATATTATAACTAAGAAGTCTATAAGTTAGCATGTGGTAGTTGCTCGAACTTCTATATAGGTTACAAAGGAAGGTCATTTAAATCAAGATAGTCTGAACATTTAAAAGCCTATGAAAATCAAAGGTACAACATATCTACCTTTGCTGATCATTTATTAAATGAAAATTACATTACCACCAATTACTTACGAAATGTTACAGATAGAACAAAACAGTAAAAAATTATCCCTTTAAGAATTACTTGAAATCAATATAAATACAAATTCGCCATATTTTTTAAATTACCAAAAGAATACTTAATCTCAATATTGTTGTATATTACGATACTCATATTTATAGTAGTTAGTAGTATTTACCTTTACTGTCATTAATATTATACCGTAAACCTATTGTACTTCCTGCCCAAGTACCCAAATTCCCCATCATTACCTTAGAACAATATATAATCAATTCAGATGTTTAGCAATTAGTTAAATATTTATTTCTAACGAAGCCTGTCAACTGAGCGAAACAATTGTCTAATAATCTATAATAAATTAGTGAAAATTTTCACAGTGGTTGGTGTTTTAATATATATAAGATGATTTTTTACTATGGAATGACCCAAACAATGTTCAGAAATATGCCATGAATAATTTATTTAGCGAAACTAATTTTAGTCTCCAGAAAAGAATTCTAATTATTGAATTACTGAATGAAATTGCAGGTGTTCATTTTTTCGTATTTCGTTATTTCTTTAGATATTTATATAGTACTACATGACACGATGTTACAGCCTTCACAATAATTACTTAAAGTTAATTTATGATTTTCTTGCTTATTATAGCCTATAAACTATAGTGGAATACGAGTTTTTTTTTGATTTGGCGTATAATATCTCTATCCAAAATATATTCACTCAAACTGTAGACCCTGCATATAACCATAAGAAAATAAAATATATGTACAGAAATCTAATAATACTGAAATCAATAAATTGAAACCAGGTAAAATGAGCAAAACATTTTAAAGTTCCTATTTATATATGTATTGCTTTTGAGAATATTAAGTTATAATAAAGAAAATAAAATACGAAGGAAAAGAAGGACCAGAATTCCTAAAGGAAAATCAGAAGAAGTAGCTGGAAAACATGCGACTAACTGAAGAAATTAAGATACAGGTAGAGCAAAAATCACAAATAATGATGGAAGTTGCAAAACACAATGGAGACATCATTTATCAGAAGGAACAAGAAGAAGACAGAATGAAGTCCCTGAACAAACTGGAAATACTTAAGATGAACATCTAGTCTAATTAATCTGTAAGAAGATATGAGAATACCTTACAAATTTAACAAAAGAAATAAATGAAATTCATGAGAATTTCACCAAGAAATTATAAGAAAATAAAACTTAAATGTAAAAGAGTCTAAGCAGTAAGTTAGAAGCCAACAGTGAATAAATGAAAAAAACCTTAACAAATGTGAAAGTTAAATAGAAACAAATATGGAAAGAGGACATTCAGATACAAAGAGCGGAAAGGGTATCAGAAGTTGAGAGTTTAGAAAATAACATGAAGCAGAATAGGTAGAAGGTAGACTTCAGTAAAACAAACAACATGTGAAAGAAATTGATAGTAGATTAGACGCCTTAATTAGTTATAGGGAATTAAATGAATACAAAACTCACAGAAAGTAAAAATTACATAAAGACAATAAACCAAATACGGAGAATGTAACAAAATGAAAATATTATATATATATATATATATATATATATATATATATATATATATATATATATATATTATCAAATTAGAGAGGGACAACACACCATTGGTCCCAGAAACAAAGTTTAACATGAGAACCTCAGTCTTATATCCTCATGTCTTCATAAAGATGATGAAAAGCCAATTATAAATTTTTGAAAACTGGGAATTTGTTTCACTGAAGGAGCAAAAATATGGTTTGCCTCACTGGTAAGTGACCGAAATAACCCATCATTTTTCTTATTTATTAAGATGTATTGTACAAGTCGAAACAGGTTAAAAATTTGAATGGTAAAAATATATATTTTTTTGTACCCTGTATAAATTAGCAAGGTCGTTATTACATTGTCAAAGATCTTTGATAAAATCTTTTATAAAACTGTTGATCAAATATTTGATCTGAATGTCAGAACAAATTTCATTACATGACATATTACAGTACATCAAATATTTGATAAATTGTTTTCTATTCAAAATGACGAATGTATGAAATTTTATATTTGTTTTTGCTACTGTGGTGTGGTTTTATGACTACACTTTCAGTAATTCTAAAAAGAAAGTTTTATTTGAAGTAAAACAGTGAAGTCAAGTCCCGCAACAAAGCCAAAAACACCTTTTACATTACAAGATGTCTCTTGATGCATAGAAGATGCAAACCAAATTTAATTAAGACGTCTGAAAGGGTATCACATGTTTTAAAGAAATAATCAATTTTTAGAAAAGTTAACCAGCCCGTATCCCCAAAGGTAACACGTTTAGGACCGATGTTCATATGTACTATTCTTCTTAAAATGAATCACGGATTATCTCATTTAAGTATGACATCTTCACTTACATACCTTTCCTTTATTGCGAAAACATCCACACATAAAAAAGTGAAAAAGCATTCACAATACCAAAAAATAATTGTGATCCCCAGTTTTCAAAATAAAATTCCAGCAGTAAATGCAGATATTATTAACTATAACGATTAGAATTATTTACTTCGATTTTATATGACAATTTAAAGTATGCAGGGAAAAACCGGTTATTTGCCTTATTACTTTTGTATTTAAGATGAAGGAGCAAGTAAAAACAGCAGCTGAACAATGAAGCAATTTAGGAGCATCTCAAATATGCCACTAAAGGCGGGGGAATTATTATAGCAATAGCCATAATTGTCTTCTAAACGTTGTTTGTGGCATATTCTTGATGTAGAATCT
Organism: Octodonta nipae; assembly: GCA_034190945.1. Taxonomy (NCBI): domain Eukaryota; kingdom Metazoa; phylum Arthropoda; class Insecta; order Coleoptera; family Chrysomelidae; genus Octodonta; species Octodonta nipae. The sequence goes on from CM067217.1 coordinate 123,092,479, forward strand.
ACATCAATAAATATAAAGCCATTGACAACGAAGTCAGAATAGACTTTGAAACGTTTGGTATTCCTGCAATATACGACGTTTTATTTCTATTGAGGTGTTATTGCCCAAAAAAACAAAAAGTAATAGCCATAATGACAGGCAACAATGAAATCTACAAATGTTGACTTGAGTGAAATATGAAAATTGAAAGCTGATAGAGGCTCTACTATGAGGTTTAAGCTTGGAAGAAGTTTAATTGTATACTATTTTATAACTCAATCAATCAATTTAACATGAAAGAAGTAGTATAAGTATTAAAGATTACCGACCCAGGCCGGACACTGATAACAATGGAGAACATTTTAGAAAAATGCAAATTTAAACCTTATTCACAACACAGGAACATAACATGAATCCGGTCATATTTGAGGTAAAGGAGGAGCACATTTATTCAGTCAAACAAGAAGCAACCACACATTAAATAGAACATTTTTGTGAAATTAGTATGTCAAATAAAAATATTTATTTTAACTAATGAATGTTAAGTTTACAATTAAAAACCATGTGAACAAAATTTATTACACAGTAAGGTAACTACTTACTTTATTTATTTCATTTGTTAAGTGACAATTCAAAAAATTGTGTAGTTTCAACAAATTAATTCCAGAGTTTTGTGGCAAAATTCCTGCATATAGAAATTTATTAATATGCTTTCAAATTGTCAAACTAATAATCTATATGGAATATGTGTAAAAAAATATGAAAGCGAATAGACAAGTCAGATGAGTTGTTCTAGGCTTGGTATAAGTTCTGCTTGGAGATAAATTCTATAATGCTGTAGATTAAAATACGTTTGCAACTTATCGAGCAAGCAGGTGAATATTATTTATAGCGATAATATAGAAATGGCATGAAGTCAACCAAATAAAATAGTACAAATGTATCCTTGTGGACTGCTGGAAATAATTATCAATGGTAGTAATTAAGATATTTATCTAAAACAGTTCAAATATTTTATTGAAAATTGTATGTTTACCCAACATTTATCACGAGGCCTAAAGCTAACCACGAACGGATCTAATTTCAAATTAATTTGTGAATTTCAAAAAAGCACTTGATAACAATGAGTAATGGAATGCAATTACTGTTAATGAATGCGTTTTGTAAAAGCGGATTTTCCATAAGAGGCAAACCAAATAACAATAATACCGCACTTTGTTAAGTAAATCCGAATGCACATGTATACATAATTACATTCCCGTACATATGGAAAATTAGTAAAAGAACAGTTGCTTTATCAATATTATTGAACATGAACCGAGAGTAAAATCAAGTAAAACTAGAAGTTTAATTTAAAGGTGTGACTAATTTTTCTAATATTAAATACACTAATGTAATCCAAAAATCCCAGAAAAAAATTAGTAATATATAACTTATCACTCACGTTTTTAGATTACAAACATGAGCTAAATAAGTATGAATTAATGTTTATAAAAATTAGTGATTCTTTTTTTTTTCATTATACCTTTTCAGTTCAGTTTATCAAATGGGTCACTAAATAATAATCAGAGTAAGATACTACAAAGTTTTTGATAATGTCCTATTTCTACAGTAGTGCTGATTACAGAGAGGATATTATTACAGATTGACAAATCGACACAAAAATAAATTTGAGTATTAGCGTGAAACATCTTGTGAAAGGCAACCAGAGTTCAAGACTACCTACTGAAAGTACGCATGAGAATATCAGCCCAACTGATTTTAGATTCAGATTTTAGATGATTTTAGAACTCGCACAGTGCTACAAATCTTTTGGTGGTCTCTAGTGTTACTGCCAACATTTAATGTCTATCGTAAATGCTCAAAATGTGCACAGAAAAGGTTGAAATGGTCCAGTATTAGCGAATTACTCATGGGAATATTAACTTTGGGGTGATGTTTGGACTCCACACAATTTTCTTACCTATGAATATACTGCTCTAGCTCAAAGACTCCTTTTCTTTAAAATTTATATGCGCCAATTGACCCTTTGTCAATAATAAAACAACCAAAATTTTTATTATTAGGTATTATTAACATTTAAAATACTTCAAATTAATATAAACACCAAACAAAATCAAGACATAAACGAAAAATCAAATCAAACAAATAAATTTCAAAATATAAATATCAAAACACCTTATAATTAAATTTTCAATTAATTTAAAAACATTTGCGTTTCGAAATGATTAAGTTTTTTGCAACAATTAACTTTCAAGATCAATGATGATTCAAATGCAATGTTATTCAAAATTCCCAAAATTTATACCGTTACTAAAATTTATTATTTATTTCCCAAATTTTTGTTTTAAAATATCTAATTGTTAAAGTACATAAAAATTAAACTAATAATTGGTCCAAAAACTTCAAATGTAAATACCTGATTCAGTTTTCACCTTTCAACAAAGTGCATTCACTTTATTCCCTCAGATTGCTTTAAATGTTGACTGCTGCTCACCTTGTTATCAACTGCTAAATAGGACTCTTTGCTATTTTTTACCAATTATATCTGCTGCTGGATTTACTTTGCTGCCAAATTATGTTGGTTCCCAATTTAAATTTCAATCAATCAACTTCGTACTTGATGGCAAATACTAATGTGTATTTGATGCTGAATGTTAGTACAATACCATTTACTAGTACTTTTGTATTTCCACTATCTTTGAATATAATTATTTTTGTACAAATTACCATTACTTAATCAAACTTTGAATTAATGAACTTTTTGACTTTTTGACAACCGCTGTCACTTTATACTTTCTAACAATGTTTACCCTAACACTTGCAAATTTAGACTCTCCTTTACCAGCTGTCTTTTAAATAAGTAATTCTGAAGTCCCCTTTTTATATATAATACTCATTTTTTATATTTAATTTTCTGTCTAAACAGATTCCTAAAATGCTTTTTAATTTTCTTTAAAATTGGAATTATTACTTTGCGTTTTATCGCCGTTTTTGCGCACCAGCTATTTTAAGTTTAGCCTGTACTAAAATTTTAATAATATTTTCATTGTTGTCACAAAACATATTATCATCTGATTCACTGTTCTGTATTTGCTTTGTCCTATGAATTTCAATGTATTTCGATCGGTAGAACTGTGAGAATCTTGCTCCAAAGTTTTATCATGACATCTAATTTTGAATTGGACATTTTGTGTGGAAATAATCTGTTTTTAAAGTTTATTTACCCCAAAATACGTTATTAAGATTCTAAAATTTTGAATTATTACCCCCCTTTGGTCTGAAATATGAAGTTATTAAAAATGTGGACCATAACATTCGGCACCTGTCAGATGAGTTGTTTACATTTCGATTTCAAGGTAAAATTTTATATTTTCTTTTCATTAAATGTTTTCATTGTGATATATCAAACCTACAGAATATTTTAAATGTTCATTTCAAATCCTAGGTGATTTTTTAAGAAATTTATTTTAAACTGTCGCATTTTGTATTTTCAAAAAATATATTTACTGTGTGGTTTTAGTTGTATAAATCATTTTCAAATTACCAGTTTACGGTCTAGTTTTATAATTTGTATTCATGTACTGATCTTTAAATTGCATTTGATTTATCATAGTTCTTTCACATTACTTAAATCACTCTTACAAAATTTCTATTGCGTCCAATATTGGTTTATATGTTACAATGCATCATTTACTATCTGTTAGTATATTATTTCATTTATCTAAACATAATTCTTGATTTGATTTTATTATTTTCGGTTCATGTTTATTTCCATTTCAATATATATATATATATATATATATATATATATATATATATATATAGAATTTTGGAATTTCCAAAAAATAATGGGAAAGTAGCCAATATTGTATAAAGGGCACTAAATAAAGTGTACTCTTTTATTATATTATGAAAGCTAAATTTATTGATTTTTTCTTCAGTCAATTTTCTGAAAGATTACACAAATTAATAATAGTAAAACTTAATCTAGATGGATAAACCAGACTTACAATATCGAGGTTAGAAAATTATTAAAACAGGTTCTCATTGCAAGTACTGTAGAATGCGTAATGCGCTTTAAACAAACATTACAAACATATATCAACAATTGAATAAAACATTATTGTAACTGGATCACACATCCATTGAGTACAATTTTTAAGATTAAAACCATCACATTTTAAAAAAGTTATGCACAAGTAATTTTTTAAAAATTTTTTTAAAATGTGATGGTTTTAATCTTAAAAATTGTACTCAATGGATGTGTGATCCAGTTACAATAATGTTTTATTCAATTGTTGATATATGTTTGTAATGTTTGTTTAAAGCGCATTACGCATTCTACAGTACTTGCAATGAGAACCTGTTTTAATAATTTTCTAACCTCGATTTGTAAATCCAAGATTAAGTTTTACTATTATTAATTTGTGTAATCTTTCAGAAAATTGACTGAAGAAGAAATCAATAAATTTCGAAAGCTTTCATAATATAATAAAAGAGTACACTTTATTTAGTGCCCTTTATACAATAAAAAATTGGCTACATTATTTTTGGAAATTCCAAAATTTATCCAGATTCTTAGCCGTTAATTGCTACGTAGTAATATATATATATATATATATATATATATATATATATATATATATATATCTGGTTCCCTGACATATTTCTTCTTCATCTCTTTCCCTATGTTCCTGGTACGTCTTTTGACCATATAATCATTTTACGCTGTCAAAAATTAAGAAACTTTCCTAAAATTAATCATATTAAATAAACACCAAACTTGCGAATACGACAAAAACCATTTGAATAAATAACAGACACAAGAAACGAAGACCCCACTAATTCGATTAATGGCAAGATTCTTCGATTTCATTATGGAATTATATACCACACAGGATGTCATACCAAAAGTGACCAGCGAATTCTCGAACTGCGAAGATTCCTATATAAAACACGATCGCCTTATGGGAAGGATGCAGTTTAGTGTATGGTAACGTGTAGCACATGTGCTTCGATATTAGTCATCGGTGTGTAAATAAATATTTTGACTTTATTTTGGCTCTAAAAAAGTTTATAGTGAAGTGAAAGAATTTTATAATTGAAACCACGGGGTCTTTAATAAAGTGCTTCATAGACTTTGTTTGTAGATTATCCAGAGTTTAGTAGATGTCTGGATTTTGTCGGTCTCGGTGCGCCAGTATGTTAGCTGCTCAGATCGTCCACAGTACTCCGTGTAATTGGCGGCTGAGCTTCAGGTGAAAGTAGTAGAGTTTTTTTTTGTTTCGCTCACTTGTCGGATTCTGTTTATTTGTTCATTGTGAAGGGCCCTGCTTGCTTTATCCAGAACGGCTTCAGTTTTCTTGTTTCTTGTTTGGTATGAAAGCTTTGTGAACGTTGGTAGCAAGTTCTGATTGCGGCAGTTGATCAAAAAGTTAAGGTTGCACAGCAAAATAAATCTTTTTCATTTTAGTTTTTCGTAGGTCTTCGTGGTTTTGAAAGTCTCCTCCCCGTAGAGGTCTACAACGTCTAGTCGTAGGCTTTCTCGTATGGAACCATATGGAGAAATATTTATCCGGGAATACATCCGTAAGTTAGTATCAATCTAGTTTGAAAATCGCAGACATTTCGTTAAGGTCTCAGTTGCCATTCTCAATGCGTCGTCACGGTGAATTGAGAGGTAATCTACCTGGACTTTATATTTATATGCCTTCGTCGGAAGTTGTTATCAAGTTCCCAGAGCACCTAAACTTGATACACAGGATTAAATTTACATTAGAACTTGATAAAAACAACCAGCTGTCTTTCCTTGACATCCTCATAAGAGAAAACACCCAGAATGGGCACTTGGACCACACCCTATACAGAAAGCCGACACACGAACAGATACCTAAATACAAATCCCATCACCATCCTTCTCAAATACGGAGTCGACAACACACTCGTTTCCACATCTGTACGACTGACGACAACAATCGGGCCAGAAAATCAATTTCGATAGTTGTAAACAGATCGCACAAACAACCCATTACAAAACAAGACTAATATAATAAGCTATTAAATTCGAGAAAAATCGACAACTAAACAAAAGACGCCCTGCATCTCCCCAGTATATGATAACCCCCACTATTGTTTTAAGGAGAAATAAATATCTTCAAAATAGAAAGTAATAAATAGAAGAAAATTGAAAGATTAAATGGGAGAATGGGGGTCACTATTTTTTATAGAGTATTCAATGTCCTACAAGTAGAAATTCATGAGGCTGTAAATCTTAATACATATAGTATTCTAAAAAAACAGAGGCGGGTTTTATCATTTTGCGAAAATTCAGTTCCTTATAGGGGCAAATGGGCAATTTTCTACGAAAAAATCAAGGTCCCGGAAACCGAAAATAATACAAATATGAGAATTATGATATTAATTCTTTAAATTAATAGGTAATTGATGTGAAATTTTGCCGAATTTCTATAATTGAAAAGGGGTTAATCATTTTTAGGAAATAAAAAGACACGCTACTATCTCACCACAAATTCAGTGGGGTTCCAAGAGAGAGACAAGCTCTGGCCATACAAATCCGAGCAAAGTCATGTCTTCAAAGCTCACTCTAGGGGGATGGTTCATACGAGTTGGTCAAGAGGATCAATGACATTGTCTATCGTATTTGCAGGAATCCGAGGGCTAAGATAAAGGTAGTTTATCTAGATAGGTTAGCTCCCTATCAAGGAAACGATGGTTCTGATCTGAACGATCAGAATTAAAGGGGGGAGCAGTGTTATAACTTTATTTTATGTTGCCAAAAATCAAAAAACCCTAAAGAAATTAATCAACCTAAATAAAAACCAAACTAGCGAATAAGATGAAAACCATTGGAATAAAGAACAGTGACATCAAGTCGGAACAATTCGATTGATTCAAAGAATACTTCGATTTCATTCCGGAACTGGATACCATACGCGCTATCATACCAAAATTCTCGAACTGGTGACGATACCTATATAAAAGGGGGTCGCCTTATGGGAAGGAAGTAATTTAGTGAATGGAAACGTGTAGCATTCGATATTAATCATTGGTGTTTGTAAATAAATATTGTGAGTTTATTTTGGATCAAATAAAGGCGTTTATCGTGACTGTTAATCAATCAACTTTTATAATTGAACCCACGGAGTCTGTATTATTATCCTGATGTCATAGTCCAATATTTTATTAAGGCGTTTTCTTCCTCTTTTGATGCCTATAGGATACCAGTAAATGGTTTTTTGTAGCCCAACTATTGTCCTTTCCGTTTCACAAATTTAATTCTGTGGATAAATATCAAATTTCTGGGTCCTTATTTATTTTGCACTCTTTTCCAGTCTGTTCTTGTTAATCTTCAAACTTTCGTGTAGTTTCTGTTTTGTATCTAAATTTTACATCGATTTGTTAGTACTGACAGAACACATTGAAACAATCTTATTTTCCATGTGATTGTCGGTGTACATCCTTTTCTTGGTTTTGTGCTCTGAAAAGAACAGTTTCAGAGCAGCAGAGAGTGAATGGTGATAAGAATAAGCAAATTGGAAACACTTATGCATTTTATATTTTTATGTTGGTCGTGTATGTATAATCATTATTAAGGTATAGGGTCATTATTGGTTTTTGTTACTATATCTTTTAACAATTTTCACAATCTCTATCCGTCTCGTTGTTTATGACCACTGATGAATGTTTTTGAAGATCGTTTCCATACATTTATATGAGGGGAATATATTTACTATTACGAATTTTATTGCGGGATTTTCCTAGGAGTGCATCTACCTATTTCGGAGGATGAATGCGTCTTCTGGTTTATTTACCTCTCAATTTTCGTCATTATAATAACTTCTTGTATTAGCCTAATTCTGTGATAGCGATTTATTTGCAGGCGTAAAACTATATTTTATGTACTTTATGGAGTTATTGTGAAAACAAGGTTGATATAGTCTGTTTCTTTCATAATGCTTTTCTTCTCTTACTGAAATACGCCGGTTACTGCTTCCCACGGGTGACTTTCGACAGTCCATAGTCTGTTTCTGATTGCATGGGACTTCAACTAGGTTCAGTTTTTCAATATCTGCTTTAAGTCGTGCCTTTCCCATAGTCGTCGTATTCAGTCAGTAGGTAGTACTTGAAACATGCTGCAGGATGCCTGCTAGCTTGTATGTCGTTGTATTCTTACAACATGTTTCCGTTTATTGAATGCTTGATTGTATGATTTTTTATCAGTTTTTCTTTAGCTCTTTGCTTATGATTTTATTTTGTTCTGTTCTGATGTTGAACATACACCAACACTCTCGGAACTGAGGGTGTTGGTGACTGCTTGATGAAAGTATGATGGGATATGGTGGTAGCCATAGAGTAGAATTGGACATCATATCGACCTTGATGAAAGATGATTAATAATACTTAAGTAAACACAGTCTCTAAAGGTAAATCCTTCGTAGAACTTGTTGCTAAACTAGTATAATAGCGAAAACTTCAGTATCGACTGTTCAAAACACCAGTAAAGTAAAAACTTAGTCATCTTAGCTAACATTACCAAAAATGATCAATTTATGTAACATATAGTGACTGAAAATGACTCCAGGCTTGGAAGTGAACGTGTCCACAGCAAATAAATAGAAACAACCAGGAATTCTTAGAATTTCTGGATATTACCCCTAGTTCCATTACAGATACAAGTTTTTATCTCTTACAGAAAAGATGTGAGTAGAGAATACACCAATGAGCAGACAGAATAAATAAGTAGCTCCCCAACAATCATTTCGAAATTATTTATTGATTTAGGTTGTAGAGAAAATTAACATCATGACAATTGTTTAGAATCTCGAAATTCTCGAAAATTCTCATATTTTCCAGAAATCTAGGGAATATTTGAGAAAATGTGAACTACTGTATTAGTACATTACGAGAACAACAATTAATTAGTCAGTTTAAAAATTTTCAATTGTTGCCAGATTCGAAAAATTCTTTGTTCATAAAGGTATCCTATTTTGTCACCTACAATAGTCAAATCCAGATTTTTTTATATTTTTGCACGGTTCACAGCATTTTTGTTTTCTGATTCCACAAATAGCCTTACAAATAACTCTCATATTTTTAGTATTTTTTAAATTTTATTGAAACAAAAATACCCATATGGGTATACAAGCATCGCAAAAAAGTATCGAAACCAAAAATGTCGGTTCTGGTATCATATCAGTATTATTGCAACGTTCCTTATTGTCTAGAACTCATTTGAAAAAAAACTGGTCTGGCCCTGATTTTAAAAAAAAGTGGATTATTTTGTTAACACTGTTATATGTCTTGAAAATAATAGACTGGATGATTCCATCATAACTTTTAAATAACCAATTTTGCTTCATTTTAGCCTTAATTTTATGGAACATAAAAGTTTTCTGGTGTTTAATCTTAAGTAAATTACAGTATATTCACGTTCCGCCTTTATACAACGACTTTTATTATCAGATTTTACCTCATAATATTAAATCATATTCAACGTAATGTGCCTAAATGCCCATAAAAAACGATCAGATTAATTTGCATTTATTACTCTCCCTTGTTTACTCGTTCAGAAAGAGTAAATTTAAAAATGTATACGCCCAGTTCCAAAGCTTCTACGCTATTAAATTCGAATTGTTTTTAATGATCTCAGAAAGCTTACTACTTGAAAAACCGTACTTGACAGCTTGTTGGAGTATAATGAATACGAGTGTATTCCGAGATCTGAAAAGCCAAAGGCGAAAGTTTTAAAATAACACGGGAATGATTTAAATTGGGAATGTCATAATTTCCCAAGAGTGAGACTGAAGCAAATGTGAAAAGAAGTGGAGAGTACCTCAGTTCACAGGAAGTAGCTGGCCATCTTGATCCACTTTACGGGATTCGCTTTCCTGGATGAGAATTTCATATTTAATATGTGGGAATGTTGAAACAACTCAACTTTGAACTTTTTCAAGAGGTTATATGAAATTTATTTAAAACTTTTTTGTGTGAGGTAATTCGCATGTCACAGACGATTACAAGCTTAATAATAAATCCACAACCTGAAGAAAATAGTTTTGGAATCATATTTACATGCTTATTTAATTGCTTTAAATTTACTCTTACTATTTTTATGTTATATTAGGTTTCCTATTCCTGAACTCGTCCCATCTTAGACACTAATTAATTTCTAAAACTCAACTTTGATCTCGATATTCTAAACTTAATATTTTTTGTTTATACATATAAGGACATTGCGAGGATACCTTATGATACGGTGCCAAAACATCGTCATTATTAATTTGAGTGTGGTACTGATATATATATATATATATATATATATATATATATATATATATATATATATTTGTTTTTAAGTTTTCGCGGGCACTAAATGTGTTAGGTGGTCTTCGGGAATTCATCCGCGTAGTGGATAACTGATACCTGCAGGGATCGATGGTAAAATGACAACGTTTCGGCAGAATCACTTCTGCCCTCTTCAGGTCGGTTCTCGTAGCCTTCTGCTTTTGCTTGTAGTTACTCGATTACTAAGATGTTCAGGAGCGCGCGCAGTGTTATATAGTCACGGCTCGGCGCCTATACGGAAATAAGCCTTGGTTATTGGTGTCTCATGCTCCTCGTCTGTTGGTCTCGGTTTTGACTTTAGGGCTCTTTGAATATTTCGGTCTGTAAATCCGTTTTGTCTCAGAGCTGTTTTTAAACTGTCCATTTCCTGTTTGATGTTGTCCTGGGCAGCTAGTATTTGTGATCTGGTTATTAAAGTCTTGACGACGGCTTGTAGTTGGGCTGGGTGGTGATGAGTATTAGCATGAAGGTATCTGTTGGTGTGAGCTAACCTATATACTGTATGACCAAGGGTTCCATCTTCCTTCCTATTTATGAGAACATCAAGTAATAACAGTTGATTGTTGACTTCAACCTCCATGGTAAATTTTATTTTGTGATGAATGCGATTAAGGTGGTCTAAAAATGTGTTGAGGTGTTCCCTCCCATGAGGCCAAATCACAAAGTATCATCCATATATCGCAACCATAAACTGGGTTTAAGAGTTGCTGTTCTTAGTGCCAGCTCCTCAAAGTTCTCCATAAAAAGGTTCGCTATAACTGGTGGGAGTGGCGATCCCATTGGAGCTCCTTCCACTTGTTTGTATCGTTGGTTCTCGTAAACAAAATAGGTGTTCATCAGACAGTGCCTTGTTAAGACTACAAGGTGTTGAGTTGGTTTGGGTTTTGCTAGCTGTTGTGTTGGGGATCCAATTGAGCTTACTATTGGCCTCAACGGTGCACCTTCTTTATGTACTTTTGGCAAACCATAGAATTTCGGACATCTCGATGACTTTTCACGAGGAATGAGTTGCAGTTGGAGATTTTTGTCGATCCTGCTTGCTTGGATTTTGGCCTTGGTTGTTTTCTCCAGAAGTTGTTGTGCGATCTACATTTTTTACAACGATGCCGCGATGAAGGAGTTATTCCGAAAAACATGACGTTAAAGTACTGGAAGAACAACAGAAAAACACAGAATATCTTATGGAAAGCTAGTTGTGCTCTACTTAGGAAAGCCATACGTGATGCCAGAAGAGATTTAAATCTTCTTAATACTAAACTCTTAGATAACCACCTACAGGTAAGCAATACACTCCACCCGATAATATTGTTGACAACAGTGCAACAACAGACAAAGTTTAACAAATTGAAGCTCCAACAGAAGCCCAAAAACGATTTTTTCTCGGAAAATAACGGTCACAGTCTAACCTCACGGCAATTGGAAACGAATAAAACCGTTTATAACTTATCTTCTGTCCAATTGAACTCTACCTCGATTGGCGTGTTGGCTAAGGGATTCAATTACGCTATTGCTGCCTCTCACATACCAACAGAGAGCATAATATGTAGCGTGGAAACAGCAGTTTCAAAATTAGATGCAAACACCGCTGAAATAATTAGACAAGATGTGTCACATGTTCTAAGAAAGTCTAAACCACCCAAAAGGAACCTATCTATATAAGGAAATGAGGCCTTGAAACAACTTCACCACAACAAGGACATTGCCATTCTACCTGCTGATAAAGGAAATGCGATGGTAATTTTACATGCAGCGGATTATTCAAACAAAATTCAAACATTGCTACAAGATCCAGCACAAAAACAAATTACTACTGACCCAACAACTTATCTGGAGAAAACAACCAAGGCCAAAATCCAAGCCAGTAGGATCGACAAAAATCTCCACCTGCAACTCATTCCGCGTGAAAAGTCATCAAGATGTCCGAAATTCTATGGGTTGAGAAAAGTACATAAAGAAGGTGCACCTTTGAGGCCAATAGTAAGCTCAATTGGATCCCCAACACAACAGCTAGCAAAATACCTAGGCCAACAACTTCAACCGTGTGCAGAAAAATTCGACATGTTTCATCGAAATACTTAGAAAAACTGTCTTACAACCAGTGTCGTCTTGTAAGTTTTGACGTAGTGTCACCAATATCCCTATAGACGAAGCCTTGGATATCATAAAAATACAAACCACCTCAACAACTTGTAGACTTAACAAGGCACTGTCTGATGAACACCTATTTTGTTTACGAGAACCAACTATACAAACAAGTGAAAGGAGCTCCAATGGGATCGCCACTCTCACCAGTTATAGCGAACCTTTTTGTGGAGAACTTTGAGGAGTTGGCACTATGAATAGTAACTCTTAAACCCAGTTTATGGTTACGATATGTGGATGATACATTTGTGATTTGGCCTCATGGGAGGGAACACCTCAACACATTTTTAGACCACCTTCCACCCATAAATAGGAAGGAAGATGGAACCCTTGGCCATACAGTATATCGGAAAACAACTCACACCAATAGATACCTTCATGCTAATTCTCATCACCACCCAGCCCAACTACAAGCCGTCGTCAAGAATTTAGTAACCACATCACAAAGACTAGCTGACCAGGACAACATCAAACAGGAAATGGACAGTTTAAAAACATCTCCGAGACAAAACGGATTAACAGGCCGAAATATTCAAAGAGCCCTAAAGTCAAAACAGAGAAAAACAGACAAGGAGCATGAGGCACCAATAACCAAGGCTTATTTACCGTATGTCAAGGGTACCACGTACAGTATTGCAAGAATTCTACTTAAACACAATATCTATACTATTTTTAATACAGACCGAAAAATAAGCACGGTGTTGAGGAATCCGAAGACGAGGATCCCTTTAGAACAACAGGGAGTGTACGAGATTCCATATGCAGACTGTCATAAAACCTATGTGGAGCAAACTAACAGAAGAATTCAAGCTAGACGTGATGAACACCAGAACGCTTTAAGAAAGCAGGAAAAAACAACTTCCATTACGGAACACGCCACCACGACGTCACACCGAATAGACTTTGACAACACCAGAGTACTGGCAAATATAGAACACCCGAAATCAAGATTCCTAAGAGAGGCAATTGAAATAGCGAAGAGGCCTCACAGTCTAAACGCACGCAATGAAATCCAGAACTTATCGAATTGTTGGAAAATTCTATTAAACACCTTACCGGCCCGGACTCGTCCTGTATCAACTCAAGCGGATATAAACAATCAGCAAGCCGGGAGGCGTGATCACTGAGCGCCAAGGGCCAATCACACGCAGCCGTTCAGGGTGCCAACCGATAGGCGCCGAGCCGCGACTATATTACACCGCGCGCGCACCTGAAAATTTTAGTATTCGAGTAACTAGAAGCGAAAGCAGAAGGCTACGAGAATTATGCGAACCGACCTGAAAAGGGCAGATGTGACTCTGCCGAAACGTCGTCATCTTACCCTCGATCCCGTCAGGGATCAGTTATCAACTACGCGGATGAATTCCCGGAAACCACCTAACACACATACACACACACACACATATATATATATATATATATATGTGCAGTTGTTTGTCTCCCAGAGGTCCAGGCCAAGAAAGCCATCGCACTTGGAAAGCTGAAACGACGCGGCCCACCTTGCGTGGGGCACAGTACGTGTTCGCGGGAGGATCAGCCTTCGACAACACTTAAAACTCTTAAACCGGTGCTTCAAATGCTGGCACCACCCAGGGAACAACAGTTTGGGCAATGAAATAAAATCAACGCCCAAACAAACCTTCAAACCAGGCGTGCAGAGGCAAGACTGACCGAAGCAGAAAGGCGAGAAGAGCTTGTTGTCACAGATGCGGAGGCGCTGGTCACAATGCCTCGGCTCCCAAGCGGGGCCACTGTCAACAACCTGAGATTGAATTAAAGACCAAGTGCTTACTCTGCAAAGAGAAAGATAGTACATCACACACACAACGGTCAGACCAGGCCAAGAAAGCCATGCCGGCACGTTGCGGGTAGTTGGGTGCTTCAAATGTCCGACACGCCCAGGCGTCAGAGGCAAGACTACCAACAGGCGATGAGAGCCTCGGCTTGTCAGCACAAGAGAAAGATAGTAGGTCCCGTAAATGAAAGTACAGCACAAGCCCGTGCAACTCAACCTCAACCATTGCGAAGCAGCCCAAGACCTACTGGTACAGCTGGTGCGGGAATTGGATTGCGACGTAGCCATAATCTGCGAGCAGTACAAAAACTTCGACACCCTGTCCTGGGTAAATGACACAACGGACAGAGCAGCGATATGGGCTTGCGGTAAACTTTCGTTCTAACAACTCCCAAATACCCCCGAACCATGGCTTGTGAGAGCCAAAGTGGGAGGGGTTCACTTCTATAGCTGCTATGCACCTCATAGTGCACAGCTCGAGGAGTTCGAGTTATTCTTGGACACCTTGGCGGAGGATGTATTTCAACGCCTGGGCAATTGACTGGGGATGCCGGGAAACGAGAGCGAGAGGACGAGCTCTCCTTGAGACCATGTCTTCGCTCAACCTGGTACTCCTCAACACAGGAGCCGTAAGCACATATCGCAAAGGCACAGCCAGCTCCATTATCGATGTGACATTCGTTAGCAGCAACCTAATTAAAGGGGGCTGTGAGTGGCGGGTCGATGAGGAGTTTACTAATAGCGACCACCAAGCTATTATATGGGAAATCAACACCACTCCCAAACGAAGATTGTGTGTCAGTCGTGCGAGGTCACAGCCAGTCGGTTGGAACAAAAATGCTTTCGATGCTGATTCATTCGCCTTGGTTATGGAGCAGGAACCATTGTCAATAGCAACAAGCCCAGAAGCCACTGCCAAAGAGGTAATGACAAGCGTTGTCAAGTCCTGCGATGCTTCCATGCCAAGGAGACGGCAGAACAACAGCCGCCCACCAGTTTACTGGTGGAACGACACGATCTCACAACACCGGCGAGAGTGTCTCAAAGCACGAAGGCTGCATCAACGAGCACGGAGACGCGACAGGGTCACAACAGAAGAACTAAGGCTCGACTATGAGATCAAAAGACAACAACTACGAAGAGCCATTCTCTCAAGCAAGAGATCCTACTGGAAGGAGTTGTGTGACGAAGTTAATCAAGATCCATGGGGAAAACCGTATAAAATCGTGATGCATAAAATTAAGGCCCCTCCCATGACATCAACGAACTGCCCCGAATCATTGCACCGCATTGTCAATCACCTGTTTCCTGCGAAGCCTGAGCTACCCGCTTATCCTTCGTGGCAGGTGAGGGACGAAGATATACCATCAGTGACTATGAATGAGCTGATGGGCGCGTGCAACCGGCTCCAAAACGGTAAGGCTCCCGGTCCAGATGGCATACCTAACATCGCGCTAAAATGCGCCATAGCCAATAGGCCTGACATGTTTCTACACATGTATGAGACCTGCCTAAAGCAGGGGGTTTTCCCGACTAAGTGGAAAAAGCAGAGGCTTGTGCTCCTCCCTAAAGGGGGAAAGAAACCTCCCGACGAACCGTCATCATATCGTCCCCTCTGTATGTTGGACTCTGCGGGAAAGCTCCTTGAAAGGATAAGAGCAGATAGGCTGGAGCCCTACGTTGAGCCGAAACTTTCCACCAACCAATTCGGGTTCAGAAAGGGGAGATCAACCATCGATGCCGTGAAACTCGTTACCAACATCGCAAGAGAGGCTATCTCGGGAAAGAGATGGAGAAGAGGTGGAAAAAAGTACTGTCTAATAGCCACCCTAGATATCAAGAACGCCTTTAACTCAGCCCTCTGGGACCGCATTTTGGAGGCTCTTGCCAGGATGGAAGTTCCGCAGTACTTGCGCAGAATGGTTTCAGCGTATTTCAAGGACCGCATCTTGTTGTACCAAACTGAAAATGGGCAAGTAGACTATAAGATCACAGGAGGTGTACCTCAGGGCTCTGTTCTTGGCCCCCTCTTATGGAACGTAATGTACAACGACCTGCTCCTGCTCGGTCTGCCTGAGGCGTCAGGCTAGTGGCATTCGCGATGATGTAGCATTGATCATAGTGCGCAAGCACATAGAGGAGATACAAACAACCTTCTCATTCGCTATAGCCACAATTCAGCATTGGATGCTCGCAGCGGACTTGAGTTTAGCAGAACAAAAGACCGAAACACTTCGTGTTAGCAGTTGAAAGGCAAGGGAAACCATCACCCTCAAAATAGGCGACAGCTACATACAGTCGCAGCCCTTCATCAGCTATTTGGGGGTGCTCCTGGACAGACGGCTCAACTTCAAAGAGCACATAATCGCGGCCAGCAAGAAAGCAGCTGGGGTACAGGGGGCATTATCTAGAATAATGCCTAATGCCGGAGGCCCTAGACAGATGAGAAGACAGCTACTGGCAACAGTAACTACTTCTGTTTTGTTGTACGGGGCACCGGTATGGGAGAAATCGCTCGAGCTACCATCGTACCGCCGGAAAATGAAATCAGTCCAGCGGCTCTCAGCGATTCGAGTGGCATCATCCTACCGCACTGTGTCTTACGAGGCGGTGAGTGTGATTGCCTCTACCCTGCCAATCGACATCCTGGCTGCAGAAAGGGGACGGCTTTATCGCAGAAAGTTAGAAAAAGACCAACCGACAGGAAACAGCGATGAAAGAGCCATGAGTCTAGGGCAATGGCAGGAGAGGTGGGACAGCTCTACTAAAGGCCGGTGGACATATCGATTGATACCTAACATCAGTCGTTGGGTCAACCGCCAGCATGGGGAGGTTGGGTTCTACATCACTCAACTCCTGACGGGACATGGATGCTTTCGAGCATACCACCACAGGTTCAGGAGGGCAAACTCCCCAAACTGCCTACACTGTACGGACGTGATAGAGGACGCGGAACACGTGTTCTTCTCCTGCCCCCGGTTTCAGGATCAACGTGCTGAAGTGGAGAGGATTCTGGGGACTAATATCGTCCCAGAACAATTAGTAGAAGCCATGCTGAAGGGCCCCCAAGCCTGGAACTTGGTATCAGATTACGCGGAGACTATCCTCAAAGAACTCCGCGATACGTTCGAGGAGTAGGCTTTAGAAGCTTTCAATGGAAGGGCAGTAAACATCTGCAATCAACCACCCTTGCGAAGTAGTATTAAGTAAGAGTGCCGCAGGGGACCATGGTTGTAGGAGAAAGAGGTTAGGGTTTTAGCGGGTATACGGTATACTGGTTTCAAAGCAACGATTTACTCTTGATTTGAAGTCATTACATCGGGAGTCCCGCACGACGGCCAGCACGTGCTAGCTAAGTACGCAATGTATTTCCCCCCTCTTCGGATAAATATATATATATATATATATATATATATATATATATATATATATATATATATATATATACGGCTAGGTGGGCTCATGTGCCATATTATGCAGCCCATATAACATCTAGATAGCTTACGGTTTTTTTTTTATTTTATTTTTTTTCCCAGATTTTTTCATATAAACTTTTGTAACTTTTTTATTTTTCACTGTACCTTCTCCAAATAAACTCAAATCTAACCATGATGTTTGTTTGCTCTCCTGCATTCGATATTTTACGCAAATATTGCTTGAAATGAGTCCACAAATGGCGAGGTTCCATAAAAAGTCATTAAGTTCAACACTTTATCAGATTATTTTGTCTGTTCATTGGGGTTTTCTCTCCTTAAAATTTTTCCTGCGACAGAAAAAAAAATAAGGAGCACATCGAGAATTTCGAATGCTTACAAAAACTTCGGTACTTCTACCGCTTTGCAGCGATATATCACAAATATGGGAAAGTTATCAGTGTCATAATAAAATTTGAGATTGTAACTTACCACGTTAGAACTACTAAAAATAAAACATACATCAAGTTGCAAGAATTTGATATAATTTATTTTTCAAACCGGCTTCTACCGCTACGGATGCAATCGCGACACCTTTTTCTGACTGCTACAGTGCTGGTCTCTAATCACATCTCATCCCACATTATTTCAAAAACAACATTTATTGTTTGTCTTAACTGCTCCTTGCTTTCTAATTCTCTCTCTTGCTTGGCCCGTCCGGTTACAATTAAAAATCAAATGGAGTCAGGTCTGAGGACCCTGGAGGTCAGTGTATAGGACCAGCTCTCTCAATCCACGCGTTTGAAAAAGAATTGTCCAGGAGCTCTCTGACTGTTCGGCTATAATGTCGTCTTTACATCTCGCGTCTACACAACTATGCCTATTACGCTGTTACATATCAACAACTCTTGACACCAAGGAATATAATAGGATTATAGATAGTATGGGACAAGACATCAAGAGAGCGCCGACTGAAAAAATTGTATTAGGAGACATGAACGCAAAATTAATCTAATAGGCGGCGCCACAAGCTGACTTCAGAGGAAGCGCGGCAGCTGGGTTGGCAGCGACTATTGATTATTAAACAACGGAGACCAACATATGTCCCAGGAATGTTACAAACACACGTTGGCGTTTCCACGTGTTCGAAATATATATATATATATATATATATATATATATATATATATATATACTCATACAATTAGGCATATACATTTTCGTGTTCCAAACAAGTAATTATACAATCCCCACTCTACAAACACTAAGGTCGATATGCAATATAATAAAGAGTACAAAAAGTAAACGAAAATATCTCAAATAATATAAATCAGTATTAAATGAATTTATGGGAGAACAAGAGACATTTGTATCTGGCAATGACTTTGCAAAAATAGTCTATATATAAAAAACTTGAAAAATGTGAAATTGTGGAAGTTGAAAGAAATAGTAATTCGGAGAAGAATACAAAAATAATTAGCTATAAGAAAAAAGTCAGACAGAAAATACGGCTTAATTAATGGCATCACAACAGCGATGGCGGTTATTTGTGTAATAGATGAAGGTAAAAATAAGACAGAATTGGGCCGCGATGATTCCCTTGGGGTCTAATTAATCAGTATCTGGAAAAGAAGAGGATTAGCAATTATATCATAGTCTTGTAGAGTGCCAATTTCCTAAGAGAAAAATTATAATCTACAAGAAAATATAGTAGACAAAATATAAAATTTCTAAAGCTCCCTAAGGGCACAACGACCATCACACATCAGATGACTTGGGGTTCAATGTAGAAGGGTCTAATGTCCAAACCCTAATACAAAACGTGAAAGAGAGATGGGGCTGATAGACAGTTGTAGGAGTGATATTAACTTACCCAAGAAAAGTGTGGCGTTAACCGTCAAAGGTACTAAAATCGCTAAAGCGACAAAATTGAGCAACTAATATGACATAGAAAAATTAAACAAATTACAGAAATTAATGTAGAATGTGAAAGTACTATTTTCAGTCAACCAATCAACTTTACTGAGATTAGTTTGCGAACAGAAATATACAACAATATGAGAGAGACAGAGAGAACCCATAATCAAAGTAATCCGCATATATAGGATTATATGTTTATAAAATTTCTATTCGCCGCCACTGGAGACATCACCTACATTTGTCATTCCGATGAAAATAAACATTAACCCTCTGGGATAATAAAAACGGCACTATCCGGAATTTTCTATGGAACATAAAGCATTGACATCGAACACTCCACCAATAATGGAATACCCATCCAGAAAGACGAGAAGATTCGTTGAGTTTGTATTTCGGGTGTGAATTTTTTTCGAAGAAATCAGCTGTTGTAAATATTGGAATTATTTATGTCAAAATTAAGTTCGAGAAACTGAAAGTGAATGTCAGTTTTAAAATTACTTTGAACCTACGAGATTTCTTGCAATTTGGAATTAAGTTAAGTTAAAATCGTAAATTGATTTGTAGCTACAACTCGAAGCATGGCAGAACTGGACGAGATTACAAAAATAATTAAATCGGTTACGGATAAACTAGACGAAAAAATAACTCAAATCCTGAAAAAAGGAGACAAAAAAGGGAGAAAACATAGAGGAAATTCAACAAAGGTTAGTGAAATCTTTCGATGAAAAACATAAAATTCAATTAGAGAACCTTGTAACTAATATCGCTGAAAAATAACAGAATTTAATAGAAGGATTATTCTCGAAATTTGAAGTAACAAGACAGAAAACATTTAAAGAAAAACAAGATCAAATTGAATTGGCAAGAAAAAATGAGTGTCGAGTATTAGAAGAAAAGAGACAAACTGATGAATTAAAAAGTCAACAGCAACTATCACAATTAATGCGAATAGTTACACAAGTTAATGAAGCAGTTAATCACAGAATGCAAATAGTGGAGTCAGATATAAAAGAGATAAATGATGACAAGACCCTAAAAAATATCGTGGATGTTCTTGGAACCAAAATAGATGGCATCGATTCCATCCAAAGCCAGGTAAAAGTTGAAATCAGTTCGATTAAAAACACAGTACACACTGAAGTACAAGATAAAATCAGTGCCATCCAAATCTAGGTGGAAACCGAAATTAAACAATTGCCAACAAGATTTGCAGAGAGAGACATACAAGCTCACTATGAGTACCAAAGGTTCATTTAGTAAACCACCCACATCTGATGGTAGTTCATCTTGGCCTATCTACAAACGGCAATTTGAATACGTGGCTGCAACTATCGGGTGGGACAACCACAAAAAAAATCTACCTTTCTGGTGATTTCTTTAAAAGGTCCAACATTAGAACTTCTCCAAAGCATTCCTGTAGATTTCGATAAGATCATCGCAGTCCTCGACAAAAGATACAACAATCAATTGTTGGGCAAGGTATGCCAAGTGCAACTCAGTGGAAAAACGCAAAAATCCGGCGAGAGTCTACAAGACTTCCAAGAAAACTAAAGATCAATTGGCCACACAGAATTTTATAAGTGCTGCAGAGACTTGAACTGCAAAGGAATCTAAGGCTTGGTGGCATCAAGAAGAGTAATGAAGCTTTGCCTCGGGCTCAGCAGGTAGATGCCGTCATGAATATGTCCAAGCAGTTTTCTTCAACCAGTAAGAGTCAGAGTCACCAGTTCAAGCGCTGCTGGCTGGTATGAACAAATTACTAGAACGGTTACAAAGAACAGCAGAAGAGCATGTTACCGTTATGGACGGACAGGAGACTTTTAACGTGACTGTCTACCGGAACGATCACCAACCAGGGGTAGTGAACCAACCGACTTTACCAACCCGGGAACTCCGATCATTCAGCATATTTGGGCGAATGCTGACTAACCTTCCAGCAGGCAGTAGCAGCCTAGTCATCAAGGGTACCATCAATCGTACAGACATCATTCTGCATCGAATAGATACCGGGAAGGCTCAACCCATCAGAATACCACTTAAGCGACTACCATTGGGGGAACAACAGGCAGTCGAAGAAAACATCGAGGCCATGTTACAAAATGGAGTTATTGAGCCATCCATCAGCCCATGGTCTGCTCCCGTTGGGCTAGTTAAGAAACAGGATAGAAAGGATTTTGCATGGATTACAGAAAAGTTGAACGACCATCCACTACCCCGAATAGATGAAACTGTGACCAAACTAGCAGGGTCCTGTTGGTACTCAAACACTAGACCTAAAGAGTGTATATTGGCAGGTTGTACTACACGAAAACGACAGAGGTGAAGACAGCGTTCTTCACCAATAAAGGTCTGTTTCAGTTCACTGTCATGTCCTTTGTGTTATGTCATGCTACCGCTACATTTAAGAGGTTTCTGGAGTACGTATTGAGCAGCTTGACGTGGAGAACATGCTTAGTATACCTCGCCGACATTCTGGTCATAGGTCATACATTCAACATTTGAAGAACCTACGCGAAGTATTTTCCAGAATTAAGAATGCCAACCTGAAACTCAACCCGAAAAAGTGTTCAATGTTTCAAAAAGAAGTGGAGTTTTTGGGCCACGTCGTTTTCGAGTCAGGAATCCGCAAAAGTTAAGATAACAGGCATCCGTGATTGGCAGGGCCCGAGAGACAAGCATGAACTACGTAGCTTTTTGGGGTTCTTTACTTACTATAGACGATTTGTTCAGGGATTTGTCACCATTGCCGAGCCTCTGCATCGGCAAACCACTGAGAAAGAGAAAAATGGTTGTGAACGCCGTGAGAAGATCACACGTAAGCCTTCATTACCCAGGCGACTCTTCCACCGATTTAAATCTCTAGAAAGTATAGCTTCTAGGACAAAATTCTCTACAAAATAGAGAAATTATTCACAGTAAAGACTTTTGGTAGTTATTGGCGGTTACTTTATGGTATAAAAATTATAAATAGTTTGTTTCTGAATTGCATAATTTTCAATAAATCGATCCCAAGTATTGGACAACAATGTTAAAGTTACTAAGAACATCGAATCTGGAAACATGTCAAATATATTCACAGTCATTGACAAACTTGAAGAAATAACACAAAGAAATAAAATTGATGTCGAAGACGAGTTCAGTAAATGTTCCCAAGAGGTTATTGTCGGTTCAAAACCATACCTGTTTAGGATGCAATCATCTGCCAGGAACAACTATCTGTTTATCCGAAAATCCCATCACTTGCGTGACCTGAAAAGTGTTTGTAGTGTCCATACTCAAAATATGGAGTTCAAAAAAGGATTATAATAATTCACTTATGAATTCATTGGAAAAATTCGCGATTAATTAATTCTTACGATTCTTATTATTCGACGAATTTTTTTTATACCATTACGCGCTTTCAGTAAGAAACACGATTCGGAAAAGATGTTGAAAAAATATTCTTTGTTCCAATTATTATTAAACCATAATGAAAAAGAGGTTCTAATATTCGTAACGTCTAAATTAATTATGGATAAAACTTCTTTTGACGAATGACTAAACAAACACTCCTTCGAAGAAAGTGGCTTTCATGTCGGATATTACTGGAATTTTGTAAGCGATTTCGAATCGATTTGCAAACACAAAAGACGAAATAAACTGGAAATTTGTCATTAAGGAGATACTTCCATTTTTTATTAAATACAAGATGCTTTTGGAACTTCATTTCCGTTTTTAACATTTTGGAGTAAGAGATCTGATAATTGATTTAGGTTTTATCATAAGAAATCATATGAACGTAAATGAATATTACAACTCGTCAGAAATTGATTTCCTGTTGGAAAAATGTCATTTTTGTATATAGTTGATGCGTGGAAACGTTCTTATTTCTATTGTCAAGTACTAGGTTCCAAGCATAACATTAAATTGATCTAAACTTCAATAGCATTTTCGGATGACTAAACTAACTGCTGTCTTACAATTCTCACTTGGCTCATGCTCTGAGTTGGATTTAGTAGCTTGATTTAGACTTTCTCCGGGACTGAAATCACTTTTTCAAAATATCCCTGTTGTTCATCCGGAGCTCGCTGAAGTAGTTTTAGAGCAGGATTTACCACTACAATTACAAGTAATAGTTTCATTATATCCGGTCCGTTAAATTTGTGGCACATTGAACTGATTTTATGCATAGGCCGATAAGGTGAGCATAGTGAGTGACTAGGACGGATGAATAGAACCATTAACCGCCTTTTGTCAGAGGTAGTGTCTAACCACCAAAGATACTGGGACCACTGTCTGCAATTGTTTCTAATGTGTCGTTCGTCTGTGCACGAGTCAACAGGCCAGACCCCGGCCAGTGTTATTATGGGACGAGAGTTACGGCTGCCATGCGATTTGCAGTTTGGATGTCCTCCCAGGTGAAGAGACCGCAGGTAAAGACTATGTCGACCAGTTATGTCAGAAGATGAAAGACATCCATCAACTAAACGGGTTAAATATCGAGAATGCCAGCGCCCGTATGAAGGAGGCATATAACACCAAAATTGAAAGCGGCGAACTGCAAGTTGATTATCTTGTTTGTTTGATTATATAACCCGTAACGTCGTCGTGGATATTGGCCCAAGCTACAAAGATCTTGGGAGGGGCCTTACCAAGTTATAAAAGAAACAACGACGTTGTCGACAGGATAACGGGTTAAGGAAGTGACTCAAAGGAAAACTAAAGGTTGTACATTTCAACAGGTTAGCCCCTTATGCCGGAAGTCATGATGGCGAAGTTGAGCAAGTCCAAGTTCGCAGCATCCAACCACCCAATGAAGAGATGACATTCGAACAGTTTATGGTACTGTACTCTGATGGCCAGAAAGTGCAGAACGATGTGATCAAAGAGGAACCCCGAGACCTGTTTGAGGTGCTCATAGAATATGCCCTGGATCATTATGTGGCTCGAGATCTCCGGATGTCCAGAGGAATCGCCAAGGTGTTTGCAAAGAAGTTCGGTCAGTTCGAGAAGCTAAGGGAGCAAGATCCTGTGGTGGGGAAGACACATCTCGAAGACAAACAACCAGTGGGTACCAGAGACATCTTCTATTTGGTCTCAAAGATACCTGTGGGTTGAATGGACTGAAGTGAGGGGGAAGTGAGAAGTATGATGGGAACTATCTTTCGATTCAGTAGCATCGACATCCTTGTATGCTGTCTAAATATTCGCAGTCCATATTAGAAGACCGTTGACTGTTACTTCAACCAAACTTTCCGTTGTCGAAATGAAGAGTCCTGCAAATATCGCCACACCAAGAAGGATATTGGAACATTCCGGGACGAAATGGGCTCAAGGAGAGGGCGCTCTGACGGGAATTTATCCGATAATTATTCCGCTTTCGGTTTAATGTTCGTCTGGCTCATCGAGGTCGGCGGCTTGCTTTGACGTTCTGGAGAATTCCCCGAAATAATATATAAATACGGACAGCTGACGGAAGCATTCATTGTGTAGACGATGGCCTTATAGTAAAAGCAGGTGTTTAATATAAATTGTGAATAGTTGTGTGTGTACATAAAATTCGTTGAAAACAATTATAGTTAGGAGTTAGGCTGTGTTTTTAAATAAATGCAAGAACTGAACTGAACCCGAAGGTGAAAATAAAAAACATTACAATATCTTTAAACATGTTGGTTGGTTATTGAAGAATAAATGTGTTCTAACTCTTTCAAAATGTATTCCTATTGATGGAAGCCAGATGTTCGCGTTTTTTTTCAGTTTGCTTTTTATCTTTCAGGTTCTAGTAAACACAAACAAAATATAAAGCCAACTGCCGGTTTAGTAGAAAACTGATGTCAGAGCGGCAAGAAATTCAATGTTTTAAATAAACACAAACAAAAACGAAAAAAATGTTATTGAGCTTCAAGAAATATGAATATTGAAATAGAATATAACTGAACTGTAAACATAATTGTCATTAGTAAATAATAATGACAGTTATCATTCTTTAATATAAACCGTCGTCAAGTATCCACTCACACTCGACTTGATACAGAAAAATTGCTCAAATTTAATGACGAGGAAGCAAATATTAAAAAGGTAAATCTGGATGAAACCCTTTTGTTTGCCGATCAACAAATACGAAAACGAAAACTAAATGAAGGTGATCAAAAATTTTAAAAAAGTATAGAATCAGTTAAAATTCCATCAGAATTTAATGAACATTCTTACAAAAACGTTTACACCATCTTATATTATCTACGATCCATATTTGCTATTAGAACGTCCGCCAACAGTTACTGAGTTAGATAAATATGCTAAAATCTGGGAAATTGCAAATTTCCCAGGACTGCTTATGAGACAATTTAATATATATACCGGGTGAGTTTTTTTTATGATCAGTATGGGGATCTCGGAAACTAGAGGGGATAGAGCAATGGTTTACTGGCCCAATTTAATGACAATTTCGGATTTTTTTAAAAGTCATGGCTTACTAGATATTTTGAAAAACGAAATTCCGTCGATTTAGTCAAATCGCTCTAGCTTGAAGGGAATTGTATCCCCAATATGATTGTCATGTCCTAGTTTGCGTGGCAGCTCTCGTGTTCGAGATATGAAACAAACTTATCTTTTTTTGAATGGAAACCATAGTTGGCTATGACCTTAAAAAATCGGACATTTTTAGAGCTTTTCAACGATAGAATACTCGATATAGTTATTCATAAAAATAACGGAGTTATGAATGCTTTTCTCTCTTATTTTCACTTTTAACGTAGTCATGAAATAGATTGATTTATTAGTAAATATTACCAAAAACATTGAACGATTTTTTTATTAGGTATATCAGATATAACGAAAAAACTAAATAAGTAGGTACTGACTAAAAACTAAAATTAAAGTACATAATAATGGTTACAATTTATGTTCGAAAAGTCCACCATTGTTATTTAGACAAAAATTGCATCTTTTTAAGATTGACATTACCGCTTTCCTCACAGACCGCTTAACAATTTCTTCAATTGCTTGTAATACCGCCTCCCTTAGGTCACCAACTGTCTCATACATTCTTTTGTATACTTTGTTTTTTAGCGCACCCCATAAATAGAAGTCTATAACTGCCAAATCGGGAGACCGGGGTGGCCAATCGTGTGGGCGAGTTATGAGCAGGTGCTCCATCATGTTAGAACCACTCAATTTCTAAACGAGTTCACAAATTCAAATTATGCAACATCTTTTGAAAAGTGTATTGCAAGAAATGCAAGTAGCGCTCCCCAGTAAATGATTCGTCATAGATAAAAGACCCCAGAATAGTAGACCCTATGATACCACACCAAACATTAAAACCAAATTTTATCTGGGGTCGTCTTTGCTCTACATAGAAAGGGTTTTCTTTAGCCCAGATATGCTCATTGTGTCTATTGAACATACCGCAGTTAGTAAATCTAATTTCATCTGACAATAACACCTTTAATGGAAACTGTGGATTGTCAAGGCATATGTCTCTAAACCATGTACAAAACAAAATACGTCGATGTACGTCACCAGCATGCAAAGTTTGAGAAACTGAAAGTTTGTACGGGTGGAACATGTGCGCTTTCAGTACCTTAACTACAGTTCGTTGAGATGTGCCAGCTTCTGCCGCAATCTCACGAGTTGATGTAGATGGATTTTGATTTACCATTGCCAAAACATTTATTTGTGCTGCTTTATTAATTTGATTACGTTCCTTTGGTGGTTTAGTAAAAGATCCATATCTGCGTAAACTATCGTAAAGCCTCTTAAATGTACGTAGAGCAGGTTGACGACGATTAAAATATCTATGAAAGTATTCCTCAGCTGCACGAACTGAATTTTTATGGCATATGATATAACATTCCACCATATTCAGATTTTCTTCGTTAGAATATTCCATTTTATCATGAAAACTTGTCAATATGGACTGTCAGTTCAGCACTACTAATGGAATTACTCTCAAATAAGGAAACTTCAAAGTGAAAACAATCTTTTTCATGGCATGGATTTAAAGTGTATATCGAGTATTATGTCGTTGAAAAGCTCTAAATTGTCCGATTTTTTGAGGTTATAGCCAACTATGGTTTCCATTCAAAAAAAGGTAAGTTTGTGTCATATCTCGAAAACGAGAGCTGTCACGCAAATGAGGACATGACAATCATATTCGGGATACAATTCCCTTCAATTTTGATATTTACACTTTTTTATAAAATTAAAAACAAAGGAGCTAGAACGATTTAGTTAAATAGACAGAATTTCGATTTTTCAAAATATCTAGTAAGCCAGCACTTTTTACAAAAATCCAAAAGTGTCATTAAATTGGGCCAGTAAAACTGCAAATCTTTCCCAATTTAACCATTGCTCTATCTCCCCTAGTTTCCGAGATCCCTATACTGATCATCAAAAAAAACTTGCCCTGTATATATATATATATATATATATATATATATTATATATGTTACTTCGGATGTTTTTACGACTATGAAATGTCATTGAAGGTTCTCGGGATTCTCGTGTGTATTGTTTAGTTGTCTTACAAAAGACAGTTTGACGTTTCGATGAGATCTCACTCATCTTCTTCGGATATTTGATATTGTTACTCACAACATCTTGGATTCAGGCAAATACGATAACAACTACATTGATCCCCTGACGACTTCGTATGGACCATCCCAGACGGGAGAAAGCTTTCAAGAATGTCGGAGTTGGTCAACATAGTTGTTAACTACTTGGGGTTTTCTGGTGAGTCAAAGGCTAAATCACAAGGTAATATCAACTCCTTTCTGAATACTCTAATTGGTCGCGGTCCTCTGCTGTTGTATACCGGTAACGAAAGGCCCACAAGAATTGGAGAATATGCTCATCCCACTCTGATAGTTGCTGCCTTGGATATATGTTGTTCCAATGTTCTGTCGAATATTTCCACCATTTCGTCCGATTATAGATGCAAAGTTGCGATTCCCGATTATTTTGATTCCCAACATCGTACAGACCTTCTGGAATAGGTTTGATTCAAAGTTACGCCCTTGGGCTGCATGTTACTTCAACGGGACAGCAATCCAACAGAAAAGCTGTTCCAGCTGCACCGTCCCCACCTGTTTGCTTGATTAAGTATAGCATATGCCTCAGGTGAGTTGCTGAAGTAACTAATAGCGACCAAAATGTTTTTGTTCGCTCTCTCAGATTCGGGAAATAAACAAATAAACCGGCGACATTAATGGCAATTCTCTCAAATGGGAAGTCCACGTTGCATTCCTGCATTCTGCTATTGGTCCGGGTTTCCGAGCCCTTACTGACTGTACAGGTGTCACAGTTCCGGCACCAGGCTCTTACACCTTCGATGTAATTTAACCAGTAATACCGTTGGCGTGTTTTGTTTAAAGATTGATCATGTTCAGGCGACCTTTCAGTAATCCATTTATGTCCTTCAGTCAGGACGTCAGGATCCTTTTTCTTTGGGACTACTTGGTTTCTCTGCCTTCATTGCTTTTCGAAATTGTCTTTAACATTCCATTATTTACCCTTAGAGAGTCCCACTGTGCCCATAAGGACTTCAAGACGCACGAATATGTCGCCACCTTGCCCCATGGTGACCTGGGTGTCCCTCTTTTCTAGCTTGACAGGAATGGTTCAATGTCTAAGTTACCAATTGGGCCTAAATACATCGTTCTGTTGTCCAGTCTTTACACATCTGCACGCGAATCTTTCGGACAGATAAACCCTGTCGCCGTTCTGTCTTCAATGTCAATGTCCACATTCTGCTCTACAGTCAGGAAGGTGTTCAACTTTGAAATAAATCGTATTGCTGTCATTTCTCCATCTACCTGACCAGTAGTCCCTCCGGTACCCTCACGTACAACAGTCATATTATTGCGAAAAATTCTTTACAGCTGACACAGTAATTAGTTTTCTGTTTGAAAAATCTACCGCTGTAGTACTCGATCACCTCTCACGCAGTCTTGCCCCTGGTATAGGGCTGTGCCCAAACTTATGTTTATGGCGTCAGTAAGATGAACTCTACTAGTGGAGAACGGAGTCTTTTCTCTGTCGTATTCTTGTAGTCCAACCTGCAAATATCTACTCTTTAGGTCTACTGTGGACAACTAACGGGACCCTGCTAGTGTGATCAGAGTGTAATCGATTTGAGGGAGTGGACAGCTGTATTTATTGGACACTTCGTTCAGTTTTCTGTAATCCACGCAAAATCGATTAGTTATGTTCCTCTATTTCACTACAACAAAGGGAGCAGACCATATGCTGATTGATAGTTCAATAACTCTATTTTGTAACATGGTCCCGACATTTTCCTCAACTGCCTGTTGTTGCTCCAAGGTCGCTTAGATTTTATTCCTATGGGTTGCGCCTTTCCAGAATCTAATATGTGCTAGATGATGTTTGTACGACCGCTACTACCAACTTTAAAAATTAGCCAGCGATTTATGAGAATTTGCTTGACCTTCTGTTGTTCCTCTGGTCTCAAATGTTTTTGAAACTGTCTCTTTCGCCGATGTCTGGTAAGCTTCTTGACAATTGATGATGGTGTCTACCGGTTCGAGACATAAGCTAGTTCTTGCCCTTTGGAAAAGCGGGTGTCGCTGTTAGACATATTCCGAACTCTAATTGGTTTGTCTCGTCTGGTTTTAACCATAGCCCGTGCAACCAAGTAGTCATAAGCTAAAAATGCATGCTTCCAACAAACAATCCGACGCACCTCCGATAGATTTGTTTCTAGCTGCTTCTTTTTCACCGGGAATTCTCCTTAAGAGCCGGGTCAATACAACTTCCTCATTTAAGAATCAAAGAATATCAGTCTCGGGTCGTGGATGAACCCATGATCATGTTGACTAATTAAAAACAAAAGCCAGATGTGCGTTCAGTCAGGCTCGAATTTGACCATGAAGATACAGGGGAACTACTGATTTACTCCCAACAATGGCCGAAAAAGCTTTATGAATTTTCGTCTCATTTCTTCCAGCAATTGTGTTACATTGCCGATGTTTTAAATTCATCTTATCTCTTTTATTATAATATTTTAAGATTATCTAATTTAGTTTTACGTTTTCCATCAAAATATTTCACTTTGTTGGATTTGTTTTTGATTTTTTTTCATCTCCTTGTCACGTTTTTTCAGGAGTAGACTTATTTTCTCCTCCAGCTTATCGTCTGAATATATTTTGCTAGTCTAGTCCATTTCTGACATACTTATGGTTGTCTCCCGAAATGAATTTGAGATTTTAAACTACTCTGAATCCAAGTCTTCTAACACTACAATACAGACTCCGGGGGTTCAATTATACAAATTTTTACACTCACAATAAATGGCCTCATTTTACCCAACCTAACCTATTCACAATTCAATTATTTACAAACAGATATGATAACCGCTTCCTCACACTAAACTTCTAACTGCTTGCCATAAGGCGATGGCCTTTTAGATATTGTCGGCCGGTCGAGAATTGAATTGAACATATAAAAATAATCTATAGATTTGATATAATACAATAAAAGCATTTAATAAAAAGAAAATATAAAATCATACCATAATTTGGAGACATAAACATTCAATTTGACAGCAGAAAAATTCAATATTCTAGATTTGTAGTAACTTAATTTTAGGCACAATAGGGGCAATAATTCAAAATTTTAGGATCTTAGTAAAGTAATTCGGGATAAATAAAGTTTGAAAACACATTATTTTCACAGTAAAGAACCAATTCAAAATCAGATGTTATGATAAATTTTTGGAACGAGATTTTGACAGATCCACCGATCGAAATAAGTTGAAATTCATAGAACAAAATAAATACAGAACGTGGAATCAGAATATAGATTGTTTCATGCCAACAATGAAGTTTTATTAAAATTTTAATATAGGTTAAAAGTAAAACGACGGGTGGCCAGATGAACAAAAAACACAAAAGTAAAAATTGCAATTTTAAAGAAAATTAGAAGATATTTTATGAATCTGTTTAGATAGGGAACTAAATAACAGAAAAAGGATTATTGTATATGAAAATGGGATATCAAAAATGCTGATTTATAAAGTCTAAAATATGTAGTGCTATGTCAAAATTAAAAACTATAAAATCAAGAACTGAAATCATTAAAGTCTATATTTGCAAGTGTAGCAAAATATTGTTCGGGAGTATAAGGTAAAGTCAAAAAGTAAAAAAATATATAAATTCAAAGATTTTGTTAAATAGTGATTGAAATCTAGTAGCAGAAGTATATCAGCAGTTAAAATCAAATTAAGAATCTAGTTTGGGAAGCTGAAAGTAAATATAAAATATATTCATGGTAGCAGAAATCATTTGGCAGTAAATAGTAAGGTCAGTAATCTTTGGTAGCAGAAATATTGCAGTAGATAACAGCATATAAGACATCATTTTAGGTGAGACAGCATTCATCATTGCAAGCATTTCAATGGGATAAAGTGAGACCATTTAAAAAAATGTTGTAAAGTGAATAAGGTATTTACCATTGAAGTTATTTAAACCATTTATTATATGATTTACATTTAGGTTAAAAAAAATAAATATTTAAAGAACATACATTTGGGAAATAATCATTTTAGTAACGGCGTAAAATTTGGATATTTAAAATGGCATTTGGGTGATCATTGATCTTAAAATTATATTGTTGCCCATAACTTAGAGTCATTTCGAAAACGCAAATCTTCTTAGATTACTCGTAATCACAAATGCAATTATAAGGTGTTTGGTATTCATATTTTCATATTTGTTTTATTGATTTGATTTATTTGTTGTTATTGATTTTGTCTGATCTTTATGATTTTACTTAAAGCATTTGAAAATAGTTTGATAATATATACTAAATAAATTTGGTTGTTTTAATATTGACAAAAGGTCAATTGGCACGTTAATAATATTTACAAAAACAAGTCTTAAGAGCTGGAGCAGTTTGTTTAGAGAAAAGAGTTTTTACAGAGTGGACAATTTTGAAAGTAAAAAAAATAAAAAGTCTAATCTAGTGGAGCTCATGTTTAATCTGTTCATTTCGTATTTGTATATAACTTGAAGTTTGCCTACCCAAGGCATATTTTTCATGGTTTGGGAAATACCTTACTGATGAGTCATTGTATGAGTTTTGTAGTAGTTTATAGCTGTCTTAGTGGTAGAATAAAAGCAAACCTTTTTAACTTACTTTGTGCGTTTTAGTATAGGTTGTTTTATATTGTAAATGTTATATTTACTCTAAGTATTAAAAAAATACTTCAACTGATATCTGAATGAAATAAAGTAAAACAATTTATTTATCAGTCGGAAATAAGATTAGGATTGAAAAAGAATGAATTATTTCTACTAGAGAAAAAATCAAATAATTATTTAAATAGTAATGTGTCATTGAATATTCAGACACAAATTTTGTCTTAGAGTTGTTATTGTGTAATATCTGAATCGTAACTAAGTTTTGATACACCGTTTTCAAAAGAAAAAACATAGACCTTTTAGAAACATTCCCATTTTATTTTATTATTTCATTATACACAAATACATTTATTTGAACCTAAGTTTTATTATCAATCATCCTCTGATGTTCTGATTGCAAATGAATGCATTCGTGTTTTTTGGGGTGATTTTCAATATGGTTCTTAAAATATGTCCTCATTATTGATTTTGATTTTTCAATCCATGATCCTCGTTTCTGTGTTGTTTTACCTGCATCCCCATTCTTTTTCTTTAGTTTATTGCTCTTCAAAATAATTAATTCATATAACATACCAATGTATTTGTTTTCACTCCGATCAATATGATGCAATATGGGGTCGTTTGTGTTTACGTAAATATGTTCAGCATATTGACAAATAATGGGGTTCTTTTTACTATTAAAGGATGCTCTATCGGCCTGCATTATTGGAAATACATCCTTCGTTCATATCAGTTTGTCATAGAATGTTTTTCAAGATAATTTATAAACCAACAAATCTTGGCACAAGTGAACACAAGTTTTAGAATGCATTCGAAGTGAAGATTTACAATATAACCCTTTACAATATGAACATGGTAAAAAGTCTTTATCTACGTTTAATTTCATCTTTTGGTCATAACACAATGTATTTGTCTGAACAGGCCTAATTTTTGTTCATCTGGTAGTGACAAGTTTCCTTCATTTCGTAACAAATTAATCATATTCTTTTTAGTTTTGCCACCTTTAGGAAACAGCTTAATTTTCTGAACTGAATATTGTTCGTCATGGTTTCGATACAAGTGTCTTGAGCAGTTAGTAATATCGCGATTGCAGTACATAAATGCATCTGTCTTTTTTATCCCACTTCCTATTATTCCTATCGCTTACTTCAAGGATTTTTTCACAACCTTCAACCATCCCAAAAGTCTATAAAATTTGAAAATTAAAGCATAAAGTAAGATAGTTATTTACAGTATAAGCATATACAGGGTATTCCATCTCAAACGAGCCACCTTGAATATCTTAGTTATTTTCAAAACTATTGTAATAAGAAAAAACATGTCGATTTTTGTTTCGAGGGGTAAATTTTTTGAGGTGAATTAGCGCTTGCGCGCATTCAACATAAACAGCCCAATTCAATGACCTTGAGATTTGAGATAGAGAAAATAGGTGTTGTATTATATCATTTGAAAGCCCTTTTTACGGACTATACCGCATTAATAAAAATTTTTATTACAATTTCTGTAATAAAAGAGTATTAAAAACAATACAGTACACTACAATGCCTCTAAAGCAAATATTCAAAGTGTCTTCCATTGACTTCCATACAATAATAGAACCGTGACTGAAAGCCGTCTCTGACATGGTTCAGCATAGTCGGTGTTATCTGACGATACTCCGCTATAATTCGTTGGCGTAGTTCATTCAAATTCTCAGGCTGAGTCATAAAAATTCAGGCCATTCTATAGGACCTCTTCTTCCAATCCAGCGACCAGGGTACTCCAAATCGAGGTATTGACGAACTGGTGCGGCGTAGTGAGGAGGAGCTCCATCTTGTTGGAAATGCAATTGCTCTTCATGTAGTAGAGGATCATTTTCTAATTCTTCAATTATCAATGCATTAATTTCATTTTCCAATATATTGTGATAAATTTCACCATTTAAATTACCAGGAATAAACAGGGGTCCCATTAGATGATTTCTCAAAAAACCCTGCCCAAATATTTAGTTTTACCGGATGTTGACTATGAGCTTCTCGAAATCAATTAAAATTTGTATCGCTCCAAAATCTACAGTTATGTCAGTTAACCTCCACGTGAACAGAAATAGTGCACTAATCCGGAAAGCAAACATTGTACAAGAAATTCAGGTTTTCGATCATACGCTGGGTCATAATTTCACAAAACTGTTGCCTTCGATTCCAATCATCCTCATTCAACTCATGAAGTAATTTAATTTTGTACGGATAGAATTTGTGCGTTACGTTACTCGAATAACTAGAATCGAAAGCAGAAGGCTACGAGAATTATACGAACCGACCTGAAGAGGGCAGGTGTGACTCTGCCGAAACGTCGTCATTTTACCATCGATCCCGGCAGGGATAAGTTATCAACTACGCGGATTAATTCCCGGAAACCACCTAAAACATTTAGTGCCCGTGAAAACTTAAAAACATATATATATATATATATATATATATATATATATATATATATGTTTTTAAGTCTGTTGATGCCTTTAAAGTTGCAACGTTACATATTTGAAACAAAAGTTTATATGATTTTTATTAGAAGTAAATAAGTTAAATCAATATACATCATTTTACTTCTTAACAGATATTATCCATCAATAATAACTTCCTTATTTTATTTACTGTTTCGCTATTATATTATAATAAGCCAAAAATTAGTAAACAGCATGTTGATTTTTTTAGGCACTTGCAAACACTCAGTTTAAAGTTCTTGAATTTGAATTTTGTAAAACTATGTGGGTTTGTAATTGCAAATATTTGAACAATACATGTGATTTCCCATGTATCATTTCCCGTTTATTACATATAGTAGTGTTTCATTCAAAATTCATCGTACCTTCATCAGAAATTTGCATCACAGGCAATTAGTAGATGAAGTGAACTCAATTTGATACATCAAAGAAAAGCCTGAAAGGCTGTGATTAATACATAGAGATAGAAAGAGCGATATATATAGATATATACATGTCATATGAAACAGGTTCGGTCTCCGGTTAAACAATAATTGGGATGTAATTGAGGCGACAAAGTGTCCACGTACACATTTGCGACACCTCTGCGGACGCAATTATGTAGGCTATTCGACAAAATAGGATCTAATTATTAGGAATCCCTGACCGCAAATATCACAATGGGGGTGAATTTTTTTGAGATTCGCACCACAGTTTTCAATTAGATATATTTTTCATTTTTGGCACTTGTCTATTTTTGACAACAATAAATGTTTGTTTCTCTTATAAAGTAAATATTACAGTGAACATTAATTAAGGCAATTGATGTGCGAAAGAACTAATTATAACTGAGGGAGAGACTAGATGAAAAGTTACCGAATATGTATGAGTACAAAAGTAGTCCATGTCAATTGGTAGAATTAAAAATTAAATATAATAGTTTCAACGATACCCATCAGAGGTTTATGAGTATGTGAGCATAGATCTATATCATCGAATCATAAATCGATATACAGTGAGCACCCCCACTGAACTGTTGCAGGTGTTGCTGCTACGAGATCGTTCGAGGTTTCTGTTCTGATCCTGTTCAGCCAACTCCGTATTTTCTTAGGTAAGTCCATGCCACCAAGGAGAGATAGTTAGGTCAACCTGGGCTGAGTGGATGCATACCTTAGGAGAGGTCTTTTTGGCGTTCCACTCTTCATCCATATTAAATGATCAGGCAGGGTAAAGGTTTATTTTCCAATATAGTTTTCCGCGATTTCAGTCTTATGTATGGTAGATGCTCCAAAGTGTCATGAACATCAACGGATTATTTTTTTTCACAGATTGCCTATTAACTGGCGTCGTCTGGAAATGCAATATTAACAGCAACTCCAGGACATCGGCGTGAACTAGAGTACCCGACACTATTCGGATTGCTTCCATAAGCTAGATGTGTATCTTTTTCTTAGAGTTGTTGTCTTCATATCCACACTGGTATTTTCGAGGTGATTTTTGTATGTCAAGGTTCGATCTATAACTATTCACAGATTTCGGATGACGATTATGTTTTAGTATTTTGCCCCCAAAAGTTGCCATTAAGTTCAGTAATATTTAGAAAGACTACGCTTACTTCAGTTCTGGGCCAGTCTAAACTAAAATGAAAAACGTCAGAGAAGACATAATGAAAGGAAATCGTCAAGGTACAGTAGATAACGGGTTTTTATTTTTTTATGAAACCATCCAGTTTGAAACTATTCCAATACCCAAAGGGTAAACAAATGAAAAAAAAGTGATTATACTAAAAGGCTCTGCGGAATATCTCCAACATATTCTGCTAGTGCAATATGGAGATTTTTGTAAATTTAATTTTGTCCTCCAAAGAATCAATTTTTAAGCCAATTTTACTACTAAGTGTAACTCCGAACAACCAAAATCATAGACACTGAAATCCAGACAATCCTGATGATGGGCTGCCTAAGTTCACGTTTAATCCAAAGAATAAGATATTGTAATGTTTTTATTTGCGTGATCAATCCTCAGGAGGAATCTTTTGCCATAGAGGTACTTGTAGAAATGCCCCACCCCTTTTACCACAGCCAAAAGTTCCCTGCGAGTAACTCAGTAATTCCGTTCTGGCTTGCTTAAGGTCTTGCTGAAATATTCGATGACTTTCTCCTGGCTCTCTTGGGTCTGCGAAAACACCGCACTAATTCCCACATTGCTTGCGTCTGTATCCAAGATGAAGTTCCGATCTCGTAGAGGATAACTTAAAATGGGAGCACTGGTCAATGCACTTTTCAAGGTCTCGAATGATCGCTGGCATTCATCGTCTCACTGGTACCGCACCGTCCCTTCTGTGCTTCTGTGAGTCTAGTGAGTGGCTTAGCGATATTAGCAAATCTTGCTACATACCGACGATAGTACGTGCATAACCCCCAGGAAACTTCTTAACTAGTGAATGTCTTTAAGTATTGGCCATTCCTAGACAGCTTTGATTTTCTGTTTATCAACAGCGGCTCCCTCTGCGGAAACCACATGTCCAAGATATTGCACCTCTTCTTGGAACAGCTGACACTTGTTCGGGCTTAACTTTAGTACGGAACTTCGAAGTCGCCGAAATACCTCCTCCAGGTTCCTCACGTGGTTCCTCCATGAAAGCCCTTTAGACACTGTTTCCATCAATCTTTCAAACGTCGTTGGAGCATTATACAACCCAAACGGCATCACCGTGAGTTGGTTAAGTCCTGAGCCGATGGTAAAAGCAGTCTTTTCTCAGGCTTATTTAGCAAGTTCCACCTACCAATAACCGCTCTTCAAGTCTAGTATGGAAAACATCTTCGATGCAGCCAACGTATCTAGGGTGTCGTCTATTCTTAGAAGGTGATAGCTGTCTTTATTCGTAGCGTGGTTTAATGGCCGATAGTCCACGCATAATCGGGTCGACCCATCTTTCTTTTTAACCAAGACAACTTGAGAAGCTATTTGATGGTTCAATAACACCTTCTTCCTCCATCTTGCGGACTATCCTGTCGGCTTCTTCTCTTTTAGCTAGGGGTGGTCTTCTCGCTGACTGACGAATAGGTAGAGCGTCCCTGGTATTAGTTTTATATTTTACTAGATCAGTTCGTCCTCTTTTGTCGTTCCTTACATCGAAGATATCCTGGTAGTTTCTAACGATGTCTCTCAATTTTGCTTTCTGGTTTGGTTTGGTCAAATTCTTAGCTGAATCGGTGATAAGTCTTTTCAGTTCCTCAAATAGTTTACCTGGTGATATTTTTGCATGCTCTATAGACGAAACTGTTGAACAATGGCCCACAGTTGTTCGATTCTTTCGCACAACCGAGTAATGATTCAGGTTCATTACTCTTACTGGCACAATTTCCTTGGCACGAAAGGTCTTACCCAAAGCGATACCTCTACCTACATTTCCGTCGTTATGTTCGGGATCAAACATCATCACAGTCCCAGCTTTAGCTTTCCCACCTAGGCAAGCATCTACAATGATTACAGCTCTTTCCGGAACATTTACATCCTCTGCTAAGATTGCTCGATGCATTATGTCGTCTTTCCCATGGAGCACCACTTCTTCGTCATTCACTCGCAGAATTACATCTTTTAAAATTTAACTCGAATCCCTTGGAGCACATGACATCCATTCCGATGATGACTTCGTCTTGAAAGTCTGCCACTAATGACCGGTGTTGGAATGTTGTATTTCCCAGGACTATTTCAACCTCTATTTCACCATGGACTTTTGTTGTTCTCCTGTCGCTGTTCGCAGTTTTCACTTTGTTGGTTTTATCATTGTCTCTAAAACAATGTTGGGTCTCATAACTGTTTTTGTCACACCTGTATTCAGCAGCATTGCACATTGCTTCTTATTAGTAAAGCTATATGCAAAGACACCGGACGAATGCCGATTCCACGAACTGTCGGAAGAATACCTGTCGCAATATAGAGGATTTTACATGAGGAATAATGTATGGGTTAGAATATTTTCTAGGTGAACATACAGTATGTACAAAGAAAGCGAGATTGTAAATTTATATTTATTTATTTAGCGTATGACTTTAGTACACAACAGTTTTACATTATATTACAGCAGTACGTATAAAGTAAAAATATTATGGAATAAATATGAAATATAATAAAATAAAATTGCTAAAATTGTATAAACCAACTTAGTAACAAATAAACATTTAGTCCCTTTATGTTCTCGATTGCCCAGGTTGTTGCTTACAGAAAATCTCAAAAATCTTCCGCACAAGTCTCTCAGAAGCACGACATTGTAGTGGAGCGTTTTCCATCTATCATTCGTCCATGCATAACTTTTTAGTGTGCATTAATGTCCATATCGCCAAGTTTGTTAGTCGAAAGTGGTGTTTTTTTGACGATGTCATATGATATTGTTATAAAAATCTATCCAGTCCGTCCCTGGTTTCATTCCGTGAGACATCAATCGCTGGGATAGAAAAAAAAAGAAGAGCTAGAAGGTTCGGATAGGAAAAAAATTTATCTCGCAATAACTTGACAACTGCAAAATTGATACTGGATTGTATGACAGGATTCGACACTCATTTTAAAAGGAGCGGCCCATCATCGCAGCAGGCAGTTAGTGCGGCAAAGAGCTTATTTTGTATTATTATTGTGATATTCGAATCAGCTGTTGTGTATATTTGATGTAAATAAAAATTCTAGAAAGTGAGAGTGAAAATTAGTTTTTAAATTTTAAATGAACCCACGGAGTATATTACAAATTTGGTGATCAGAAGTGCAGGATTAAGTGAAGTTATAATCGTAATTTGATTTATGGAAACCCGAAGTATGGAAAAAGAAAAAATGGACAAGACTACCAAAAAAATATTTAAACAGATTACTGATGAACTAGAATAAAAAATTACCCAGATTCTGGGAAAAAGAGACAAAAAAGAGAAACAACATCTGGAAGAAATTCAGCAAATGTTAGTGAAATCTATAGATGAAAAACAACACAATTTAATTGAAGGATTATTCTAGAAATTTGGAATATAACAAGAACAAATTGAATTATCCAGAAAAAACGAATCTAAAATATTAGAAGAAAAAAGACAACTGCATATGCAACTGCAATTTGAATAATTAATGTAAATAGTATCGCAAGTTAATGATCCTTAAAAGTAACATGGACACTCTTGAAATCAAAGTAGATGACATCGATTCCATCCAGAGCCAGGTGAAATGTGAAATCAGTTCCAGTAAAAACAAGGTACAAAGTGAAGAAAGTGAAGTACAAGATAAAATCATTGCGATCCAAAACAAGGTAGAAACAGAAATAAAAAAAATGCAACAGGATTTCCAGCGAGGAAAATACCAGAAACCATGAGTACCAAAGGTTCCGTTAGCTAACCACCCACATTTGATGGCAGCTCATCTTGGCCCATATATAAACGGCAATTTGAAGCGGTGGCTACAGCTAATGGATGGGATAACCAAGAAAAATCTACGTCTCTTGTAATTTCCTTAAGAGGTCCGGCCTTGGAACTCCTCCACAGCATTCCAGTCGATGAACAAGGCAATTTCGACAAAATCATCGCCACTCTGGACAAGAGATACGACGATCAATCGTTGAGCCAGGTATACCAAGTCCAATTCAGTGGAAAAACGCAAAATCCGGTGAAAGCCTCCAAGAATTCGAAGCAGAGATTAGACGGTTAGTACACTTGTGCTACCCAGACCTCCCAGAGGAAACGAAAGACCAGTTGGCCACACAGAGTTTCATAAACGGCATCAAAGATGTGGAAGTACAAAGAAATTTAAGACTGAGTGGCGTCAAAAAAGTAAGGAAGCAATACTTTGGGCGTTAGAAGTAGAGGACGTCATGAACATGTCCAAGCCGAGGGTCAGGGCAGTTTCCTGCAACCAGGAAGAGACAGAGTCACCATTTCAAGCATTGTTGGCTGGTAAGAACAAACTATTAGTACAGTCACACAGAACTGATACCAGAAGAGTTGTTACCGTTGTGGACGGACAGGGCACTTTCAACGCGACTGCAGAGTTAGGCTACCTAAACGATCACCGACCAGGGGTAACCAACAGAATAGCCACATGTCTAGGGACCGTCAGCCGGCCAGCATAAAGGGGCGAATGCTGACTAACCCTCCACCAGCACCCAAAACGTTATCCATCCTGGGATTTTGCCGAGATAGCAGCAGCCTGCTCATCAGGGGTACCATCAATGACAGAGCAATTACCATCACCATCGACACCGGCG
Source organism: Octodonta nipae (assembly GCA_034190945.1). NCBI lineage: Eukaryota > Metazoa > Arthropoda > Insecta > Coleoptera > Chrysomelidae > Octodonta > Octodonta nipae. The sequence goes on from CM067217.1 coordinate 123,133,931, forward strand.
CAGCTGCGTCCATCACCAAGTCCAGGGTCTTGACGGCTTCGGATATCCGATCAGCTAACAACAACATCCAGCTCAGAACCGTCACCTGCGAGTCCATGTCAATACAGGGTGAGGCAGATGTCGTGCTACAGATAGTGGACAACATGACTCGGCATAGGCTCCTGGTAGCGAATATTGAGGACGATTTTATACTGGGTATGGACCTAATTAGCCAGCATGGATTTATGTTCGACCCGACTTTTGATGTTCTTCGGTTCCTAAATAAGGCATTTGTATTGATTGTATTGTATTGATTTAATTGGACGGGCTATAGTTAAAACCGGACGAGATATACCAATTAGAATCATGAATTTGTCCAACAACGACATTAGAATTGCCAATAATCAAGAGATAGCTTATTTCGAGCCAGTAGAGACCATCATCAATTGCTAAAAAGAGTACCAGACGTCAGTGAAGAAGACAGAGTCAGTAACGAGTTCCTACAACAGTTTGCTGACCATTTGAAACACCTGACACCAGAGGAACAGAAGAAAGGCAAGCAATTTATAACAAATCACTGACAAATTTTTAACAAGATGGAATCACCGGTCGCACCAACATCATCCAGCACAGAATTGATACCGGGAAGGTTCAACGCATCAGAATACCACCTAGACGACTACCATTGGGGCAACAACAGGCTGTCGAAGAAAACATCGAGTCCATGTTACAAAATGGAGTCATTTAGCCATCCATAAGCCCACGGTACGGTCCCGTAGTGCTAGTTAAAAAGAAGGATGGAACCACCCGATTTTGGGTGGATTACAGAAAGCTGAATGACGTCACCAAGAAAGACAGCTATCCACTACCCCGAATTGAGGACTCTGACCACACTAGCAAGCTCCCCTTGGTTGTCCACACTAGACCTAAAGAGTGTATATTGGTCTACACCAAAACGACAGAGGGAAGACAGCGTTCTCCACTACTAAAGGGCTGTTTCAGTTCATGGTCATGCCCTTTGGGTTATGTAATGCTCTCGGTACATTTGAGAGGTTAATGGAGTATGTACTAAGCGGGTTAACATGGAGGACTTGCATAGTATACCTCGACGAGATTCTGGTCATGGGTCAGACATTCGACGACCATCTGAATAACCTGGGCGAAGTATATATATATAGCGACTGTTTTACAGCCTTGACCGTTTATCGCAATTCGAACGCCATTTTTGTTTATTTTGCCGGGAGTCTATTTCAATATCTCTTCTACTCATGGCTATATTAATTCCTTTTGCCCAAGATTTCTTTGATCTTCCTTTCTTTCTTCTGCTTTTTGGTACCCATTCCCAAGTCTTCCTCGGTAATCTCTCATTGCTCATTCGTCTCATGTGTCCGTACCAAGAAAGTTGTTTTTTCTCAATATTATCTGTTAATGTTGTTTCTATCTGCACCATCTGTTTGATTCTATCTGTTCTTACATAGTCATGTAGTGTTAGGCTACAGCACCTCCGCCAAAAATCATTTTCGACAGCATTAACTCTGTTTTGCAATCTCTTATTTATTGCCCAGATTTCTGAGCCATATGCAACTGTGCTTTCTATCAACGTTGTAAATAATATATATTTTTGTTTTTCCCCGAACGTCTTTACTCCATAATATTGAGTTTACCTGGCTTGTGATGGCTTTCCCTCTACCTATTTTTTGTAATATGTCTTTTTCCTCATTTCCATCTTCCTTCAATGTAACTCCCAGGTATTTATATTCTTTTGGTATTTCTTATAATTTTGCCATCTATGTTTAAGTCTTCTCCGGCGTCTCCTACTGTCATATATTCAGTTTTTTCTGTATTGAATTCAAGACCCCACTTGTTATATTCTTCCACGGTTTTCGAATCATATATGTCATATCTTCAACATCTTCTGCTAGGAACACTTGATCGTCTACAAATAATAAAGTAGGTATCTTACTTTCACCAAGTTGTAATCCCATTCTACTACATTTTTGTAAACCATTGTTTCAAAGCTCTGTTTATGTAAATTTTGAAGAGTGTTGGTGAGAGGCAACATCCTTGCCTTAGACCTTTATTAACTTGAAAATATTCTGAGTATAATTGTCGCGTCTTGATAACACGTGTGCCATTGTTATTTTTGGATATCTTCTCCATATTTCTCTATTATTATTCTTTCCAACTCGTCTATTGAAATCATCCAGTAGGAATATATCCCTCCGACTCCCAAAAATGTTTATTACTTCACCTAGTTCTACAAAAAAATTCTCTTTTATATCTATTATTGCGTCATCAGTTGGAGCACATATACCCACTATTACCAGCTCTTGTCAACGATACTACTGGGTAAATTACTTCGAAGACGTCAGAGCTTGGTGCCGGAAATGTGACACCTTTGCAGCCAGTAAGGGTCCGAAGACCCGGACCAAGGGCAGAATGCAGCATTACAATGTAGGCGTCCCATTTGACAGAATTGACATCGATGTCGCCGGTCCGCTTCCCGAGCCTGAGAGGGGAAACAAATACATTTTGGTCGCAACGGATTACTCCCCAAATGGCCTGAGGCATATGCGATACCCAACCAAGGCCAACCACGGTAGCGACGGTGCTAGTAGAACAGCTATTAAGCAGGTTAGGCGTCCCGAATGAACTACATTCAGACCAGGGGCGTAACTTCGAATCGAATGTATTCCAGAAGGTCTGCACTATGTTGGGGATCAGCAAAACGAGAACAACAACATTGCACCCACAGTCAGATGGAATAATTCAACAGGACCTTGGAACAACACATCCAAGGTCGTCAGTAATGTCCCAAGAGATTGGATTTGTTGCAGCCCTCAAATCTTCCATTTTGAAATGGGTGGTTTGAATAAATTCATTTAGCTTTTGTAAATTAATGATAAACCTATTAGACTTATCCGGTTTTTCAACTAGAAATTAGGACGACACGAATTGGCCTTCGCAATCTATGCATGTTTCGATTGCTTTCTTGGTCAAGAGGATGGCAATTTCTTGATTAATTTTTTCCAATTGTTTCCCGAAGCTGTAATGACATACTTTTGAAAGTTATATTATAGCCCTTTAAGCAGGAGATAATAAACTCATCATTCGTAATTTTTTCTTATTCTTCAATAAAATTCATTAGTCTACCTGCGATAAAGTTTTCTTTTCTACTTCTTCGGTATTCGACTCGACGTTTGGGTTGTCGAGCGACTCACTGTCGGGGCCGACCTTGCTTGGTGTGGCCTCGGTTTATATTTCACGTTGGTGAATTGTCTCCTCGGATAGTAGCCCAACTGCCTGGCTTTCCCAGGTGGGCCCCTCCAGTTTCCCTGAGCAGTGGGTTTTTTTGTTGATGGTTTCTCAGGAGCTTTGAGAGATGCTGCTACTTTCTTAATATTTTTGGCATCTTTCACTTGTTCAGTCAATTTAGCACCATACAGTCACTCATCAGAAACCGTGGCTTCTAATGTGGATTTGATGTCTTTATCAAGGTTGGGCGTGATAAAGGATTTTCTACTGAGTGTTGATTAAACACATCTGCAAGAATTTTTCCTGAGTCCCAGAGGTATTTCATAAGTTGTGTATGATCCACTCATCCTCAGGGTTCTCCATCAACATTGACATGGCTGTACCCAGAGAAATAAGAGCTGTACCCACAGCATTCTGGGTCTCAGCGAAGTGTTGGTCTCTCTTTTTGGCTACCTCTGTTAGGTGGCTTACGATTTCTAGGTTGACTTTAGTTGCCTCTGTACGAAATTTTTCTATTCGACAGTACTTCTTAAGTAGTTCCTGTCGAGACTCCTTTGGCAAGCCCTTGGACATCCAGTTAGACCACTGTTTTTCAATAGTGTCGTCAATCCTTATTACAGAGTCTGTAGATGGGACCTCCTCCCCCATCATTTCCAGAAATTCTTGGTTCCAATCCTGTGGATCCAGATTAGATTCCTCGTTCTGGTAAATCGTATTGATTGTTGAGTCTTGCTCAACTTCCGGGGGAGAAACCGGTTCTTCTACAGTCGCAGTTTCATCAGACTCTTTATTAGATCTGTCTCCTGCGTTTTCTTTATTAGCCTCAATATCTGAAAATAAGGAAAAAAATATATTTCTCCTTTTTGTATATATATATATATATATATATATATATATATATATATATATATAGATACGTATACTTTTTGTATATGTATTTATACCAGAGGCATTGAGTTAATTCTTTTTGAGCGTCACTCTACTGAGGCAATATATATACATATATATGCCCTATATGTACAGCCTGTTGTTTTTTTTTCATATATATATATATATATATATATATATATATATATATATATATATATTAGAAAAAAGGGCTAAAGGCTAAAGCTAAAGCTCGTGTGGAGCTGCCCAAGAATTATGAATGTTCGTTTGGAATATTCATACTGTTGTGTATTAATTTGTCTTTCTTACCTGCAGTGTCGTTTCTTTTATCTTTTTGACTTTGAATAAATTCTCTCACGCAGTCTGAGAGATTATTTATTTGATCCTGCATAGCCTTTAGTTTTTTGCTGGTTTTTCGATCTTCCCGATCTCGTTCTCTTGATCGTGAGCGTGATCTCTTCTTAGTCATTTTGTAAAATTTTAATTAATACCTAATTATTTTTATTAGATAATTTTCTTAACGTCTGAAGCGTTCTGCACAACAAAACAATATGACGACCGATAGAGGCCCTCGTGAGCGGCTGGCCCGACACGCGGGAATAGTTTTTGAATTTAAAATCTAAACGTTGTGAAGTTTAAGCATACTTAACAGTACTACAAGTAATCAATCATCGAGAACGAGACGCGTAGTATAATTGAGTTTTGTTTTCGTTCAATCATGTTGTCCACTGTAGTTGGTTGCGCCTTATAAATAATGTCTTTTATTCGTTCTGTGTTAACTGTGTTAGATATTTACTTTTGAGTACGAATAAATCAGTGTTTATGCCTGACCAATTACACAAGGAAACATGACTGCACGAATTCAAAACGCAGTAAATTTTATTCCATTTTATGTTTTGCAAAGTGTTCCAAGGTTTAATGAAAAGGAGTTCAAGATTTTTTCTTGAAAATCTAATCTATTTTCTGATTATTCTAGAATGTCTATTCGATTTAGAATTCCGGCTTAAAAAAACATAGCATTTTCGCGAAGGGTGTTCTTGCAAACGATGCATTAACGAAGAAGTGGTTTTTATTTCTTTATATTAGCCAAAATCGGATAAGCCCAACCAGAGTTATAAATACTTTAATCAGAAGATAAAATTTTCCTTTTTATTTCACTTCCTATGGTAAAAAGTGGTAAAACAAAAAGTTGTCTAATTTCAGTTGCATTATAACGGTAATATCGGTTTGACACCTTACAACATTTTTTTTCAAAATCTGCTCTTTTTAATCTTACCATAGCGTTACTCCCCTTATCGGAAGCGTGAGAAACTTATAAATTATTTTCAGAAATTGCTCCTCATCACTTTCCCTATAATATTTTTTTCCAAACTCTGCGAGATTTAGTTCTTGCTATAAAGTATCTTACCAAACTGCTTTATTTAACATAAGCAACTAGCAATTAAAAAATTATAAAAATTATAATATTTGTAATCAAACAAAGAATTGTGTTGGAGAGTTTTAAATAAAACAATTTCTTATGAAAGACTTTTATGACCCTCTTTCCTAAAACTAATTAATCAACTATCTGAAGTTGTTTTTTTCTTCTATTTTTATCGGAACAGTTAATTTGTACAGAGGGTAAATTTTGTGGACAATTGCAGGTTTCATGTTACTGAAGAGCTTCCATGCTGCGATTGTTAATTTGTGAACAAATTGGATGTTGTTTGGCTTCAAACATTTCTAAACATACTCGGAATTTTCTGCGGCACGGGTTGAAAAATAAACAATTTTCTGATGTGAACAAGTTATTTTTATTGTTTTGGTGCTACCGGCAAAACTAGTCGATTACTCGTTTGTTATCTTTTCAGATTTATTTTTAGGTCACTAACATTTAATTGCTCTAGTATATGAAATAATACTTAATCATTTGAGAGATTTCAATGCAATATAGGACCTTTCTGTATTGATGAGAAAGTGTGAGCAGCAAAAATTAAGGCAGTATTTTATTTATTTTTTGTTCAGAACCCTTCCATTCAAAATTTTTTTTATATAATATGTACTTTATGGGAGAATGTAGAAGAACGAAATTTAGTGAAAGCTAATAAAATATCCGCGATTTTTGTATAAAAATAACGTCTAAAATATTTTGGGTGAAAACTTTTTAGTGTTCTTACATTTTCTATTTTTAATATTAATTTAATTAAATAATTGTGAAAAATAAATTAATAACAAGTACTCAGATTTTCACAAATTTCTCGAGTCAGAAAGTTTGCATAACAACTAAACAAAACATTCTAGGATGAATAGTTTAAAAATATTGTAAATGATTAAATTACACAACTTGAACAATAAATTAATTACAATAATAAATTATAATAACCCCAAGAACCACAACAACACTCACCAATACGGTCACAGAATCAACGTGACCATCACCAACGGAGTCAAACGAGAACGAGAACTCCACCCGCAGAAAGTGTTGCGCAAGATCAACAGCCAGCGCTCACTCAGGCGGAACTGAAAAGACAGCGCATGAAATGGTCTACCGCCATGAATGAATTTATAATGCGCACGTTTTACAGAATTACGAACCTTGGCCAGGATAAGACTGGATATCGCCAAATACTCCATCAAGAATTCTGTCGTGAGTACCCAGAGCTTCAAGTTACCGAACAGAGAGTCGTAAATCAATATCGTGTCATCTTGAGAAATGGCGTTATTTCGCCTGATCAACTGGATACAATAAAGAGCGAAGTTGATCGCGAATTATATGGTCGAAATACAAAAGCTCCAGAGCCTGAAACACCTTTGGCGCAAAGAGCGGACGAGACTCAAAAACTTCATCAAGAACAGCCAGCCACCGATGATCTGCTTGAGAAAATCCAAGCAGAAATGGAAAGAGCTCTTATAGAGTATAGTGGAACAGATCCATTGAATAGACCAACTCTTCCCAAACTAAGATCTTCTAAGAAACTGGGTATCATCTTGCAGGCCATGAACAAATTGATCTTGCCAAACTATGTTTTAGGTGCTAATACCTTAGAGTCGCTACACACAATCATCTACTGTGCTGCAATTTCCATCTGCAGAACAATTGGGGTCGCAATAAGACCAAAGCAAGACCCTCCTCAATTTAGACAAACATTGCGAATACCACCTTGGCAAGGAAGGCTAGAAGGGAAAATTAATTCTCTTCGGACATTGGAAGACTGACCGAGTACCAACGAGGGGTCAGGAATAACACAATAGAAAGACTTGTCAAGACTATCGTGGACAATAACCGAATACACTCTCAGTGGGATGGAGAAAACATCACATCTCAGCAGTGTCTGGACAGTCTACGGCAAAAACTTTCCGTCTACAAAAGTCGATTAAGAAGGTACAAAACCAGTAACCAACGGAAAGTAGACAACGCACTATTCCGAAAATCAGAAAATGAGTTTTTTCTATAAAACTCAACAACATCAATAATAATGAAAGTCCTAGTTATCCCAGTAAAACAGACATCGAGGAATTTTGGAAAACACAGCTTTCCACAACAATCTTCTATAACTCCAAAGCCAGCTGGATTAATGAAGAGGAGGCTGCATTTCAGAACTGTGATGGCATGCAACACCTACCAGTTACTATGGAAGACACATCCAACATAATGAAGCACCTCCATAACTGGAAAGCACCAGGACCAGATGGTGTGCAAAATTACTGGATCAAGAAACTCTACGCAACCCACGAAACACTAACAGCCCTTACAAATGACGTAATTACCCACCCACACAAGATGCCTACTTTCCTTACACACGGTGCTACATACCTTTTACCAAAGGACAACCTATGTACACAGGACTCAGCAAAGTACCGACCAATCACTTGCCTTCCAACCTTATACAAACTCATAACATCGTGCATTAATCATCGCATTTTCAAACATTGTGAGCTGAACAACATAATTACTCAACAACAAAAAGGATGCGCGAAAAATTCTTCAATGGGCTGCAAAGAACAACTGATAATTGATTCCGTTGTCTGCAATTAAGCCCACATCAAACGACGAAATCTCTACATGGCATATGTGGACTACAAAAAGGCATTTGACTCAGTTCCACATGATTGGCTCATTAAGGCACTGAAACTCTATAAAGTGAATAATTGTATTATTAACTTTTTAGAATATGCCATATCTACCTGGCAAACCAAAATCTCACTGAATGAAGCCAACTGTTCGATACTAACAGACCCTATTCCAATCAAAAGGGGTATATTCCAGGGAGACTTTCTTAGCCCGCTGTGGTTCTGCCTGGCTATGAGCCCTCTCTCAAACAAACTGAACTCGACAAATTTTGGGTTCAGTCTCAAACACAACAACGTACAAGCATTAAAGATAAACCATTTGTTATACATGGACGGCTTAAAGTTGATGGCAGCTACGAAACAACAGCTGCATGATATGCTTAAAATAGTAGAAGGGTTCTCTAGTGACATCCATATGAAATTTGGCCTAGACAAATGCCGAATTATTAATATAGTTAAAGGCAAAAATACAGCAGGGGCACTTCGAAATGGGAGATGGCACCTCAATTGAATCTATGGGGGAAGGTCATACTTATAAATACCTTGGAATAAAGCAGGCTCAACGTATTGATCACTTGACTATGAAAAAGGACCTAACCGCAGAGTTTTATAGAAGGGTACGACGACTGTTGAAAACCAAACTAAACAGTAAAAATCTGTTTCAGGCTATTAACACCTATGCATCTTCAGTGCTCAATTACTCTTTCGGTATAGTTAATTGGTGAAACACTGACATTGAAAAATTACAACGAAAAGTTCGAGTTTTACTAACAAAAGCTCAAGATCACCATCCAAAGAGCTCTGTTGAACGTACAACTTTACCACGGTATGAAGGAGGAAGAGGATTGGCAGATCTAAGCAAACTATTAGATCAACAAATTTCTATTTTGCGTAGTCATTTCCAGAAACTCGCAGAATTTTCTGATCTACACAGAGTCATGTGCCAGGTTGATGACACAACAACACGTCCAATTACACCACCAGACCACTGATCAAAAACTGCTGAAATGAAAAGAGAAGCCTCTTCATGGAAGACATATAAATGACGTTAACCAAGATTATGTCGACAGTGCAGCGTCGAACTACTGGTTGATCTCTGGTCATATGTTTCCTGAAACGGAAGGCTTTATATTGGCAATCCAAGATCAAGTAATCCCAACTAAGAACTATCTAAAGAACATCGTTATAGACCCTTCTATTAACAACGACAGATGCAGGTACGGTTGCCAAACATCTGAGTCTATCCAGCATATCACAGGAGGTGGTCAAGCGTTCGCTGCAAGTGAATATAAAGAACGACACGATGCCGTGGCTAAAATACTGCACCAGGAATTAGCACTGAAACTTGAACTATCACAGTCGGTAAGATTACCATACTATAAATACAAACCAGAATCTGTATTAGAAAATAACAACTCCAAGCTGTACTGGGACCGCACGATACTGACTGTTGCTCACAATAGACCAGATATAGTTTTGATAGATAAAGTCGGTCGGAAAACAACTTTAATTGACATAGCTATTCCTAACAACAATAATATAAATATAAAGCAGGCTGAGAAAATAACCAAATATAGGGATTTGGAATTTCAAATAAAGACTCAGTGTGACATGGACAACACACGAACTGTACCAATTGTTATGTCAACGACAGGACTAGTCCCAAAACATCTATTAAACAATTTAAAATACCTCGGTCTGGACGAACATCTTTACTAACAAATGCAAAAAGCCCTCCTTTTAGGAACAGGCCGGACGGTCAGGAAATTCATGGGAAACTGCCGCCACAACTCCAACCACGGGCCTGAGAACCTGGCAAGGGCTCCCACAGAGCTAAACACTTTTGATATCTAGGATATCTGTGGTTTAGTGAATTTTCTCCTAAAGACATGCCATGGCGTGCCTTAGAGGGAGTGTGCTGCAATACATTGTATGGTCAAGTCGGGATAATAATAATTAATAAATTACAAATACAGAGCAATATAAAATTTAACAAAATACCAAAAGCAATAATTATAAAAAAAGGAAAAATGAGGCCCTCTTCTTCGCATTGAATTCCCCATTTTTTAGCTGATCCAGGGTTATTATTAATAATCGTATTTGCTGCGATAATCAAAATGCCATAATAATTTCATCGAGGATAGAATAAAGTAACGTTTTAAGAAAACTCCAAATACAAAAATCCAACGGACACATTTCTGTAAATAAGAAAAAAATCCACAATATTTATTTATTATTAACCAGAAAAATTACATTACAATGTATAATTAAAATTATAATAGTAGTGTGTAACCCACAGAGAATTAAACCTCACCTAACTAATTAAGATTTAACAAAAACAGATTTACGTAGAAATGCATATGCCATATACACACATATATACATATTAAGACATATATATATATATATATATATATATATATATATATATATATATATATGTTATGTAAGTTTATACTATGAACTTAGCACGAACTTATATCGCAACGACAATACAACATTCCCAGCTGAGTCAGCGACACGTGGAGTATCACATTACAGTACCGCCGAGCATCCGTGGGAATCGCCGTGTCGACAGTGGCAATTCAGCATTCATTAGGTTATATATTGTAAAATCTCTCTTGTTTGTTATTCATTATTACTCAGTTACTCTGTCAGTTTATATTGTTATTTTCATTTTTAAAGTTATAATTTTTGTATTGTTATTAATAAAACATTTTTTAAAAAGTTAGTATTGAGAAGTGTGATATAACAAATTGACGCAGTCAGTAGGATCCGTCAACGTTACTAGAACACGAGCTTACTTCTAACTGGTAGCGGCGGATTCCTATCCCTCAACGGAGCAAAGAACCTGGAAGAAGTCCCAACTGCGATAACAAGGAGAACACGGATCTTCCAATGTTCCTGTTGATGTGAGTAGTAGTGAATCGTCTAACGTTTAATTTTAATAATAATTGATTGATTTTTATATTTTGATTATTTGATTTTTATTCAATTCAGTGAATTCAATTATTGATTTAATTAACTGCATTGATATTTTATTTGATTATTTTGATTTTTATTCATTCAATTAAGTGAATTACTTGATTTATTAGTTGTATTTACATTTATTTAATTATATACCATTCTATCATCCAAATAACTTTGGTATTTTTACAAACTCATTGATTACTGATTTTTGTACAATTTTATTGATACTATTTTTCTATACCTTTTATTATTTTTGATTTGAACCTTTTTCGTTTAAAATTCTATTAAATCAAAATGGCACAATCACAGAACAACACGGTTGTCAATGAAACTGAAAAATATACGTTGTCGAAAATATTTTCAATAATTCCAGAGTTTGAAGGCGACCAAATTTCTCTGGACATATTTATACATGCGTGCATTTGCGCGTATAACATGTCTACTGCTGAGCAAAACTACTTGTTGGTAATTCACATCAAAAATAAATTAAAGGGAAAGCGGCGCAGTTAATTAACTCTATAAACCCCGCGTCATATCTCGAAATTAAACAACTCCTAACTCTTCACTTTGGGGATTCTCGTGATCTTTCCTCATGAATACACGACCTTCAACGGTTAAAACAACTATCCAATGAGTCTCCCCTAACATTCTATAATAGGCTTCAAGTATTGAGTGCAAAAATGCACTCATTTATCCAAAAAGCTCCTAGTCTGAGCACAAATTTATTGATAATTGATTTTTACACCATTTATTTTATTGATAGCATTTTTCTATACTATTTTATTATTTTGATTTGAACCTTTTTCGTTCTTGCATTCTATTAAATCAAAATGGCACAAGCACAAAACAACATGGTTGTCGAAGAAACTGAGAAATATAGGTTGTCGGAAATATTTTCGATAATTCCAGAGTTTGAAGGCGACCAAATTTCTTTGGCCACATTTATTCATGCTTGCAATTGTGCGTTTAATATGTCTACTACCGAACAAAAATACTTGTTGGTAATTCACATAAAAAACAAATTAAGGGGAAAAGCGACGCAGTTAATTAACTCTACGAAACCTGCGTCGTACCTCGAAATAAAGCAGCTTCTAACACTAGACTTTTTATAGACTGTAGGGATCTATCTTCTTTAATTCACGATCTCCAACGTTTGAAACAAATATCAAACGAGTCCCGCCTGACATTCTATAACAGACTTCAGGTTTTGAGTGCAAAAATGCACTCATGTATCCAAAAAGCTCCTAGTCTAAGCAACGAGCAGAAAGACTCTCAAACCACTCTCGTTGACACCATGGTTTTAAACACCTTACTTGTCGGTTTAGAACCTCGATTAGGCCAAATTATCCGTGCCAGTAATCCGAAGGATCTTCTTGAGGAACATTCTCGTATAAGAAGAAAACTTCAACTATCCTATTTTGAGGAACAGAAGATACATAAATCTGTTTTACCTAAGCCATCTTTTCAGGCTAGAAAACAAACTTCACCTCCTAAATGCTTAAATTGTGGTCGATTAGGCCACATTGCTGCGGATTGTCGGTTGAAATATCAAAATAACCCTCAGCCTTTCAATCAAAATAATAGACCAAATTTCGTTGGGCTGAATCAATCTTCGAGGCCAAATCCAATCAATAATAATAACAATCATCAAGGTCAACAATTCCGACCAAATAATTTTCAAAGACCTCCATTCAAGCCTAACAACTTTCGACCGTCTGTAATACAGACAAACCCAAATTATCGTTCCGAAAGGCCCCACTATTTTAATAACCATCATAATGTCAACTATCCCGAATATTCTGCAAATAATTATGATTATTATACTGATAATAACCAGCAGAATTTCGATTATAACAACCAAAACTATGAAAGCCCTGAGTTCGACCAAATAGTAGATGATACCCCTGTCAAACCTCTCAGTTCTCACTAATACCAGGATTTTGTAGGGCTTCCCAGCCTAGATCAGCCCTCCGATTCGACAACTACCCTCTCAGAAGTCCAAACTCAAATACAGAATTTGGAAGACATCAATCCCGATCTAACCTTCCCAGAACAAACATTTCTTTAAGTCCTCTTCTGACAGTAAATTCCAAGAATCTTTATTATATCAACGACGATTCTGGAAAATTTAAACTCTTAATTGATACTGGAGCAGGTATCTCCATTTTCAAAGAAAACACTGTCAAAAACTTCTCACAAAGATCTCCCGAAAGAGTAACAATTCAAGACATTACTCATGAGAAAATCCCGATCTCACTATGCACCCTCATTCCTTTCGCTCTAGGTAATCCACACAAGGTCTTTATCTACGATCTAGGTATTGAGTTTGATGGAATATTAGGTCTTGATTTTCTCGAGAATTATAAATGTATAGTTGACCTAAAATCCAAACAGTTAGTTACTAACTTTAAAACTATCCCCCTACATAAAGTACCCGATCACAATCAATCTAATACACAACCAACAGACACACCCAATACCAACACACAAACTTTTATACATAACAATCAAATAACTATTCCAGCAAGAACCGAACAAATTTTCAAACTCAAATGCGACCTTCTTAATACTGACGCAATTTAACCCACACAAGTAATTGACAAAGTACGACTTCCCAACGTAGTTGTACGCGTTAATTCAAGGGGAGATTTTCTGATAATAAACGCGAACGCAATGCCTAAAACTGTTAATTTTTCTGATCTTCACTTAGAAACCCTTGATCATACACACCCTCTCCTAAATTTAAATACACAAGACTACTCTGACTCTATAAACTTAGACAGACACTTAACTATTAGGGAACAAATTCGTACAGAACACCTTAATGACGAAGAGTGAGAACTTATCACGAACCTCTGTTTAGAATTCGAAGATATTTTCTATCTTGAAGGCGATGTTTTGTTTTTACCAACGCAGTAACACATTCAATTGACACCAATAATGCCAAGCCTGTTTTCACAAAATCTTACAGATAAGATAAGTCCATAAGGAGGAAGTGAAAACTCAAATTGCCAAAATGCTTGATCAGGGCATAATCAGGCACTCTTCTTCTCCTTGGCCCTCCCCCGTATGGGTCGTCCCCAAGAAACTCGACGCTTCTGGTAAGCAAAAGTGTCGAGTTGTTATCGACTATAGGAAGTTAAAGTAAATAACTGTAGACGATCGGTCAACTTGGTAAGTGTCAATAATTTTCGACACTGGATGTCGCTTCCGGGTTCCACCAGTTGGAAATCCTTGAAGAAGACATTCCCAAGACCGGTTTTTCTGTTGAAAATGGCCATTACGAAATTGTTATTATGCCATTTGGTCTGAAAAATGCACCTTCTACTTTTCAGAGGGTCATGGACATTCTTCTGGGCATCCAGAATGAACGTTGCCTTGTTTACATGGGTGACAATATCTTTTATTCACCAACCATCCATGAGTACATGTCCCGTTTGACGGAAGTCTTTAAACTTCTTAGACAGTCAAACTTGAAAATTCAACCTGACAAGTGTGAGTTTCTCCGTAAGGAAGTTGCTTACCTAGGTCATCTGATCACCCAAGTAAAACCAAACCCTTCAAAGGTTGAATGCATCCAGAATTTTCCTCAGCCCCAAACTCCTAAAGATGTTTTCTTTTCTTGGTCTCGCCGGTTATTACCGACGTTTTATCCCCAATTTCGCTAAGATCTCAAAGCCTCTAACGAAACTCCTGCAGAAAGACGTTAAATTCATCTTCGACGCAGATTGCAAGTCTTCCTTCAACGAACTGAAGAAAGCCCTTGTATCTGACCCTATCTTGATTTACCTAAATTTTGAAGAACCATTCCTTCTCACTATTGATGCTAGTGTTTTCGCATTTGTAGCGGTTCTCTCACAAGGCCCCGTAGGGAAAGATCTTTCTATAGCATATGCTTCTCGTACCCTCTGCGCTACATAAACTCGATACTTCACTATCGAACGGGAACTGCTAGCCATTGTGTGGACAGTCAAACACTATAGACCGTATCTTTTTGGGAGAAAGTTTATTTTACTTTGCGATCACCGCCCGCTTACTTGGCTCTTCTCTATCAAAGATCCTGGCAGTCGTCTAGCCAGATGGCGCCTCAAACTAGAGGAGTATAACCATAAAATCGAATACAAGCCCGGAAAGGTAAACTTGAACGCAAATGCCGTTTCCCGAATTAAAATCAACCACTTTAAACAATGCACTGACTTTATTTCCAAAATCAACATTTCTGCAAGAACCCGATGAACATGACGAAAGAATGACAACAGAGTTTAATCGATTTGTTTAATTATATAAAACCGAGTCGATAATCGATTACTCAAAAATAGAAAATTCTAACGCCCAACTCCTAGACAAATCTCACAAAGGAATAGGTACTTTCTTCTGGCAAAATAAACTCAATGACTTGAATGACAAAACCATCGAAGACATTTTCGAAGAAGACCCAAATTTCACTACCGACACACAAAACATTCTAGCCAGCAAATCTGTGCGGCATAGAAAGTATTTAATTGTCCCCTTACCCTTTGATCCTGGAACAGTTGTCTCACATCTTTTCAACATCCTCTATAACAACCAAGACCAGTTCGACGAATCCGAAACGTTCTGTATTGAAAACAACGTAGAACTACCGATTCTTGAAACACTATCCTTTATACTTGCAGACAAAGACGTAAAAATAAATATTTGTCAAAATATTGTGATAACTCCTTCACAAGACGAAATTCCCGTTATACTGCAACAGTACTACTGCGGCAAAAATAACCTTCACCGTGGAATTAACGAGACCATCCGACGCATTAAAGAAAAGTATAATTGGACTGGACTAATCAAAAGTGTAGAGCAATTTATTAAGTCCTGCAAAACTTGCCAAAAGGTAAAGTTCTGTAGAAAAAACTTAAGTGCTCCTTTTGTCAAAACTGAAACACCAAAAACACGCTTCGAACATATCAACATTTATATTTTCGAATATTCAACTAGAAACTACGCACTGGCTATTAGGGATGAACTCACCAAATTTACTCAGGCCTACCCAATTGGTGACAAAACAGCTAAAACTATAGTAAACACCCTCCTAATATTCTTCCAACATTACGGTACACCTCCTCGCATCCATTGTGACGTGAATTTGATAACACACTCATAAGGGATGTGTGCGAACTATATGACATAAAACTATCCTATTCAAGTGTCCACCATCCTGAATCAAATGGTTCTATCGAAAGGTTTCACGCGACTTTAGCGGAAATGATAAGGGCAAATACAGCTGAACATCCGGTCGAACATCCATTCAACGTCCTCCCCTACGCAAATATCTGCTACAACAACACTATAAACAAGACTACCGGCTTCACGCCCTACGAACTTCTCTTTGGGCACACTTCTAGTAGACCCCCCGAAACATTATACGATCAGGAAAAACTCATTTCCAAATATGTTAGGGACCTTAACAACAGAATGAACTATTATTATAGACTTGCCCGCGCAAAAATCGACCAACAAAAACAAAAATCTAAAGTTAGATTTGACAAACATGTTTCAACTAACCAACCAGAATACAAAGTAGGCGACAAAGTTTACGTGAAAGGGTCTCAGATTAATAGCAAATCTGAAAACAAACTCAATGGACCTTTTGAAATTACCGCGATACGAAAAAACTCTGCCACCGTTATAAATTTACAGACTATTCAAAATCGTAAAATTAATTTTGACAGACTAAAACCCTATTTTGAACGAATCCCTCCTTTTCAGATTCTGTGGACTGTTTTCAGTCGTAAACCTCCAACAATGCTCTTTTACAACTGTTAACAATACAATACAAATGGGCACTTCTTGTCTTCAAAGACCTCAGCCGTTTCAGAGGTGCTATTTCAAATAACGACGCCATACTAAACCGAATTTTAGACACAATTAACGAAAACACAACTAATACAAAATCATTTAAACCAAATATACAAACACATGTTAGCCTCTTGAAACAAATTTCTAAATCCGTTAACTCTAGATATACAGACATCTTCGCTGACAATCAAACTTACCCTACTAACAGAATAAAACGCGGACTTATTAACGGACAGGGATCAGTTTTATAACGCTATTTCAGAAAACCTAGACGCAACAGATGGTGAATACCTAAATGACTGTATAACTAAAATTACTAAAGACCAACACCAAATTCAAGACTTAGTAAAGAAACAAATATCTGTAACAACCTCAGTCATAACGGGCCTCAACAACACTTTACAAAAATTTCAATCCGAGGGGAAACTATTCTCGAATAACATTGGAAAAATAAGGCAGTCAATTTTATACATTTCAAATGATCTTGATTTTCATGAATTTCAAATCAATATCTTAGATCTGTGTGAAAGCCTAATGGGGAGTTACAAATTTATTGAAAACACTCTAGATGATGTTCTAACTGTAGTCTCTTTCGCCCGCTTAAAAATTTTACATAGTTCGATCATAACCTCAGTAGATTTGGTCGATTCCCTTCAAACGATTTCTCAGTTACTACACGAAAATAATTTACCACTTCCTATTTGCAGTTCAAATGTTGCTCAGTACATTGATTTGATAGAATTGGAAGCTTTTCAAATCAACACCAAAATCATTTTTGTATTCAAAATTTCTTTAGTTAATCCTGAGATTTACACCCTTTACCACCTTTATCCGATCCCAATTTTGGACGATCGAACAGGCTTCCATCATTTACTTTCAATAAAGACTAAATTTATCGCGAGAGATGACGAGTATTTATTATACACATCCTTCGAAGTCCTGAGCGACTGCAAGCCTTTAACTAAACATCATAAGATTTGTTTCAAAACCATATCACATCCAATAAACAAATATGCCATCTGCGAAGGTCAGCTTCCCAGACAGCAAGCCACACTTCCAGCAACCTGCAAAACTTCCATATTATATGCAGAAGAATATAATATACAAGAGATCGACATAATCCTATGGTTGATCTCAATTTCCAGACAACTACCCATAGCCATCAAATGTAAAGGTCAAGATGTCAAACCATTTCAACAAATTCAGTGTTGCAAACAACACAAGTGTCCATGCTACAAGAACTTCCAAACACGTTCAAAACATCCCTTATAGGAACCACCCAGTGGACATTCCTTTCAACTGCTGCAACGGCATGCCAGCTGCCAAGGAAATATCAAATTTAACATCCCTACAGTTGCATGAATTAGACGTACAAGACCTAGATGTTGCCAACCATAAGCTTACCCAATATTCTATGGAACTAGAAAAGCTAATGAAACAACAACTATTAGAAAAACATATGTCCTGGCTTACAATCACAACAGTCACATTAATATTAATTGTGACTACACTCCTCACAGTGCAGTCAATCCAGAAGAGGTTCAAGAAGACCACTACACCCAGCACACGCCCCCTACAGCACCATCAAACCCTAAGTCCAAAGGAAAGCTACACAGCCTCCTGAGTCCAACCGACGATATGGAACTCCACAACCTAGCATAAAAGTTGATGCTGTACCATCAACTTTTTTATATGGATGGGATTTGTTATATAAGTTTATACTATGAACTTAGCACGAACTTATATCGCAACGACAAGACAACATTCCCAGCTGAGTCAGGGATACGTGGAGTATCACATTACAGTACCGCCGAGCATCCGTGGGAATCGCCGTGTCGACAGTGCCGATTCAGCATTCATTAGGTTATATATTGTAAAATTTCTCTTTTTGGTAATTTCATTTACATTTTTAAAGTTATAATTTTTGGATTGTTATTAATAAAACCTTTTTTAAAAAGTTAGTATTGAGAAGTGTGATATAACAAATTGACGCAGTCAGTAGGATCCGTCAACATTACTAGAACACGAGCTTACTTCTAACTGGTAGCGGCGGATTCCTATCCCTCAACGGAGCAAAGAACCTGGAAGAAGTCCCAACTGCGATAACAAGGAGAACACGGATCTTCCAATGTTCCTGTTGGTGTGAGTAGTAGTGAATCGTCTAACGTTTAATTTTAATAATTTCTGGTTTAGGGTTAAGGGATGTTGACTGATTCAATTTTAGGTTATAGCTCTTTATTTCATAACCCAGCTTTCAGAGATATGTTATCTCCTTCCTCAGGGTTCTATTGACTCTTGGGGAGTAGGCAGGTTGAGGCCCTGAGTTCGATCTAGACTCTGAAACTGTATTTTATCTTTTGTCTCTTGATAATGGCTCCAAAGCAGGAGTTGAAACGTCGAGTATTTAATAAATTCAGACGCGGTTCTCACCCGGAACCTAGCATAGTTCATAATAATGACCGCGGAAGCGTGTATATATATATATATATATATATATATATATATATATATATATATATATGTTATATACGCCGTAAACAATACTTAGAATATTAATATGACAACACCGTGTAACCGGTCAAATGAGTCGTTCACATGGTGTCATATTACACGATATAGCAATTCCCAGGAAATACGCAAATGCCCATCGCACGTGTAAAACTGCTTACTGCTGACAAAGCAACACATAGCTTATAAATGCACATGCGATGGCTGTTAGCGTCATTAAGTGTATCGCATTCAATTATCTCATTTATATTGTTTAACGTAATTTTTGAAGTAAAATATTTAATTTGTGTTTTAAATAAAAATATATTTTTTAAAAAAGCATTTGTGTTTGTGAAGATATAAAATTGGCGCAGTCAGTAGTATTGTTCCAAAACGACTAGAACACGAGAATTCTAACTAGTCGTGGTAGTTTCCAAACCTTCGTGGGACAATCAACCTCTTGCTGGAGACACAACTGGAAGCGAGCTAGCACCAGGAACACGCAACGACTAACTAGTGCAGTCAACTTACAGAACAGTCCATGCCAGGAATTATATTGTAAGGATTACATTATTATTATTTTATTATTTCCATTTATTGATACACTTAATCACCATTTCTGTCATCAAAGATACATCCATAAATATTCCTTAAAGATTTTAAACATAATACATCACTACCATTAATATGTTGTTCATTTATTTTGAATACAAGTGCAAGGTAAGAAATATTTTTGACCAATTTAAGCACATATTGATAATCACATTTTAAATCTAAACTATTATAATAAGCTGATCTAATTATTTTATTATTGATTTATTGACATACTTATTTACACGTTTTACCATTGTCAATTCGACAATATAATCTGAATTAAATTTTTAATATTGTGCAAATACTTGATTTTTTAACAATATGACTACTACAAGGCAAGGTGCAGCCACTCCAACTGTGGAGCCCTATAAAATTTCCGAGATTTTCGCGATAGTACCTGAGTACGACGGTAACCCCATCTTTTTAAATACTTTTATTACGTCATGTAACACCGCCCACAGTATGGCGACCGATAACCAACAGGTCCTACTTATACTCCACATAAAAAATAAACTCCTTGGCAGGGCAGCGGAATTAGTAAATTCACGAAACCCTAGTCAGTTGACAGAAATCATTACTCTTCTCGAAAACCACTTTGGAGATCCTCGAGACCTATCGGCACTCATACAGGATCTACAACGAATGAAACAATTACCATCCGAATCACCCTTAACTTTCTCGACTAGAATTCAGACCCACCAGGCAAAAATGTTGGCCGCAGTCACAAAACAAAATATAACTTCCAAGGAAAAACAAGCCCAAATAGATCTGATTGAACCCATGGCACTAAACAGCCTTCTTACAGGCCTAGAGCCAAAAATGGGACAATTAATTCGAGCAAGCGACCCAAAAGATATCTTAACCGCGATCTCTAGAATTAAAAGAGAAATTCAATTAAATCATCTCGAAACTCAAAAATTCTCTAACTTCAAAAATACAACTCCGACCTTTAGAAGACCCAATCAATTGCCACCTCCAAAACACTGTACATTCTGTAAGAGAATGGGCCATTCAGTTAATGAATGCATCACTAGATCGAGGCAATTCCAACAGAATCAAAGCTTTGGACAAAATCAAGGTTTTGGGCAAAACTTTCAAAGACCTCGCCCTAATCCATTGGTCCAAAATTCTAATCAACAAAATTATCAACAACCTCGCCAAACAAACTTTCCTCCCAATAGGAATTTCCAACAACAACGCCCATCAACAAGTAATCAACCCCTAAATACGGACCAATTTAAACCGAACCCTAATTTTTACCGCCAACAACGTACTCATCACCTAAATAATCATGAGTTCGAAAATCCTAGAAGTGAACAGACTTATTCGAACCCAACACCCAACGAGTACCAATACACAGATTTCGACTATAACGATTATTGTTCCTACGACAATTACCAGAACGACTATAACGATTACTTTAAAACAGACTTCGAGAGCGAAAATTACTCTCAAAACTACGACGAAATTTCTCCTACAAATTTTCAGGACACTACCCCTCAAACAGAACCGCCGGACATATCAAACCTTCAATCACACATTCAAACCTTGAATTTAGACAGCTTCGACCCCAACCTGAATATCCCCGAACAGAGATTTCTGTAAGACCCCTCTTGTCCGTAAACTACAAGAATTTATATTACATCACCGATGCATCCAACACCTACAAACTTCTTGTGGATACCGGTGCAGGACTATCTATTTTTAAGCCAGAAACTTGCAAACGCTTCAGGGAAAGGTTCCAAGAAAATATGGTCATCCAGGGAATAACTAACGAGAAAATTCATATCAACGAATCGACTCTCGTCCCGTTTAATATCAATGATCCCCATAAGGTTTACATTTGCAATATCGATATCGAGTTCGATGGATTGTTAGGTTCCGATTTCCTGGAACATTATAATTGCATCGTTGATTTCGAAAAGAAGCAACTAGTAACCAACTTCAAAACACTTCCGTTATGTAAAGTAACACACGATTTAATCAGTAAAGACATCCCCAAAAAATTTTCATGTGACCTCGTCAACACAATTTCTAGTCAACCACGTACAGAGCAAATCTGTAAAGTTACTTGCAACCTTAGAGATACAGACGCCTTATTAACAGGCATAGAAATTGAAAAAGTCCATCTTCCGAATGCTCTAGTAAAAGTCGATAGTAATGGCCAATTTCTGACATCCGTATTAAATGCAAATGCCATCCCTAAAACTATAAATTTCACTGACATTAAACTTGAGCCTTTACAACATTTCAGTGTGAACTCTATTTCACAAACCCAGCCAACAGACAACAACATACTAGAACGACAAGAACAAATTTTCAATCAACTTCGACTTGACCACTTAAACGAAGAAGAATCCGACTTAATATCGCAACTATGTCTTGACTACTCTGACATATTTTATCTCGAAGGAGACCATCTGTCATTTACCAACGAAATTAAACATACCATCGAGACTAACAACTCTAGACCAGTTTTCACGAAATCTTATCGCTACCCTCAGATTCATAAAGAGGAAGTTAAATCCCAAGTAACGAAAATGCTAGACGAAGGTATTATACGCCATTCAAACTCGCCCAAACCTCCCCTGTATGGGTAGTACCGAAAAAACCGAACGCTTCAGGAAAGCAAAAATGGCGCGTTGTAGTTGATTATCGAAAACTCAACGAACTAACGATTGATGACAAATATCCTCTCCCTAACATTTCGGACTTATTAGATCAACTTGGCAAATGCCAATATTTCACACTTGACCTCGCCTCAGGATTCCATCAGAATGAGATTGACCCAAAAGACATTTCCAAAACCGCGTTTACCGTTGAGAATGGGCACTACGAATTCGTAAGGATGCCCTTTGGTCTAAAGAATGCCCCTTCAACATTCCAGAGGGTTATGGACAACATTCTTTTAGGCATTCAAAACGAACGTTGTCTCGTCTATATGGACGACCAAATCGTATACTCTCCCACTATCAACGACCACTTGTCTCGTCTTACTGATGTTTTTAAACGCCTACGAAAGGCAAACCTCAAAATCCAACCCGACAAGTGCGAATTTCTTCGCAAAGAAGTCGCCTATCTCGGACATCTGATTACCAAAGATGGAGTTAAACCCAATCCAACGAAGGTAGAATGTATATTGAAATTTCCTCAGCCCCAAAACCAAAAAGATATCAAATCCTTTCTGGGATTAGCCGGGTATTATCGTCGATTCATACCCAATGTTGCTAAAATTTCAAAACCACTCACAAAATTGCTGTAAAAAGATGTTTCATTCTATTCAGTTCTGAATGCCTTAATTCTTTCAATGAATTAAAGCAAGCCCTCACTTCGACCCCAATTTTAATTTACCCCGACTTCAATGAGCCCTTTATCTTGACAACTGACGCTAGCGCATTTGCAATCGGCGCTGTGCTTTCAAAGGGACCAATAGGCAAAGATCTGCCAATTGGATACGCATCTAGGACCCTCTGCAAGGCTGAGACCCGATACTCCACAATAGAGCGTGAACTGCTGGCTATTGTTTGGGCCATTAAACACTTCAGGCCAATAATTTTTGGACGAAAGTTTAAACTTCTGACCGACCACCGCCCGTTAACGTGACTCTTTTCTATTAAAGATCCAGGCAGTCGACTTGCCAGATGGCGCCTCAAACTCGAGGAGTACGATTATGAAATTATATACAAACCGGGAAAAGTAAATAAAAACGCAGACGCCCTTTCACGCATTCGAATCAACCATTTTGATGAATGTATGACTTTCTAATCAAACACCAAACTCCAACACTTCACGATAACTCCCTTAAACGAAAACGAAGACAGTGATTCAGAACAACTTGACACCGACGACGAGGACAACACAATTTTTACAGAATTTCGGACATTCGTAGAACGGTATAAGACCGTCTCACTTATCGACTATAGTAAAATTCAGTATTCCAACTGCCAACTCCTTGATAGAGAAAACAAAAATATTTTAGTTTTCTTCCAATCCGGCAATTTAAAAGATTTTCATAACCAAATTCTTGAGGATATTTTCGAAGAGAACGCCGACTTCGAACAATTCAAAATCAATATTTTCAACAGTAAAAGCGTTCGAAAAAGACGATATTACATCATTTCCTTACCAACTGATTTCGACACTGTGAACGAGGTATTATTTGCCTCAATTTACAAGGGCAAAGATCTTCTAACTGACTCAGAACTATACTGCGTCGAAAATAACTTAGACCTCCTATACTTGAAACGCTTTTATTTATATTCGCAGAAATAGACATAAAGTGGAAAGTCTCTCAGAACATAACAAAAACCGTAGGAAGAGATCAAGTGCCAATAATACAAGATCAATTCCATAACGTTAAAAACAACATACACAGAGGAATCAACGAAACCATTAGACGAATTAAAGAAAAGTATAACTGGCAAGGAATTACAAAAGACGTAGAAAACTTCATTAGCAACTGTCAAATCTGTCAGACAACTAAAGCATTCCGAAAAAACCTTGACAATCCATTAGTAGTAACCGAAACTCCAAGAACCCTTTTTGAAAGGATAAATATCGACATTCTCGAAGTTCCTAGCAAAAATTATGCCCTTACTATCCGAGACGAATTAACTAAATATTCCCAGGCCTACCCGATTAGCGACAAGTCCCCTAAAACTGTCGTTAGTACACTCTTGGTGTTTTTCCAACACTTCGGAACGCCTCTGAAAATACACTGCGACTACGGTCGTGAGTTCGACAATGCACTCCTTAAAGACCATTGCAAATTATTCGATATCAAGCTCTCCTACTCTAGTGTAGGACACCCCCAATCTAACGGCTCATTAGAGCGTTTTCACTCAACTTTGTTAGATATGATCCGTATTCATAAGGCCGAGCACCCTGACAAACACCCCTTCAATATTCTGCCATACGCAATTATTACCTACAAAAACTCCGCTAACAAAACCCATGGATTCACACCCTATGAACTCGTTTTCGGGCACACATCTAGCCGACCCCCTGAAACCCTCTATAACGAAAAGGACTTGATTACTAAATACATCACAGACTTAAATAATCGTATTTCACAGTACTACAAAATAGCACGCGAAAGAACCGATACTCAAAAACAGAAAGCCAAAACTCGATTCGATAAACATGTTTCAGACAAAACCCCAAATTATCAAGTAGGTGACAAGGTTTACGTACGCGAATCTCAGTTCAAAGATAAACTACAAAACAAATTTAATGGCCCCTTTCAAATAGTAGAACTACATAGAAACTCAGCTCATACTAACCAAAAGACCAAAGTAAACTTTGACCGTATGAAACCTTTCACAGAAGACTGATTTCTTTACAGGGTCATCCTGCTGTTCGTATCGGCAGCATCTCAATTCGAAATAACGCCAATCCATAACACCATAGGGGTTTATTATCATTAAGAATCACGTATAGCCGTGTCAAATCACAAATGGACTCTTCTAGTTCATAGAAATCTCTCCGCCCTAGAACAAGCTTTTACTACCAACGACAGAATTCTCGATGCACTAACTTTATCAATAAAAACTAACGTCCACCCAACAAACGTATTCCGTGCTGACGTTCAATCACACATCAACTTACTTAACCAAATCTCAAACTCTGTCAAAAACAAATTTACTGAAATCCACATGGACACCCGAAGGTACAAACGTGGACTAATCGATGGCGCCGGATCAATTTTCAAAGCCATAACTGGTAACTTAGACGCCGCCGATGGCGAGTACTTCACCAACAGTATAAATAGTTTAAACAAAGGACAACTGCAGATCGAAAATCTGTTGAAAAACCAAATCAGTGTAACCACCTCAGTTATAAAGAATTTTAACGAGACTATTCAACACATTCAGGTCGACGAGAAAATATTTAACGAAAATATTCGAAAAATGGAAAATATGATTCGTGAAGTAAACGACAAAATGGCATACGTGGAAACAAAACTTTCATTTCTAGAAATGACGGAAAAACTAATGGAAAATTATCTCTTTCTAGAAGACAACTTAAATGATGTTCTTAATTCCATAACTTTTGCCCGTCTAAAAATTATCCATACTTCAATTTTAACTCCCGAACATTTCATTGCCGCCTTACAGGAAATATCACAGAATCTCGTGAAAAATAATTTACCTTTGCCCGTCAAATATTCAAGTAATGCACGATACTTAGAAATTACAGAATTAGAAGCTTTTCAAACAGATTCCGACCTTGTATTTATACTCAGAATTCCACTTATTGAACAGCAATCATTTACTGCTCTCCGCTTATACCCAATCCCCATCTATGATGATAGAACTGTGTTATACCATGTACTCTCATTCACTCATAAATATATAGCAAAAAAACGACGATTCCTTACTGTATATTCCGATAAAAGACCTTAGTGCGTGCAAACCGTTGAACAATCAAAATAAATTGTGTTTCGAACTCTATGCATATCCGATAGACTCAAATGCTTTGTGCGAGGCTCAACTTTTAAGAAATTTTAAAAAAGTGCCGGACAATTGTCACAGTGCCGTGATTTCTGCTCAAGGGTACCACGTTCAAAAACTCGAAACCAACGTGTGGTTAATTATGGTTACCGAGCCTCTCAGGATTACCATCACCTGTACCGACATCAATACAAAACCCTTAACACTCAATGTTAACTCTCTATTAAAACTTCAGAAAGATTGCAGTGCCTTCATTGGAATAACCAAAATCGAAGCAGAAGCCCACAAAAAGCAGCAACACCCTTGACAACTATCAACCAGTTCTTATCCCTTTCAACTGCTGCGATACCATACCAGGAAAAATTGTCGTTCCCGAACTTAAACCTTTGAAGCTCCATGAATTGAATTTCGAGGAGTTAAACGTCGCAAACCACAAACTCAACGACTATTCAAAGGACCTAGACGAATTAATAAATCAGCCATTCGTCAAAAAGAACATTTCTTGGTTCACCTACGTGACAATATTTTCCATTATAATAATTGTCGCTGTATTTGTCCTACAAACGCTTTGGAGTAAACACAATACAACCCGTGAAAGTCCATCTCCCACCACCAGAATTTCAAAATTGTTACCAAGATTGAGACCGAACCTCCGACAGAACGAAACTGAAGACATCGAGCTAAGTACCCCAAAATAATTTCAAAAATTGTTTTGTAAAACTTGTTTATCACTAAAAAGTATTGTTTTAGGTTCTATTATTAAGGACTTTACGTAATGATAATTATATTTTTATTATAATCATTTATACAATTTACGCTATTTTATTCACTTTTGCTTTCTACAAATTTCATATGTATACAACCTTTATATTTTATTATTTTAAAAATTCTATTTTCAGAAGAGTTCCTGTAAAACAGCAACTTTTTCTTTGTGAGGGGAGTTGTTATATACGTCGTAAACAATACTTAGAATATTAATATGACAACACCGTGCAACCGGTCAAATGAGTCGTTCTCATGGTGTCATATTACACGATATAGCAATTCCCAGGAAATACGCAAATGCCCATCGCACGTGTAAAACTGCTTACTGCTGACAAAGCAACACATATCTTATAAATGCACATGCGATGGCTGTTAGCGTCATTAAGTGTATCGCATTCAATTATCTCATTTATATTGTTTAACGTAATTTTTGAAGTAAAATATTTAATTTATGTTTTAAATAAAAATAATTTTTTTTTAAAAAGCATTTGTGTTTGTGAAGATATAATATATATATATATATATATATATATATATATATATATATAAAGTAAAAGTAGATATTGCGGCAAATGTACACATTTTCCGGTAAATGTGCACATTTGCCTCCCCGTTTGGGTAATGTGCATTCAATTAAAATTTACAATTTCAAATAAGGGAAATGTACATTGAATTCACAATGAGCATGTCGTTTTAGTAAATGTGAGTATACAAAATACCGAATAGCAAGTGCTAGTAATGTGGTGCGCATGCGCACTTGTAGTGGTACGCGAGCTACTGTTTCGGCTAGTTCAAGTTCAGTAGGCGCTGCTATTTCATGTTACAAATTTCGTGCAATTGCTCTATCTATAGTGTTAATGTTTAATTAATTAATTTCATAGTTTTATAAAATTTAACTATTATTATAAAGAAAAGTATGTTATTATTATTATTTATTTGATTCCCATCGTATTGGTCCTGAAAAACTAGGACGAAAATTGTATTAATGAATATTGGGATCATAACCTATGATATATTATGTAATATACAAAGAAAATTATGTTTTTTTTTGTCATATACATTTTTTAATTAAAATAATTTTCGTTATTAAAGGCTTTTGTATTATGTTTATTTAAATAAATATTTTTTACTTTTAATTTATTTGTATTTCAACTTTTCTTAAAACATGAAGGTAAGAGTACACATTTGCCGGGAAATGTACATACACATTATATTCAGTTCACATATACCTAACTTTTTGCGAAATGTCGCATTTTACGGTAAGAGTGTACATTTACCGTAATATATATATATATATATATATATATATATATATGCGCATAGACAATTGTATACACTCATACATATATTATTGTAACATATATCTTAGAACTGTAGATAATTTCTGAATTACAATAGCCAATGAACAGTTTTTTTTTTCATATATTTTTTAAATCCATTTCTTTATTTTAGTATTATAAGACATATTTTTAGTAAGGGTTTTGAGATCATTTGGAAGAGTGTTGAATAAATGCATGGCTTTTATAAAACTGTTTTTACTACTAACTGTTTTTACTTTTTTTGGGGAGAATGATTCTTTATTTCTAGTGGTACTTAATGAGTTCAAATATTTACTTCTTAGGTTGTTACAGTGAAATGTTAAGGCATGAGGTGAGTAGAGTTGTTCAATGTTTAGTGGATTTTGATCAGGTATTATTTGATTTGTGTTAATTATTTTGAGTACTTTATTTTGAAAAGATTGTAATAGTTTGATGCTCTTTGCATATGCTCCTCCCCAAGCAATAATGCCATAAGTAATTATACTTTAGAAAAGTGCATAATATAGCATTCTAACTATTTCAGGTAGAAAAAATTTGGAAAGTTGAAACTAAATATTTAGTTTTATTTAGTATGTACACAACATGCTCATTCCGGTTTAATCTGTAGTCAAAGATTATTCCCAGGTAATTACAGCTTTCTACTCTATTCAGTGCTTTACCTTGAATGGTAATATTAAAGCTCTTAGGGACACTAGTACAGTAATTACCAAATGTCATAAAAACAGTTTTTTAGAAATTTAAAGATAATTTTTTTAATGCAAGCCAGTTCTGGATGGCATTGAGGTAATTATTCATTTTTATTTCAACTCTCTTCCAAGTTTTATCAGTGGATATGACAGCTGTGTCATCTGCAAATGACACAATCACATCTTCAGGCATGCACATCAATAAATCGTTTATATATAAAATAAAAAATAGTGGTCCTAATACAGTACCTTGAGGTACCCCTGTATTTATATTACAATAATCACTTATACATCCATTTATTTTAACCCACTGTTTTCTGATTTAAAAGTAATTACGAATAATATCATGAGCCTTGCCCCTGATCCCATAATTGTATAGCTTATCTAATAAAGTTTTCTAGTTAACAGTGTTAAAAGCTTAAGCTAGGTCTAAAAATGTAACAGCAATTGGAGTACTTTTATCAAGTTTGTCATAAATTAAATCAGTTATACAGTTCAGGGCATCTTTGGTACCAAGATTTTTCATAAATCAAAATTGTTTTTTTTTGATAAAATTTTGTGTTTTTTGATAAAATTCAAGATCCTGTCATAGATAATTTTTTCAAAGATTTTCGTCAGGTTGGATATTAGGGATATGGGTCTATAGTTACCGTTGTTATGTTTATCATTTCTTTGGTAACTGGGTATGACATCAGCTTTTTTCAAAACATCAGGCCAAGTAGTTTTGTCGATACATAGATTGATTATGTAAACTAACGGATTTACTATGTTTTGAGATAGTGTTAAGATAATTTTCATGCTAATATTATCAACACCACCACTTTTACGTTTCATATTCATAATAATATTCTGTTCTGAACCACCCAAAAGGAACCTATCTATAGAAGAAAATGAGGCCTTGAAACAACTGCGCCTCAACAAGGAAATTGTCATTCTACCTGCTGATAAAGGAAATGCGACTGTAATTTTAGATACAGCGGATTATTAAAACAAAATTCAAATATTTCTACAAGATCCAGCATATAAACAAATTACTACTGACCCAACAACTTCTCTAGAGAAAACAACCAAGGCCAAAATCCAAGCAAGTAGGATCGACAAAAATCTCCAACTGCAACTCATTCCGCGTGAAAAGTCATCGAGATGTCCGAAATTCTATGGGTTGCCAAAAGTACATAAAGAGGGTGCACCTTTGAGGCCAATAGTAAGCTCAATTGGATCCCCAACACAACACCTAGCCAAATACCTAGCCCAACAACTTCAACCGTTTGCAGAGGGGGCAGACTCATATGTAAAAAATTCGACACATTTCATCGAAATTCTTAGAAAAACGGTCTTACAACCAGAGTGTCTTCTTGTAAGTTCTGACGTAGTGTCCCTTTTCACCAACATCCCTATCGACGAAGCCTTGGATATCATAATAGAAAAATACAAACCACCTCAACACCTTGTAGACTTAACGAGGCACTGTCTGATGAACACCTATTTTGTTTACGAGAACCAACGATACAAACAAGTGGAAGGAGCTCCAATGGGATCGCCACTCTCACCAGTTTTAGCGAACCCTTTTATGGAGAACTTTGCGGAGTTGGCACTAAGAACAACAACTCTTAAACCCAGTTTGTGGTTGCGATATGTGGATGATACATTTGTGATTTGGCCTCATGGGAGGGAACACCTCAATTTTTTTTAGATCACCTTAATGGCATCCATCACAAAATAAAATTTACCATGGAGGTTGAAGCCAACAATCAACTGCCATTCCTTGATGTTCTCATAAATAGGAAGCAAGATGGAACCCTTGGCCATACAGTATATAGGAAAGCAACTCACACCAACAGATAACTTCATGCTAATTCTCATCACCACCCAGCCCAACTACAAGCCGTCGTCAAGACTTTAGTAACCAGATCACAAAGGCTAGCTGACCAGGATAACATCAAACAGGAAATGGACAGTTTAAAGACAGCTCTGAGACAAAACGAATTTACAGACCGAAATATACAAAGAGCCCTAAAGTCAAAACCGAGACAAACAGACGAGGAGTATGAGACACCAATAACCAAGGCTTATTTACCGTATGTCAAGGGGACCAGGGACAGTATTGCAAGAATTCTACGGAGACACAATATCGATACTATTTTCAATACAGACAGAAAAATAAGCATGGTGTTGAGGACTACGAAGACGAGGATCCCTTTAGAACAACAGGGAGTGTACGAGATTCCATGTGCAGACTGTCATAAAACCTATCTGGGGCAAACTAATAGAAGAATTCAAGCTAGACGTGATGAACACCAGAACGCTGTAAGAATGCAGGAAAAAACAACATCCATTGCGGAACACGCCACCACGATGTCACACCGAATAGACTTTGAGAACACCAGAGTACTGGCAAATATAGAACACCCAAAATCAAGACTCGTAAGAGAGGCAATTGAAATAGCGAAGAGACCTCACAGTCTAAACGCACGCAATGAAATTCAGAACTTATCGAATTGTTGGAAAATCCTATTAAACACCGTACCGGCCCGGACCCGTCCAATAACAACTCAACCGGAAATAACAAATCAGCAGGATGGAGCCGTGCCCACTGAGCGCCAAGGGCCAATCACACGCAGCCGTTCACGGTGTCAGCCGATAGGCGCCGAGTCGCGAGTATATAACAGCGCGCTCGCTTCAGAAAATCTTAGTATTCGAGTAACTAGAAGCGAAAGAAAGCAAAAGCCTACGAGAATTATGCGAACCGACCTGAAGAGGGCAGATGTGACTCTGCCGAAACGTCGTCATTTTACCATCGATCCCGGCAGGGATCAGTTATCAACTACGCGGATGAATTCCCGGAAACCACCTAAAACACATATATATATATATATATATATATATATATATATATATATATATATATATATATATACAGTGGTAGTAACGGGAAGCAGCCAATGGTAGGGGAACTAATATGTGAACTCTTTTTCCAAATGAAACCTTTCGAAATCTGTTTAATTTCTTCCTCAGCCAAACATACTAAAAGTTATTACAGTGGTTTGTTAAATACAGTACCCAAAAAAACGATAAAATACAACTCACGGTAGTGAGTTATACAGTACGAACGGCATCAAACACAAACATAAATAAACACGTAACGTATATGTCGTTAAAATGCTACATGTAAGGTGAAAATTAATTGACGGACAATACTAAAATGTTACATTATAATAAAATTACGGAGGTGTCTTATAACCTAATTTCTGCGTTAATGTCATTCTGAATTGTTCTTAGATTAATTCAGAATGACATTGACCTTAATTCCCAAATGTTCTTTAAACATGTAATGGTTAAATAAAAATCAAAAATATATATGAATGTTTAAAATAAATCCAAAAGTAAATACCTTTTTCACTTTAACACTTTGGAAGTGCTTTCACCTTTTTAAACTGTGGAAACCTTTCTGACCAGGTCTCTCTCTCACCTTGTTTGATGTATACTGTGCTGCTTACTGTTATGATATTTTTGTTACCATGAATATTTTATTTGTTTTTCTTAACTGTTTCCAAATAAATTGCTTTCTACTTTAGAATGATTTTGATTTTACTGCGAAATATCTTTTATTACCAATTTAAACTGCTTACCTGTCTGCTACCAAATAATTCTGCTACCATGAAATATTTACTATTTGTTTTCACTTGCCAAACTGGATACTTTATTTTGATTGCTATTATGTTCTGTAACTTGATTTCAGTACTTTCCCATTCAACTTATACTGTATTGTGACTATTTTATTTAACTTTCTTCACTTAAAATTCTTTGACCCAATTAAAATATTTTTTTAAGGTTACCAACAACTGTCACTTTATATTCTTGAACGAGGTTTTCTGTTACACTTTTAAATTTCGACTCTCTTACCTGCTGTCAATTTTTGCCTTTTATAGTTTTTTTATTTGACATAGAACTGAACATTTTAAACTTTTTTAATCCGCATATTTGAAAATCCATTTTTACACACAATAATCTACTCCCTGATATTTAATTTCGTATCTAAATAACTTTCCAAAATACTCTCTACTTTTCTTTAAATTTGCACTTTTAACTATTTTGTTCCATGTCATCAAGTACCTGCTGGCTTCATTGTTGACCTGTCATTTAATTTTATTACAAATTTTTCATTGTTGGCACAAAACATTATTACCGTTGGATTCAGCGTCCTGTACTTGTTTTGTCGTATGAATTTCAGTCTAATCCGATCATTAAATATGTCAATATTTCGCTCCAAAGTTGTGTTATGACATTTGAATTTAACTTGGTTATTTTTGTTGTAAATAGTCCTTTTTCAATCTTTAATTATTCCGAAATAATTTAATAAGTGTCTAAATTTCTAATTATTGGCCAATATTTACTCAAAATATGAATTAAAATATTATTTTGACTATGAAATTTGTCTGCTGTCAGATTGAAATTTGATATCTCGAAATAAAGGTATGTTTTATATTTTCATTTCATTAAATGATGTTACTGTAACATAATAAGTCAATAGAATATTTTTATATCATCATTTGATTTCCTACTCTATTTTTAATAAATTTAGTTTAAACTATCGCATTTGCTAATTTTCAAAAAATGCATTTACTGTTTGAATTTTGTTATGTAAATCTACACTTGACCAGTTTACAGTCTAGTTTTATATTTCAATCATTACTGTTCATGTTTTGATCTTTAAATTGCCTTTGATGTTTTCATATTACTTTTACATGTCTTAGAATCATTTTTACAAAGCTCTCATTGTTCTCTAATATTGTTTTTTTTTGTTTCACTTCATCATTTATTATTTTATATACTATTCATTTATTAATAAGAAGATATTATTGATTTGATCCCCTTTTATTTGGATATGTTCTTTTCCATTTCAATATAAATATATATATATATATATATATATATATATATATATATATTAGCTGTGTGGTAAGGTATGCCCTTGTAAGATTCTAAAAATATCCTTCATCTTTTCAGTCTTAGAGACAATTCTTCCCACAAAAAGTACTTAAGCTCTTCATCTGTTCCCTCAAGACCTTAATTGTCTCCGATCAGCTCTTCAGCTATTCTCAACATCTAGCCTCAATTTCCCAATAAATATGTGTTCTTCTTCTGAGCCCTTCGAGCCAGTTCTTCAGTCCTACACTCTTTCTTTGTCTTCATTTCAGTTAGTTAAAAAGACAATTGTCCACCTCTTTTCAATTCTCTACAATAAAGTCCTTCATTCCTTCTCACAGATCTTAAGCTCTTCTTTTTCGTTTCTTCTCAAGACCTTAAGTTCTCTATTTCTACAGTTATTTAAGATCTTATCCAATCTTTTAATTCTTCAAGGAGGCTACAAAATGAAAAATTGGTTGTGTATGATGGTGTTAATGATATCTTCTAATCTTGGAAATACATTCATGGGCCAAATTATAATAATTTTCATAAGGTTTTAGAAATCAGATTTTTTGTTTGATAACACATTCTGATCTATCTCACGATAGAATGGTAATAACCATAATATATGAGTTTCTAACTTCAGTACCATACTCCAAATCGGCCATGGTATTCAATGAAATAATCACATTTAAAGTGTTACAGTAATAAAAATACCTATATTTTTTTCATAAAAAAATTACGTCATTCAAAACTTTCGGTAATAAAATCTTAATAACTAGAACGGACTTTCTCCCTTGTTCTGATGTCAACAAAGTTTTCCAGTTCTTTATAAGGAAAGTTACAAACAATTTGTACCTAAACTTCCGCAAACTAAATCCGCCATTTCAACTGAGATTTGAGTAGAAGCTGTATTGTAGGAATCTCTTTAATCACCTCTTTGGTCGATGAATGAAAGGTAAAGAAATAATTATTTGAAATATATGCAGTTAATATTTTATTAGTGGTACGTAAGGAAATGTTATAAGTTATACAAGTTATAAGTGATTTCCTCTGCAGTATCTATTTGATAACGCTGCAGTAATAATAAATATTTTAAAGCAGAGGTCAATACATTTTAAAAAGTGCCCATATGACTAATACAGGAATGCACAAAATATTATGAAAAACGTACGAGACACATCCGGTTGGATCGAAATTCCTTTCGCCATATAGTATGAGAAGTTCTTTTTTGACACTATTATTGTCTCTTGTATCAAGTTTACAATTTTATTTTTTTGCAAAATTGCAATATCGAGACAATTAACAAATAAAGTTGTAAAACTGGCCACGGCAACTACTAAAGTTAAAAATCAAACTATTTATAATTAAAAAAAAACACACTAAAACTAGAAAACTCAAGCAGACAAAAAAGAAGCTTTGAATTACCCAGGTAATGATCAGTGCTACTAATAAAGATAAAGGCTAAATTCAAAACCTGCTAAACTGTGATGTACAAGATTATGTCAACAATTATACATTTCATAATTTTAAAATAAATTCATTAAATTCTCCAAAATTGAAAACCTTAGGCTTAAAGTTCTAGTATTATATTTACATTTGGGTTCGTTAAATGGAAAATAATGCTTATTTTTAAACATAAAAACCAAATATTAGTAAATGTATAGCGAATACACAGTCATTGCTTGACATGGAGGCTCTTCTACGAGGTATATTATATCAAATTCCTAATATAATACTTAGTGTTCTTTGAATAGCAAATATCTTCTGCAGTTTGGGACCGGATTCCCAGAAAACTATGTTATACTTAATTAGTGGTTCCAAGTTTGAACGATTGACTATTTTTAGGACTTTTATCAAAACATTTATTTAGAATTCTCACGCCATAGCTTATATTACCAAATTATGAGCCGAGGTTTTGTAATCTTTCATAGCAAGTTGATACTGATAAATATTTGCGTAATACGTTTGCAGTTTTGATAAGAGCCAAAGCAGCGACTGGTTCAAAAACAATAGTTCAGTAGGTTTATATTAAACAATGTCAAAAAATAAGTTCACAATATCTCCTTTTAAATGAGATATTCCGAACATATAAATATAAATAAATTAGTTTCTGAGAAAATCAAAACATAATATTTATAAATTACAAGCAACCTACTTTTAATATTTATTGCAATATGCTTCCCGTCGATATCGATATCTCCTCACTACTCGACCATATTCACCCGTTCGCTTTATTTTGAGCAAGTTTGCTAGATTTTTTTTTAAATTTCACAGCAATTTAATAGAAAACGAAAATACAGGCTTTGTAGAATGATTCCTGTAAGTTCCACAACTCTTCTTAAGATTTAAATCTGACTATCCATGATGCATTGAGGCATTTTGAAAAAATTGGGACTTACAACTTCATATCGCAATTGTTCAAAAACAAATGAAACCGATAACGCCTGATTAGTAGATGTACATTACTGTCAGTTTCCGTAGGCTCTACACCGTCATTTGTGAAGAAGATGTAATTTCTTAAAATAAATTTTCCAGTATTTCTTGTTTTTTCTCTGTTACTAATGACCTGATCAGATCGATCCTGGGCTCATTTCGTTAGTATTTTCATCTTCTACTATTCACATGTTGACACCATAGATAATAATTTGTCATTTTTGATTCTATAGGCACGCAAAGAAAAAACTTACTTCAAGTGTTTATCATAAAATAATAGACCACAGTTAAGATTGGAACACATAGCAAAATATATCACGACGAATGGTTTTCAATGTGATGGAACAGTCGGTTCTACAAGTGTATAGGTTAGTTTTAACTTTTATAACATTAAATATAGCCGTTTGGCATGCAGGATCTGATAAACAATAGTCAATAATCTTATTGTACATATCCACAGTTTGTAAAAATATTATATAAGCATTTCTCACTTGTTTGAGTAATCGTGGTATAGCCATGCACAGTTGCTCTAAGACCAAAAGTATTAAAAATCGGAACCGCTGTATTCATAACCTTATTTTTTGTATACATATCTATAGTTGTCTCCGATAATAAAGATGTTATTGATGTGAACATCAGCTAAATTTGACAGTTTTATAACATACTTTAAAAAATATCTAAGCTGCTATTTGGCGGACTGTTGATTGAGACAGGTATGAATTCAGTACATTAAGTTGTGCAACAAGAAATTTAAAAATCTCTTGCCGAAATTATCCATTTAGATTTTTGTCTCTGACACCTACGACTAATGTGCGATTAATTTTTGTAGTTATGTTGTGTATTTGTAGTTATTAGGTTCGTACCTAACAAAGTAGTTTGTATTTTGTTTTTTGATTATCATTTTCAACAATTTATATTATTTTTGCAGTTATTTTAAGTTTAAAACTAAACATACTTGAGATTAAAACTAAACACAGAATGAGTAAGTTTAAATACTAAACATATACAAGATACGAGTATAGGACCGGAAAATACAAATTAATCATAAAAGTAAAAAATCTTATTTGGATTTTATGACATGAAAAATATTATTATTTATTAAAATGCATGAAGACGCGCAAGAACATTTAATCACCATAAAAAGTATTTGTCATTTGTTCCAACATTTTAGACAAAATAGATATACCCCCCCTCCCGTGAGGCCAAATCACAAATCGCAACCATAAAGTGGGTTTAAGAGTTGCTGTTCTTAGTGCCAACTCCTCAAAGTTCTCCATAAAAAGGTTCGCTATAACTGGTGAGAGTGGCGATCCCATTGGAACTCCTTCCACTTGTTTGTATCGTTAGTTCTCGTAAACAAAATAGGTGTTCATGAGTGCCTTGTTAAGTCTACAAGGTGTTGAGGTGGTTTGTGTTTTGCTAGCTGTTGTGTTGGGTATCCAATTGAGCTTACTATTGGCCTCAAAGGTGCACCTTCTTTATGTACTTTTGGCAACCCATAGAATTTCGGACATCTCGATAACTTTTCACGCGGAATGGGTTGCAGTTGGAGATTTATGTAGATCCTACTTGCTTGGATTTTGGCCTTGGTTGTTTATTCCAGATAAGTTGTTGGGTCAGTAGTAATTTGTTTATATGCTGGATCTTGTAGCAATGTTTGAATTTTGTTTAAATAATCCTGTATCCAAAATTACTGTCGCATTTCCTTTATCAGCAGGTAGAATGACAATGTCCTTGTTGAGGCGAAGTTATTTCAAGGCCTCATTTTCTTCTATACATAGGTTTCTTTTGGGTGGTTTAGACTTTGTTAGAACATGTGACATATCTTGTCTAATTATTTCAGCTTTGTTCGCAATCTAATTTTGAAACTGCTGTTTCCACGCCAGGCGAAAAAAAAATACAAACCACCTCAACACCTTAACAAGGCACCGTCTGATGAACACATATTTTGTTTACGAGAACCAACGATATAAACAAGTGGAAGGAGCACCAATGGAATCGCCACTTTCACCAGTTATAGCGAACCTTTTTATGGAGAATTTTGAGGAGTTGGCACTAAGAACAGCAACTCTTAAATCCAGTTTATGGTTGCGATATGTGGATGATACATTTGTGATTTGGCCTCACGGGAGGAAACACCTCAACACATTTTAAGACCACCTTAATAGCATCCATCACAAAATAAAATTTACCATGGAGGTTGAAGCCAACAATTAACTGCCATTCCTTGATGTTCTCATAAATAGGAAGGAAGATCACAAAGACTAGCTGCCCAGGACAACATCAAACAGGAAATGTGCAGTTTAAAAACAGCTCTGAGACAAAACAGATTTACAGACCGAAATATTCAAAGAGCCCTAAAGTCAAAACCGAGACAAACAGACGAGGAGCATGAGACACCAATAACCAAGGCTTATTTACCGTATGTGAAGGGTACCACAGACAATAATGCAAGAATTCAATAGAGATACTATTTTTAATACAGACAGAAAAATAAACACGGTGTTGAGGACTCCGAAGACGAGGATCCGTTTAGAACAACAGGGAGTGTACGAGATTCAATGTGCAGACTGTCATAAAACCTATGTGGGGCAAACTAACAGAAGAATTCAAACAAGACATGATGAATACCAGAACGCCATAAGAAAGCAGGAAAAAAACAAGATCCATTGCGGAACACCCCACCACGACGTCAGACCGAATAGACTTTGAGAACACCAGAGTACTGGCAAATATAGAACACCCGAAATCAAAACTCGTAGGAGAGGCAATTGAAATAACGAAGAGGCCTCAGAGTCTAAACGCACGCAATGAAATCCAAAACTTATCGAATTGTTGGAAAATTCTATTAAACACCGTACCGGTCCGGACCCGCCCTATAACCACTCAAGCGGATATAACCAATCCGCAAGCGGGAGGCGTGGCCACTGAGCGCCAAATGCCAATCACACTTAGCTGTTCACGGTGCCAACCGATAGAAGCCCAGCCGCGACTATATAACAGCGCGCGCTCCTGAAAATCTTAGTAATCGAGTAACTAGAAACGAAAGCAGAGGGCTACGAGAATTATGAGAACCGACCTGAAGAGGGCAGATGTGACACTGCCTAAACGTATCATTCAATTTGATATTTTCTTGTTAAAATCTAGTTACCATGTAAAATGTTCTTGATGTAACAAAGTGATGCTTGACAGAAGCCATAACCTAAAATAAAGGTTATGGTAGAGCGGGAAATTTGAAAATCAATAAGGTTCAATTTGGCAAATTTTACAAATAAAAGTAAAGTGAAGTGTTAGGCAACACAAAACAATATATGAAGAAATGCATAATTTATAAACAGAAAGAGAACTGTAATTTCAAGAGATGGTAAAAAAATTAAATTTGAAGTTTGAAATATAATATGGAATGGAAATATGATGATATGAATAAATGGTTAAATAAATAAATAATGGGAATTTGAAGAATAATGGACAATAGTGAAAAAAAATTGCCAAATAAGGGATAACCTATGTTATTTAAGGTAAATAATTTTGTATATATTCAATTTGAAAATTGTGATTATTGTTTATGTAGATTTAATTAGATAAAATAGTAGATTTGATAAAGAGAATTCTCATAAATAGCAGTTAAGATAATGTTACAAGTTAAAATGAATAAGAGATTTGTTGAATTTTTAAATATTATAAATAAAGCATATTCTACTTAATTTAAATTAAGTGAATTTTTTTAAACTAAAATAAAATAAATAGAAAATGATCATTAATATCAAAGAAATAAATAAAATTTAATAAGAAATAGTTAAAGTAAAGAATCTAATTAAAGAAAAATTAAATTAAAGCGAATAGGTATAAAGTGAATTAAAATAAAAAAATTTGAAAGTCAGTTATAAAGAAATAGTAAACCAGGTAAGGTAATGCAAGGGTCTTCAAAGGAAGGAGCTGCAGGAACCAAGTTAGCAATGAAATGTCAACTCAAACAATCATTGTATTGTTTGAGTTGATTGATTGATTGATCGTAATGCTAAGTAAGTGTATAATTAGAAATAAAAATAAAACTAATAAATTAAATATATTGTAATTTGGCGCCCAAGATAAAAATAAAATAAAACAAATTGAGTAGACGATAATAAATTGGCTCACAACGTTCAAAGCTCAGCAAAAACAATAAGAATAAAAATATTTGAGCACATTTACAAAACCATTGTAATATATAATATATATATATATATATATATATATATATATATATATATATATATATATATACATATATATATATATATATATATATATATATATATAATATATATATATATATATTAAACGAATACATTTTTACTTTAAAACAGTCCACCAACAATCAAATAATATCTAAAATACTTCATTTTCATTGAATAAAAGACTATTATGTGGAGATGTGTTTTCAAATAAGTATTCCTTTTCGTGAATGTTGAATTGTGGTATTTTATGGCACATAAATACATTTTATATCTCCACAAACACAAATGCTTTTTAAAAAAATATATTTTTATTTAAAACAGAAATTAAATATTTTACTTGAAAATTGTGTTAAACGATATAAATGAAATAAATGATAGCGATACACTTAAAGACGCTCACATCGTTCGCATGTGCATTTATAAGCTACGTGTTGCGTTGTCAGCAGTCAGCAATTTTAGACGTGCGATGGGCATTTGCGTATATCCTGGGAATTGCTATAACGTGTAATATGACAGCATGTGAACGACTCATTTGACATGTTACATGGTGTTTTCATATTAATATTCTAAGTATTGTTTACGACGTATATAACAACTCTCCTCACAAAGAAAAAGTTGCTGTTTTACAGGAACTTATCTGAAAATATAATTTGTAAAATAATAAAATATAAGGGTTGTATAAATATGAAATTTGTAGAAAGCAAAAGTAAATAAAACAGCGTAAATTGTAAATCGTATAAATGTATAAAATAAAAATTTAATTAGCATTAAGGTCCTTAATAATAAAACCTAAAATAATACCTTTTAGGGATAAATAAATTTTACAAAACATTTTTTGAAATTATTTTAGAGCTAAGTTCGATGTCTTCAGTTTCGTTCTGTCGGAGGTTCGGACTCAATCTTGGCAACAATTTTGAAATTCTGGTTCTGGTTGTGTTTACTTCAAAGCGTTTGTAGGACAAATACAGCGACTATTATTATAATGGAAAATATTGTCACATAGGTGAACCAAGAAATGTTCTTTTTGACAAATGGCTGATTTATTAATTTGTCTAGGTCCTTTGAGTAGTCGTTGACTTTGTGGTTTATGACGTTTAACTCCTCGAAATTCAATTCATGGAGCTCCAAAGGTTTGAGTTCGGGAACGACAATTTTTTCTGGTATGGTATCGCAGCAGTTGAAAGGGATAAGTACTGGTTGATAGTTGTCAAAGGTGTTGCTGTTTTTTGTGGCTTCTGCTTCGATTTTGGTTATCCCAATGAAGGCACTGCAATCTTTCTGAAGTTTTAATAGAGAGTTAATATTGAGTGTTAAGGGGTTTGAATAGATGTCGGTACAGGTGATGGTAATAATTAACCACACGTTGGTTTCACGGCACTTTTTTAAAATTTCTTAAAAGTTGGGCCTCGCACAAAGCTTTGAGTCTATCGGATAAGCATAGAGTTCGGAACACAATTTATTTTGATTGTTCAACGGTTTGCACGCACTAAGGTCTTTTATCGGAATATACAGTAAGGAATCGTCGTTTTTTGCTATATATTTATGAGTGAATGAAAGTACATGGTATAACCCAGTTCTATCATCATAGATGGTGATTTAGGTATAAACGGAAAGCAGTGAATGATTGCTGTTCAATAAGTGGAATTCTGAGAATAAATACAAGGTCGGAATCTGTTTGAAAAGCTTGTAATTCTGTAATTTCTAAGTATCGTGCAATACTTGAATATTTGACGGGCAAAGGTATATTTTTTTTCACGAGATTTTGTGATATTTCTTATAAGGTGCCAATGAAATGTTCAGGAGTTAAAATTGAGGTACGGATAATTTTTAGACGGGTAAAAGTTATAGAATTA
Source organism: Octodonta nipae (assembly GCA_034190945.1). Taxonomy (NCBI): domain Eukaryota; kingdom Metazoa; phylum Arthropoda; class Insecta; order Coleoptera; family Chrysomelidae; genus Octodonta; species Octodonta nipae. The sequence goes on from CM067217.1 coordinate 123,176,622, forward strand.
AGTACATCATTTAAGTTGTCTTCTAGAAAGAGGTAATTTTCCTTTAATTTTTCCTTCATTTCTAGAAATGAAAGTTTTGTTTCCACGTAAGCCATTTTGTCGTTTACTTTACGAATCATATTTTCCATTTTTCGAATATTTTCGTTAAATATTTTCTCGTCGATTTGAATATGTTGAATAGTCTCGTTAAAATTCATTATAACTGAGGTGGTTACACTGATTTGGTTTTTCAAAATGTTTTCGATCTGCAGTTGCCCTTTGTTTAAACTACTTATACTGATGGTGAAGTACTCGCTGTCGGCGGCGTCTAAGTTACCAGTTATGGCTTTAAAAATTGATTCAGCGCCTTTGATTATTCCACGTTTGTACCTTCGGGTGTCTATGTGAATTTCAGTGAATTTGGTTTTGAGTTTGAGATTTGGTTAAGTAAGTTGATGTGTAATTGAACGGCAGCACGGAATACATTGGTTGGGTGGACGTTAGTTATTAGTGATAAAGTTAATGCATCGAAAATTTTGTCGTTGGTAACGAAAGCTTGTTCTACAGCGGAGAGATTTCTATGAACTAGAAAAGTCCATTTGTGGTTTGACAGAGTTATACGTGATTCCTCATGATAGTAAATCCCTATGGTGTTATTGATTGGCTTTATTTAAAATTGAGATTGGGCCGAAGGTTTCATACGGTCAAAGTTTACTTTGTTTTTTTGGTTAGTACGAGAATTTAGTAAAGTAGCTGAGTTTTTAGTTCTACTATTGGAAAGGGTTCATTAAATTTGTTTTGTAGTTTATCTTTGAACTGAGATTCGCGTACGTAAACCTTGTCTTCTACTTGATAATTTGGGGTTTTGTCCGAAACATGTTTATCGAATCGAATTTTGGCTTTCTGTTTTTGAGTATCGGTTCTTTCGCGTGCTATTTTATAGTACTGTGAAATACGGTTATTTAAGTCTCTGATGTATTTAAAAATCAAGTCTTTTTCGTTATAGAGGGTTTCAGGTGGTCGGCTAGATGTGTGCCCATAAACGAGTTCATATTGTGTGAACCCATGAGTTTTGTTAGAGGAGTTGTTGTATGTAATAATTGCGTATGGCAGAATATTAAAGGGGTGTTCGTCAGGGTGCTTGGCCTTATGAATAGGGATCATATCTAACAAAGTTGAATGAAGTCGCTCTAATGAGCAAAACCAAGACTAACAGACGAGGAGCATGAGACACCAATAACCAAGGCTTATCTACCGTATGTCAAGGGTACCACGGACAGTATTGCAGGAATTCTACGAAGACACAATATCGATACTATTTTCAATACAGACAGAAAAATAAGTACGGTGTTGAGGACTCTGAAGACGAGGATCCCTTTAGAACAACAGCAGACTGTCATAAAACCTATGTGGGGCAAACCAACAGAAGAATTCAAGCTAGACGTGATGAACACCAGAACGCTATAAGAAAGCGGGAAAAAACAACATGCATTGAGGAACACGCCACCACGACGTCAGACCGAATAGACTTTGAGAACACCAGAGTACTGGCAAATATAAAACATACGAAATCAAGACTCGTAAGAGAGGCAATTGAAATATCGAAGTGGCCTCACAGTCTAAACGCACACAGTGAAATGCAGAACTTATCGAATTGTTGGAAAATTCTATTAAACACCGTACCGGCCCGGACCCGTCCTATAACAACTCAACCGGATATAACCAGTCAGCAAGCGGGAGGCGTGGCCACTGAGCGCCAAGGGCCAATCACACGCAGCCGTTCACGGTGCCAACCGATAGGCGCAAAGCCGCGACTATATAACAGCGCGCGCGCTACTGAAAATGTTAGTATTCGAGTAACTAGAAGCGAAAGCAGAAGGCTACGAGAATTATACGAACCGACCTGAAGAGGGACTCTGCTAAAACGTAGTCATTTTCCCATCAATCCCGGCAGGGTTCAGTTATCAACTACGCGGATGAATTCCCGGAACCCACTTAGCACATTTAGTGCTCGAGAAAATTTAAAAACAAATATATATATATATATATATATAGTTTTAAAAACTTTATTTATTTTATTAAAAATAGTACTTTATAAATACAAATCTTCACAGTAAAATATTATGAATGTTCTTTAGCGTAGGGAGTGTTGTACCGCTAATTCGGCCCTGTACCAGTTCTAATTTTGCGAAAACAAAACTTTGCTCAAAATTTGTATTTTGTTTGTTTGAAAATTTATTATGTCGAACTGTTCTATTCAAGAAAACAGACATCAGTAGAAGGTTGAGACTCTGATAATATATTATAGACAGCACCAGATTGGTAATCAATAGTATTAATTGATTACATTGGGAAAAGATACAAACATTACACAAAGAAGATAACACATAAAAAATAATTTATATTTAAAAAAGAACCGACTTCAGCTGACTTGAAATAAAAACCGTTTAGATACCGTATGCAATCAATCACTATTTTCAGACATATCTTCCTTTTTATCTGATTTAAGGTACAATTCAATTGAAAATTTTAGCGTATTCTTATCTCTCGTCTTTTTCTCCCTCTCTCTTTGTCCCTCTCTAATTTTTATTCTTTGTCTATATTTTCCAAATATATTAACTTTGTTTTATTATTTGGACCAGTTTCTATATTGCATCCACACTGTATAAGCTTCTGTGTATTGGTCAGGCCTATATAACTTATTGGTCTATCATTTTCGGAATCACCCTGTACAACTATATTCAACTCAACACAATATTTCAACGGTCCTGATATCTTTAAAACCACCCTGTATATGTATAAATCATCTCCAGACTATTGACTCTTTCTATTTTTCTATTATTTAAATTATTCTTGTATACCAATGATTTTAGTTCGCCCCATATGTCTAGTATTATCTTTATGCAACTACTCATGGTCTACCCTATTCAACAAAATTCACCTTTTTGAACAGCATTTCATGACTATAATTTTACTCTACCATTTATTCCAACCACCCTGTATATGCAAATGCTTGTAAAATTTTTTGAACCCATGTCTATAATTATACACCGTCCTACGTCCTATAATTCAAACATCCTCACTACTTATGCTTATATAACAAATTTTTGATACACCCTGAAAAACAATTATTTTACCCCACCCTTACTTCAAACACCTTGTCTAAGCAACTATTTATGTTCCAAACTATATAATTTTTTTAACCCGCCCTGTATAACTGTAATTATACTCCTCCTTATATTTCAATCATCTTGTATATTCAACTGCTTCTGACAATTTTTAAAACCTTTGTATAACTGTAATTATTATCCGTCTTATAACGCAAATATCCACTCTGTATAACTATAGTTTTGCTCCACTCTTATTTCAACCACCTAGTTAACGCAACTACTTATGTGCCACCCAATACAATATTTTTAGAACTACCCTGTATAACTAATTCAATTCCAACTTATATTTCAACCATCCTATGTACACGACTGCTTATTTATCACCTAATATTATTTGCTCGCACGCACTCACCTACAACCGTATACCGACAACAAATTTTGGGTTCGATAAACTAAGGAAATATTTTCTGCCATTTCACGTCACTATAAGCACCCTTACTTAAACTTAACGAATTTAAATGAAAATCACTACAAACACCCTGTATAATATACTTTCATGGCATATATTGACATTTAAACTAGATATTTATGATAAAAGTTTGACATTTACCATGATGTTTATAGTTTTTTTCCATATATATTTCCGATTTTCAGAAAAAAGTTTTAAGTTATAGAAAAATATCCGGAATCAAGCTGGAACATATCTTTGTAGAATACTATTTATGATATTCAAATTTCTTGAGCGGTTTTAGAGAAAACAGTGAAGATTCATTGAAAATCACTGAAATATTTTCCCTTATTTACATTTTTTCTGATTTTCTGGAAAACCATAAATCTCATGTTATAAACAATTATATGGGACATTTCTGTCAATTTTATCTTCAGTTTCTTTACTCCTTTTATTTTAACTACGCCTTGTAGTCAATGTCTACTATTGCTAAAGACGGCCGGTTCACTAAACTGCGGCCTTCATTTTAAAAGTTCAGCTAGGGTCTCTTCAGTATTTTTGCAAAGAATTCAAGGAATTTTAAGTTAATATTGAGAAAATATTTCACATATTTATTCTATATGTCAGTATTAATTTATTAACAATACAATATTATTTAACTAAAGGATAAACCAATTTATTTCAGCCAAATGGTTTTGTCATATTTATTAATAATAAGCGCACATTCTACTGGTAAATGTACACATGTTGAATATATTAAATAACTGATAGGTAGGTAGTTTCCAAATATGCGTATGTGCCACGTTATCACATAAAACACACCTGCCTTTCTAATAAAGTACACAAACAACACACTCATACTATACTAATAAATGCTAATGGGGAAATTGTAATCAAACTTCTATTTTTTCCGATCAATACGCACCCAACTGAGCCAAACTTAATTTTACCAATACTTTTTCGTAACGCGAATGTGACCCAAAATGCCCCCACTTTTGTCGGCGCTTCACTTGGAGGGGATGAGAGAACCAACAATATGCTTTCCGTCGAATTCCGCCCCCCGTCACTGAGTTTTCCAGCTTGTGAAAAGCGCACCCCACACTTTCAGTTCACCGTCAACCACCGAGATGTTGTTTTCGGTCTTGCAATTTAGGGCAGATCCGATGCTTTCAACGAGATTGTGATGAAATCTTTGGTTGTTTTCGGTTGGTGGTTGATTTTTTACTTGGTTTCTTTTTCTTTGTGTTTTGTGCTGTTTGAGGATCGGCATCAGGTGCGTTCAGAATGGTATTGTAGCTGTAGTAACTATAGTTAACGGTTAGTAGATTATTAAGCTAAATATATTTATTGTTATGTTGCTTTAGCAATATGAAGCTTTTTATACTGTTTTATGTCGCTTCCTAATACGTTGAATTTATTTTCCATAAAGAGGTATAGATTGTTTTTGTAGTTTTTTTAATCTTACATATTTTAAAAAATACTTTATATGGTGACAATATTTAACTGAATGAAACACATTTCTGTTTTTTTCAAACTAATAGTTTTTTACCATCTCAAGAAACGCCTACTAACTAATTGTTACAAGTTCACACCCATTTTCTCTGGGCAGTTCCGTAGAGTGTGTATCAAAATCTTTGTAATACCTTTAACTGTTAATTCATTTTTAACAATTTTTTTTAATGATAATAATAAGGTTGAACAAGCCAAGACACTGGTATCTTTACAACAGTTACTAGGTAGATACGTGAATTCCCAAATTATTGCACTTATTCTGAAAACAGTATAAACAAAAATGAAATCAAGTATTACGCTTTCCGCCGGACAAATCTTTTCAATGTTCTTCAACGGAAAGCTCTTTGAAGGGATTGTTCAAGGTTTTGCTAAAACTAGGGCTGTGATTTGATTAAATATTTATTACATCGAAGAAAATACGCTTTTGTTAATTAATAACTTTATGTAAAAGTTGAGTTACGTAATCTGCTTTCAATGCATTCTTGTCTCTTAATTGTCTTTTGTGTATTTTATCCCATTTTAGTTATTGTCACGGTTATTAGATCTTCTTTATCACGTGGTTAATCGTATCCACCAAATCAGTGATATTATAAGGCATTAACAGACTAGTGATTAGCAATTTTGCTCTAAAATTATTATGTCTGCTTTGCTTTCTATTCTGTTAGGCGTACACTCACATGTTCTGATATTTTATGTAAACAGCAGAATTAGTTATGATAGAGGGTTGTTTATTTTAAAAATAATTAGAGTGTCTTTTCACGACTTTTTTATTCATCCTATTAGTTGTAATATTTAATACCTGTTACATGTTATAATAATCTCATCCATATCTTTTTAGTTATTTTATAGGATAGTTGTTGATATTCCAGATTTTCTTAAGGGTAATAAACTGTTTATGTCTCTTTTCCATCATTAAATCAGGACCGCCCATTTTTGTCGATACATACTTTTAAACACAAATTTTGAATGTAATGTGAAATTAAAGAGTGAACCTTGACGTCTTACCAGTTACAGATTATGTAATTTTAATAAAACTCAGAACGGGAGTGTGTTACGGTTTCCAGAGCACTCTTAATAATAATTTGTTACCACAAAAACCTCAAAGAGAAAACTTTAATTAAGGTAAAACAATAATTCTGATAAAGAAATAATATGCTCACATTAATATTTACAAAGGAACTATATTAACATTTGCATTAGGAGAATATTTGCATAAACTACCTAAATAAACGCGGTGAAATTGTATATCTCATGAGTTCAATTACTGAATTGGTAAGATGAATATAAAAGGTATTTGAGCTGCAGAAGATCAAGGTCGGATTGGAATTTGAGAGACCGAAACATGTGTACAAGTTCATTCGACGACAAACAAGACTGTTACAAACACAGGTGCTCTAGGTTCAGAGCATTTATTACACACTGTTCTAGCTAACTTTACTTGATTCTATACATTCCAATGATCCTTGAACAGTTGAGACATACAATACTAAAATAATTACGAATTGCATGGTTTTTGGGGAAAATTCTGGTGTGGCATTTTACTAATAATAGGCGTTGGTCAAGTTTAAGTCATTAATTTAACGAAGCAATTGATTATTGTTTTTTATATTTGTTCATTACATTCTCATATATTAATATATTTCGTTGTTGGAATTATCACATTACTTTACCATTCAAATCAATACTTGTGCCACATCTAATAGAAGGTATATTGATTTTTGATTGATCTTCGATATCTTACACAACGCCTTTATTGCTTTTCATGTATTTATAGTTATATAACGCTTGTACTTCCAAGAAAAAACAGTTTTAATAATAAACATGCTGCCAATAGATAACTGGGAATGCAATAATGAATACTGAGGTTATAGGCCGATAGTTTACGTCTGTTAGCAGCCTTTTCGCCATTTCAAAAAGCATATTTATTTCTTCTCAGATCATCTATAATGTCATAATAAATTTCCAATTTGTTGATATAATGCGTCACAAACCCAAGAACGCCAAAGTTTTTGTCAGATTTTTGCCCCCTTTTCTCCTTTATGTTCAACTAAGGTTTGTTTTTGCTTAAATTAAATGTTTGTAAATATCACTATTCACTATTCACTCTATTATCTACTGCCGTGAACAACATTTTTTAAACTGTGTACATTTTCACCACATTCTTCTACTATATTATCGACTATATAGTTATAATACTTTTGCTTCACTTTAAAACTTATTATGTTGGCTCAGTTTTCATTTGTACAACCTAGGCTCATGGCATACGTTCGAACCACTATCTGTATTTCAATATCGTCAGACCTTCCTCAATAATGTCATGATCAGACCATTTTTAAAAAATCAGTATCATGAGAATGATATTCTTCATAAGAACAAGTGAACAAATTAGAAATTATTAAATTTGAAATAAAATCAATTACGTCAATAGTCGAATATGTAGTTTCGGAATGTTTTAGCAGCTAAATCTATTTTGATTTTTTGTTGTTCATTTGGATATACACTCCTCACAGTGGGTTATGAAAAACCTAACCTAAGCGCCGTTTATAGAAACTGTCATGAGCAGTCGTTGTCCTCTTGAAGAAAAAATGTTGAGATATTGTACGATTGACACTTGCAAGAAAAAGTCACCTATTATTCTACAGGTTGATTCAAATAGCATTGTTCCACCAGGATTCCTGATGAAGAATCGAAACATTACAGCACGCATATAAGTACAATACAATATACATCCAAACGTGTACTGGAAAATAGTTGAAAAATTCATAGTTGAACCTGAGAGATATTTTTTTCTACAAGAAGGTCAGTAGTATTCGGGGCAGTTTTCACGAATTGCCCTTAGGTCTACACCTTAATTTTTAATAACTTAAGAAAAATTTAAGAAGGACAAGCGACATTGCACTGGATCGCACGTTTTATGAAAATCAGTGATGTTCTTAATCTCTGTTTACCATTGAGATCGATTAAAGCTAAAAACAATAAACTATTGAATTTCACAATATAATAAGAAGTACAATATACAAATCAACTCTTTGTATATTAAAAACTTATATTATATATTAAGCCAAAATTCCAGTTCATAATATTTTTACTATATAACATTAGCAGAGATAAAATAAAAACGTTTCAATCTAGTAGGTGCTAGACCAGAGAAATAATTCATTCTATAAATTATATTATAAATAATACTTTTAGTAGTAGTGCTCTACAAATTTCATATTTACCCTAGGACAATACAACTGAAATTATTTAGAAAACTTCAAAAAATAACAACATTTATATGATTTTATAATTCTATTTGCAAAGCAATGTAAAGTTGTGAATTTTACACAACTTTTTATTGTTAACGTATAAGCTTGTTTCTAAACATATATGACTTTCAATCATAAATCACAGAAAACAGTTACAGAACACGCGAACTACAAGATTAAACTAAGTGATTAAACTCAGCGTTGAATTGGTTTTCCTGTATAAAAAAGCAGACAATCAGGCTCCCCATTTATATATATTGAAACGGAAATAAACATATATAGTAAATCAAAATTCATAAATACATGTAGTAGTTAAAATTAATAAAGTTCAGTGTAATATAAAAATACAAATATTGATATGCAATAGAAATTTTGTTATGCTGATTCAAAAATGTAAAAAGCACAATGAAAACATCAAATGGAGTTAAGGTTCAGTAATCATATAGAAAGAGTTAAATGATAAAGGCAGACCATAAACTGGTAACTTATAATGCAAACAGCAATAAACATAATATGTTAAATATATCTCTTGGTATCTAGCGATTTTGACAGTTCTAGCTAAATTTATTAAAAAGCGAGTAGGAATTTAAATAGGCATATAGCAATATTCTATTGATTTTATATATCACAATAAAAACATTTAACAAATAGAAAAATTCAAATTTTACCTTGATTTCGATACACATACATGGGAAGTGACATTTTAAAATTCATTAGAGCAGAATTTCAACAACTTCATATTTTCGGCAGAATAAGGATAACAAATTACATCTTTCGGATCTCATTAATACAATTTGAGGTTAATAACTTTTTAAAACTTAGTATTGCCATACAAAAATAATAAATTTATATTTGATATGTCAAACAAACTTTGAAGCGAAATTCTGACATAACCTGCTAACGAATATAGTTGAAATTTATACAGTAAGACAAAGATAGAACGTGGAATCGCATGATCGTATTGTTGGTTGTCAACAAAGAAATATTCAATAAAATTGGGAATTGCTGCTGGCCAGTTGAGCAGAGAACAATAAAAAAGAAAATTGCAGATTATATGAAAATGGAAAAGTATTCTACAAATATAGGCAAGTAGATAAAAATATAGAAGAATGGGAATTGGAAAATGCGTAATTAAAAAGTTAGAACAATTGGTTCTATGTCAAAATAAAAGGAAGGACATGACAAGATGATGATTCAAAATTTAGCAGTGCGACAATAAACTCTGATTGTGGTTATTAAGTGACATTTAAACTGTCAAAAGTTGTCAAAGTTCTTTCAACATTTCAAAATTTCAATTTGGGATTGCAAAGTTAATCCAAAAAGCAATCATAACTTGAAGAAGTGGTGTGCTCAAAAGTAATGGTAGTACATTAATTCCAAACAAAAAGTAAACAGAAAGCAGTTAAGCCAAGCAGCAGAGGTAGAGCAGTGCTGATTCGAGTTGATAGCAAATACAGCAAGAAAGCTGACAAAGTAAGGTGCAGACAAATACAAATGGGGCAGAGGATAGCATGTGTTGGGGCAAGAGTTGACGGAAAGCAGAAGTTTGAGGTATCAATCCAGATACATAAAAGGTGTAACAGAAGCCAGTTTACATCAAAACACGTTTCAAGAGGATGTATTGGTGACACTTTGAACAAGTTTTAAGTGAAGAAGTTGGCGTTCAAAACGGTTATAATATCGAAGTTACATGTTTATTTATTTATTGCAAAATATTTATTTTAGTAGCGGGTTTTAAATTCTAAATTCAATAATTGCATTTGATTAGTCATTGTGTTTTAAGTTTCATTTGTCACATAAAAAAGAACCATTCGTATTTATTAAATCTTTTTAGATTCATTTTAAATTTAGTAAATAAGGTATTGTTTGATGTTTATGATTTTATTATTGGTTTGTGTTTGATATTGTTTATTCTTATTTTAAGTTACATTTTAGAGTTTTATATGTTTGTTTAAAATAGAAAAGAGTTGTTTTCTGAATGATAATTGTGGCATCTGTGGTTTTTATTGTTTTTGAGTTCTTTGGGAATAACACCACATAAACAAAGAACTTTTAGAATTCAGGCTCATTGATCGACGCGTTCACAACTATCAAATAAAGTATAAAAAATTACAATCTTCTTGCCACCCAGCACAAGTAGTAAAAAATCCACTTTGAAGGCATTCAAAGCAACAACCAATGACATGCAGAGTTTGTGGCTCTAAAGACTTTTGATCCACGTGCATGTTCAAAAGTATCCAACACCAGAAATTCAACTAAGTATGTATGTTTGTATTTGATGTATTGCGAGAAGTTTTAGTGCCAGCAAAGTAACATTGATTGAAAGGTTCTGAAGCACACTATTTAACCATCATCTATTTATATGTGACATAATTATAGACATAGTTACTATAAATACTAAAAAATGGCTACATAAATTTATTATTTCTCTAATTAGTCAGCTTCCTGTACATTTTAATTGTTTATTTGGGTTTGCTCTCTCCATACGAATTTCACAATAAACAAATATATTAAAAAATGGATGATCAAAGTATCATAATGGATATTCCTGAAAACACTGGTTGCCTTCTCGTACTATCAATTTGGAGAAAGCAGGTCTATGGATTTGGTAACTTGTTTCCCTGTGTAATGTGTGTCAATTTGATTCATTCGCAAGAATCGTGATGGCTGAATATTTGTCTGAAGGTAATATTAGGTTTACTTGACTTTTTCTTATTTATTAATATTGCTTGACAATTTTGAATTAATCGTTATTGACTGAATTTCTTCATGGCTACACCACTTCCAAAGCTTTTTTGATTTGTGATTTCTTCGTTAACTAATATATTGGCCAAGTCGCAGTAAATTTTGTGGATTCCGTTGTGAGTTGGTACATGATTGGCCCCTATCTGTGTATATCTCTTATCGTGCCTTTGTATTAGCCTAATTTTTTTCCTTATATGGATAGTTAGAAAGGAAGAGAGTCGTGATTGGGAATTTCAGAAACAGTTTAGAAATATGTAAACAATGTCTATTTTGTTATTAGAAAGGCTTTAGAGACGTCCAGATTATACCCACTGAACGGGCCAACAGGTTAATTTCGAATGCAACAGTTCGAAAGAGCGTTTTGGCCTTAGGTTTGCAATCTAGGAGACTTTTAAGGGCCCCATACTAACTGCCTGTTGCCGACCTGTCCGCCTACAGTGTGCCATAGCTCATCAAAACTGGCGTTTAATTGCCTGAATAAACGTGTTGTTTAATAATTAGTTCTGTTTTGAGTTAGTGAGTGATGATTTATCTAGTAAAGTTTTGGAGAGAACCCGAAAATGCTTACAAACTGGACACAGCTATGGAAGAACGGAAAAATGTATCTAAAGAGATGATTAATAACTTAATTAAAGAGATTACCAACCGTGTAGTTGCTGTTATATGAAGCAGAGATTCCAATACCCAATACTTATTTGCTTTGTTTAGTTATCTTTGAAAAGATTTTATTTAAAATTGTTTATTAATTGTTGCCATTATTTTAATTCAGTTGTTATACATATATTATCACTGAAATAAAATTTATTGAAAACATTTATTACTGTTTTTTTTTGATAACATTGAACACTAACATTTAAAATTCTTTAAAACGATAACAGTATATCTTGCGGTGCAAACCTTATGAAAGTCAGTATAATTAGGAGAGTATAAATTATAGGATTAAAAACAAATTTATTTTAAGAAAATGGTTGTTTATTTAGTTATTCTCGTGTCTTTAGATATATAGTTTAGAACACTAGCCTTTAACATATGGGAGGTATAGGCCGAGCTGACTTCTAAGAAAATTATTGAAGTGGTAGTGAAAATTATTATTTGGGCCTTTGAGATATGTAGTGTGATTGCATACTTATTATCAAAAATAACTGACAGTCACTAAAATAAACTTCGCGAACTAGTCAATAGACAGATAACACACTACAGACACGGATCCATAATTCCTAATAGACCATTAAAACCTGACAAAAATAACAAATAAACTGCAAATTACATATTTTGCGACAAAATGTAGGAAATAAAAAGGACTGCTTAGTATGTTTTAAAAAATATAACCGTAAACCAGGATCACATATTGGAGCCTGTTTTGAACATACCATGCACTACTATAAGATTTAGAAACGCTTGTCAAGTCGCTGAAACGGTGGGTATTTTATACTCTAAATGTTGATAATTAACATATACGGTAGCCTCATATTATTATTTAGCTTTATTTAGTTTGAAAAAATTTAAAAAAACATCAAAATTCATATACACATATATGTATATTTTCACCGTTTAGATTTAGAAAACATTTGCGATTTTTTTTAATTATTCCTATTAAATCGGCAAGTCAAAGTGTTTTCATTTTTATCGAATCTGAAAAATAATTCCGAGTTGATGGTTAGACTTGGCAAAAATAAATACGAGTGCACTGTAGTCTTCCCCAAATATAAATACGAGCGCAAAAGGTTAACAATAGGTACACCTGTTCAGATTTTTATATTTAACTTGATGTTATGATAACCAGAATTTTGATGTAATCATTACACATTATGCGTATACAAAAAGTGCTCTATTATTCAGGTATTTTCCGTAACAGAATATTAACTAAGTCATTTTTTATAGTTTTTGTTGGTTGTATTCGTATTGTGAATTTATATATGCTCTTTTGTACGTCATAGGCGTTAAGAGTTTTAAATGCGCATATATTAAGCAATTTACCTTAATAATTTCAACCCGGTCAAAATACTAGTAACAAACTGCCCCTCTCATGTAATTAAAACTTTGTGAACAATAGTTTTTAGTTGTTAGGAGATGGTGGACAGTAGAGCTTGATTCAGTCCGAATTTCGCCCCAACTTCCTACAAGAAAGACACATTCTAATTAAAATAAAAACAAAAGTAACTACAATATGACTAAAGTTGCCGGCTAGCTGTGTTACTATTATGAATTTCGACATGTTTGCAGTTAATTTTTAAATCATAATTTCAGTAAAATGCCAATGTCAAGTTGCCTCTGATGACACTTGTAATTCGTCAGTCAAAACAAATATAAAATATATCAGATGGAGAGAAAACTCATTCTTTCTGTTCACAAAAGGAAAAATTACAATAATTTGGTTTTACATTTTATCGATGGTTTCAATAATCATTATTTACGCTGCGGTGTTCATTGAAAACAGAGACATGAAGTGGTCAAATTTGACAAATTTGACTTTAGCGGTGGGGAGACATTGGAGGTAATATGGTAGGCAATTAATTAATTACTTTTCTGAATATTAACAACAATCTCCTGAAATGAATCTATTCCCTTTAGTCAAGTACCACCAATAGTCTTCCGACTTAACATATGAAGTTGCTTTCCTAACACTTTGAAAGTTGGTATCAGGGCAAAATGCATTGAACTGTTTTAATCTAAAAGGCATTAAAACAATCTGTTTTAGAACGAACTTGAATAATGAATAGTACCTGGGCTACCAAGAGTTACTTTGGATTCGTAATTTCACCTAAGTAGCTCTATGTAAACTTATTTTTCTGTGATAATTACTTTGTAAAACCCTGTCTCACGTACCTATAAGAAAATATTTTATTTAATATAATTACAATAAGAAGTGTGTTAATTCATAAATAATAAATGTGATGCACAAATAGAGACAAACCTACAAAAAAAAAATATTGAATTGTTTTCAATTTCAACGTATTTTTTGACAATACTTAATACCACATGTTAATTTTCTTAAAGTCATATCAACTATATTTGCTCGTTATTAATGTGCACGGTACATCTAGAGTCCGATGTTAAAAAATTTAAAAATAATGTATTGACTATAAACTCAAATATTATCCAGAGCTGTTAAAGTAAAATGTTTACTTAATAATATAATCTTGGTCAACTTAGAGCTTATATTTCCCTAAGTTGGTCAGCACACAAATATACTGGCAACTTGGTAACTATTAACCAAAGCTGCCCTTTTGTTTTTGTGGTGTGCGGAGCTACTTCAAGTCTCTAATTTAAAATATACCAATCAGAGAATTAGAATGTTTATTAAAACGAAAGACAAATTCTGTTCTTGTATTGTTTATTAATTAGATGTTGCTATAAAAGAAAGGACTCTTAATGTATAACCTGGCCTTGTTTCTTACATGTAAAAGTAAATTGTATGGGTTTTCATGGTCGGAGATAACTCTCGAAACTCCGTTAAGAAGCTTATGCTTCAAAAATCGTTTTAAATTTATATGAACTTGTAGATTACTATTATAAAATAAATTTTCTTTACATAGTATAAAACAAAGTCGCTTCCCGCTGTATCTCGTTCTGAATGCTTAGATGTTCTAAACTACGTAACGGATTTTAATGCGATTTTCATCAGTAGGTAGAATAATTCAAGAGGAGTAGTCCCAAAGAAAAAGGTACCCGCCTTCCTGACCAAAGTACATAATGGAATTTCCGGAAGACATCTGGACATGAATAAAACTTTAGATAAAATTAGGTGTTACTGGGTAAATTATTTCCAAGATGTCAGAGCCTGGTGCCGGAAATGTGAGACCTGTGAAGCAAGTAAGATCTCAAAGACCCGGAGCATGGGCAATACAATGTTGCCATCAATGACAATTTCATCTGATTTCCCGGGTCCGAGAGGGGGAACAAATACATTCAGGTCGCAATGAATTTTCTCTGCAAATGACCCGAGGCATGTTCTTTATCCAGTCAAGAAGCAACCACAGCGGCATCGGTGTTAGTGGCACAGCTATTCATTACATTAGGTTTGGTGTCCCGTTGGAGTTACATTCGGACCAAGGACGGAATGAATCCAATATATTAGTTTTTTTATATAACAGTTTTAGATTATACGATTTTTTTACAAATATCAAATGGCTAAAGTGTTTCAGTTGAAAATTACTTAATTTTTGGAAAATTTTAACAGATGCAGAACCTTACAAAAAATATTGGAAACAAAGAGGGCGAGGCTAAAAATTGCCAGAATTTGCCTGAAAAAAACGTGAGTCGTCTGTTAAACTGTTAAAAATTTATCCGGAAGGCTCAGAAATTTGCATCGAGTTCAGCTCTCTCGAAAATCGTGTAATAAATTTTTTCACATTGCTACACCCTTTTTTCTCATCGTCAGTGGATTCTACGCAAAAAATAGGTGGTGTTTATGCTTGCAACGCGATACCTAAATTTAACGCTTTTAGTATAAACTTGAAAAAATTTAATTTTCGTGTGTGAATTGTCAATAATCTTTTTGAAAGAATCGACAAGAAACAAATAAACAGTACTTTAATTTGTCAATCATTTATGGAGAATTTGAAAGAGTCTGTGTCACATTCCCTCCCCGATATCCGGAAAGAACAAAACATACACAAGACACCATAACGCAGATCATTCCCAACTGTAAAACAAATAGGCATTTTGTTAAAAGCAAGCAGCAAAAGCAAAAAAAAAATCTAAACAATGGATGCCGATGATCCACAATTGTAAAACTAACATACAACAGAGCAAAGAAGAAATTGAACAAACTATAGTAAGCTTCGGACTGCTTGCCTCCAACTACCAAACATTTATAAATCGAAATGGATTCCTAACTCTTTCCTGGTAGTCTTCATGTTAGCGGTGCAGCATAGACAATATTTTTTATTTGACCCTAAACCTAAAAGTCTAAATGGAGTGATATCGCGAGAACGAAAAGGCCATCGATGACGTTCATTATTCGCAATCCAACGATATTCACAATGTTTGTCTAAAAGTTATTCACAGGTGCAATATTTTGAAGTGCAGTCCAGGTCATATCTTATGGATGTAAATAATTTTCTGAAATTTCGAGATATCTCTGACCTAACAATAAATGGAAAATATTGTTTATATCATCCTTCGATCTCCAATAAACTTACCGTTTATATTTTTATTATACAAATGCACCATAAGCACCCCGTCATTGTTTATTGAAGCAAATACATTGAAACGTCAGTACCTTGAATCCTTTTTTCTCTAAATACCTGTGAATTGGTATCACTCCATTTTTCATAAATTTTGCCTCACATGTCCAAATCATGTTGTGTAAAAATTGAAATCGCAAAAATAATCCCTCCTTTAAGCGTCACCTGCGTCACTAATGAGAATGAATACGGATGATAGTTTTTAGAATCACAGGTATTTCCATATCTCTTTCTACATCTACTAAGGAGTTTTCTTTTCACAAAATGCCGGTGTGTTTTGCAATTGTGAATGAGCCTCATCAGGGTGTCCAGGGTGTCATGAGTGGGTTTTGGTCTATCCTATTTAGAAAATGTATCACATTCCCCGTAAAATATTAACAAATTGAAGTAACCTACGTTGTTAAATCTTAATCAGGACATGATAAATGCCTTCGATATAATTGTGCTTTAAGGTCAAATTATTAACAAATATTGTTTGTTGAAACTTCAGCATTTGTTTCTTGTTATTTTTTTCAAAAAAGTCTAGTGATAATTTAGCTATCTTTAACAACTACACGGAAATTTTAGTTTCTCCAAGTTTATACAGAACTGTTTAATTTATATATGGGGTTGTAGACATAAAGTCTATTTTTTTAAAGTTGAATTCACTGGCGTTGAGAAAAAAGGGAAAACCGTATATATTTTTTGAAAAGTTTCCAAAGACTTAGGGGATTTGAAGATTTATTCCGGCAAATTCTAGCAATTTCTGATCTGGCCTCCTTTGTTTTCAAAACAAATATATTTATATAAACAAACTAGCGGACCCGACAGACGTTGTCCTGTCCCATGTAAACTTTTAAAAATTTGCTGTAACAATATAATCTGAACGCCATCTATCAGACGTAACTGAAACTAAAGCACATTCTTGAATATTTGACACAGCGACTACAGCGCAGTCTGCCGGATCCTATGTAAGTTGTGCTAACATCAACAACAATTTTTAAATAAATAATTTAACTAAAAAAACAATTTGAAGACACGACATGTAAGACCGACATCTAGGATTTTCAAGAGAATCAGTACACAGATGTTCCGAATCTGGAGCCGTTCCGTGTAATTGCTGTTCTCCCTTAACTCCTAGGACAGAATGTCACGATAAAATTTTCAGCTTACTTCACCTGTCAGAGATATTGAATACTCTCTTCGAGGTGTCATTCCTTTGTACGCAAGACAATATATATTATATATAAATATAATATGTATTGTTTCTGGTCGGGAACCTTCATCAGTTGCGCTTCCCACAATTGAATGTCCTCTCGAACACTTCTTTATGCATTTGATGCATTTCGTTAAATTTGAAGACACGAGATGTAAGACCGACATCTAGGATTTTCAAGAGAATCAGTACACAGAGGTTCCGAATCTGGAGCCGTTCCGTGTAATTGCTGTTCTCTCTTAACTCCTAGGACAGAATGTCACGATAAAATTTTCAGGTTACTTCACTTTACAAAGGAATGACACCTCGAAGAGAGTATTCAAAATCTCTGACTGGTGAAGTAACCTGAAAATTTTATTGTGACATTCTGTCCTAGGAGTTAAGGGAGAACAGCAATTACACGGAACAGCTCCAGATTCGGAACCTCTGTGTACTGATTCTCTTGAAAATCCTAGATGTCGGTCTTACATCTCGTGTTTACAAATTTAACGAAATGCATCAAATGCATAAAGAAGTGTTCGAGAGGACATTCAATTGTGGGAAGCGCAACTGATGAAGGTTCCCGACCAGAAACAATTATTATATTTATATATAATATATATTGTCACCATCGAAGAGAGTAGACTGGTGAAGTAACCTGAAAATTTTATTGTGACATTCTGTCCTAGGAGTTAAGGGAGAACAGCAATTACACGGAACAGCTCCAGATTCGGAACCTCTGTGTACTGATTCTCTTGAAAATCCTACGGTCTTACAACAAATTTAACGACATCAAATGCATAAAGAAGTGTTCCATTCCGCAACTGATGAAGGTTCCCGACCAGAAGCAATGTCTTGCGTACAAAGGAATGACACCTCGAAGAGATTAAAAAAACAATATCTAGTTGACCGTATTGTGAATCTAAACCATCCTCAAACCCCCTGGAATACACACAAAAAATTTCTTTAAAATCGGTCCAGCCGTTTAGGAGGAGTTCAATGACTAACACACGTACAAAAGATTTATATATATATATAAAGATATATTTTTTGTGAAGCACTGCATCTGTCAAAATTTTCAAGAAGAATGAAATAACTTTGAAACGGGGCCTTTCAGACATATGATGTTCCCCATAAAGTCGTATTAAAATTCAATGGAAAATTTAAAAATGCTATTAAGAACAGGGTGCTCCATCAAAAAAAAACAAAGTTTTAACTGAATCGAGTTACTCGGAAAAAAACATATACCAATTTTCAGATTAATACTCCCAGTAGTTTCCCATGTACATATCGATTCAACTAACCGTGTAATACCCTATACACCTTCCTTGCATGCGCAGTACCTACCGTACTCACGTAGGCAGGGCAAACAGTCGATTGCCCACACACCTATCCTATCAATAATTCTATCAAAATATTTACGTAAATCAAATACTTCATAAAAATACAAGGGAACTTGACAATTTGCGAACCAAACATGGTCTATGGCATCGGTTGTATAACCAAGTACTTAATTTCTCAATACTTAATTTAAATTACCTAATTTTTTTTAACTGCATTGGCGATCAAACAGGCCACGGAATCGTACCATCATGGCCGATCCATTTGTTTGTGTACTATTGATTTAGAAATGCGGTCACGATATTTGGGTAATATGGCGGTGCACCATCTAATTGTATTCACATCCACTGCTTATTTTCAAAATCAATATCTTACAGCCCATTTTTTTTTCTTCTTGTAGGTGGGAGTAATAAAAAATTTGTTTATATTTCATTGTGCCCCTTTCATGGAACAAGTATGTGCCTAATTTTAAAAATTTTTGCTTTATCCAAATCCACGTTAAAAATGAGGGTATCTTTTTAAAAATGTCATCTCGCACTTCAAATACTCTTCAAGGTCATGCTAAAAGTCGGAACTATCAACACCATCAGGTGACCTCTTTAGTATCCTACAACTCGTATGTAGAACTCCTCCTAGTATGCATACTATTTGAATTATTCTCCATTATAGATTAAAATAACCCTGTACACGCACATCATACTCCTGAAAACATAAGAACAAACATATATGGTATGTATGTATTAATTTCAAGAAATTAGTAACATATTTTAATAAAGACTAGCGAACTCCCAGTGGTCGAAATTCGACCAAAATCATTGTTAAACATTTACAAATAATATACTTATATGAATTTGCATATTTCTAACTGTTTTTAGGGTTCAGTATATGCAATATACGGATACCCTTATAATATCACTCCGGATTTCTGCCTCTGTCATATCATAGCAATTTTCTCCTAAACTACTGGACGAAAGAGGTTGAAATTTCGTATCAATATATAGTTTGGTGACCCGATAAGGAGTAGATATTGTAAAAGAAGAAATTTTGATTTTAGGGGTACTTCTTAGTAGAAATACTAAAAAATTCGACCGTCCCCCCCCTGATCACCGAAACTACAGAGCCTAAAATTTTGAAAAAATAGGAAATATATATATATATATATATATATATATATATATATATATATATGTATATATATATATATATATATATATATATATATATATATATAACGGCCCGAACTTTACATGAAAAATAAGAAGAAACCATTAATATTAATTTTGGGGGGCAAATTATAGAATTAAATGAAAATTTTATTTTTTTTGACATCATGTAATACATCAAATGAAAGGTCCCATTCTGATGAACACAATTACATATTTTCTTCATATTTAAAAAAATAAATAATTAAAAAGATATTAACGAAAATATACCAAAATTTACCTCTTTATCTCCGAAACTATAAAACGTAAAGTTTTGAAAAAATTAGAGGTATGGGGTCTGACCTGAAGTTTACTGGAAAAATAAGGAGAAACCTCTACTTTTAATTTTGGGGACCAATTACAGAATTAAATGGAAAATATAAAATTAAAATTGTTTCTAACTCATCATGTTATATATTCAATGAAAGGGCTTATTGTGACAAATATATTTTTTTTATATTTTTAAAATAAATTAATTAAAATATATTAACAAAAATATAAAAAATAGCCATTCCTCCCCCCTTATCTCTAAAACCATAAGCTGTAAAATTTTGAAAAAAATAGGGATACCTGAACTTTACTGGAAAAATAAGAAGAAACCCCTAATATTCATTTTGCGGGGCAAATTATAGAATTAAATGGAAAATGAAAATTATAATTGTTTCTAACGGATCAAGTAATATATCAAATCAAAGGGCTCATTATGACGAATACAAATATATTTTTTTAAATTTTTTTACGGTTATTCAGATATTTCGCAATTACGATTTCAATTTCTAGTCTCAATAATTTCAGTTTAACACACAAAGTTAGCGATGACCATTTCTGTATTATATCAAGAATATAAATAAATACAATGCACCTGCTGATAATTTATGTTAAATAATACTTTTTATGTTGACAACTTTTGAATGTGTATTGAAATTGAAGATTTCAAATAATACATTGTAAATTTTCACATTGAATTAAAAAGGTACATTAACCTAACGGCTAATAATGTTATGATATGCCAAACTGAAATCAAGATAACCAAATTCGCTAACACGAAGATGGCCCAGCACATTGCCATGATGTCATATCTTACTATTTGTCTTAATTCTCACTAATTGTATTCATACTCTCTTCGAGGTGTCATTTTGTCTTTTTGATATATATTGTTTCTGGTCGGGAACCTTCCTCAGTTGCGCTTCCCACTATAGAATGTTCTCTCGAACACTTAGTAAATTTGTAGACGTGAGATGTAAGACAGACCTCTACAAATTTATTGTTTATGTATTAAATACATAAATAATTGTTCGAGAGGACATTTTATTGTGGGAAGCGCAACTGATGAGGGTTCCCGACCAGAAACAATATATATCGTATATATTGACTTGCGTACAAAAGAATGACACCTCGAAGAGAGTATTTAATATCTCTGATAGGTGAAGTAATCTGAAAATTTTATCGTGACATTCTATCCTAGGAATTACGGGAGAGCAGCAATTACACGAAACGGCTCCAGATTCGGAACCTCTGTGTGCTAGTTTCACCGAAAATCCTAGATGTCGGTCTTACATCTCACGTCTACTAATTGTATTCATATCATAGGATTTGTAATATTAGTTGAATTGTATGAAACTATTAGGCTTTAAATTAGAACCAGCACAAAATAAAAGCATAATGTTAAAATAATAAAATACTATCGGTCAGTTGCCACCCAATCCACATTCTAATATTAGTTGACAAACCATATTTAGAAAGAAATGAAAGTTTTAAACTTATCGAGTACCAAATAAATAGTTATTATCATATAATATAATTTTTTATTCGTGAGATCTGAATAGTGTGATAATCTGGAATAACTTTCGGAACCGATCAAAATTTGTTAGTGTTTGTATAATTTAGTTTGTTTTCCGGGTTAATCCATTTTACGATTTGCTCTCCAAGCAATCTGGCGGTATTGTTTGGCATTGACAACATGGACGTAAATTTTGAATTTTTTATTTTATTTAATGAACGAACCAATATTATAGATAAATTTTAACATTCTGCACTGAAGGTCGTCAGGAGCTACTAAAAAAACAAAAATAAAGTAAATCGGTTTAGGGACAGAACAGAAAATGGTATCGAACCGTTTTGTCTTTGCCTATTTATACATAGATATTTTAAAATTTCATATAGTTCAAATTACTGCAAAGGAATAAATTATAATAAAAAATTATGTTCGCATTCAATATATAAAATATCTCATATTGTTTAATACCATTTAGTTTGATTTGATAAATGCTTAAGGTTTATGCTTGATCGCCATAACCCAATTATTAAAAAAAAATTTAATTGAAATGTATCCTCAGTTTATTTGTCTTTAAAGAACACCTACATTTTGTAATTATGTAACAGAAATTAAATAATTTGTTTGCCTATTTTACACATTTTTCTGACAAGTAGCTTGCTTTTATTATGCGGGCTGTTTTCTCGTTGCATTCGATGACCTAGTTATTAAAATGAATTTCAATCAATACTCCATTCAAGTTATTTCTTATAAGACTCGTCTACTGAGTGCAATCTTAAAGCGTCCAAAGACGCACTAATTTTAGTAAAAACTCCATTCCTTTCAGCAATCTAATGTTCTCTACATTAGAAGCACTTTACAAAATATAGCGATTCTCTCCGTGAATAACTATATTAAATATCAATAAAACTGCAATGTTAACCTACTACTAAAATACATAATAAAATATATAGCATTATGTGACGATATATAATTTGTTACCATCTACATTTATTACCCAACTGCCAAAAATTGTTGGCTAATTAGAAGAGCTTTGAATCAGTGATAAATGTATTCAGACATTAGGGTAAAAGAGCTCCAATATAGCTGAAAAAACAGAAAGAACTATAATTACTTCAAAATGAAGTATAGAAAATCAATTCACAAAAAGATTGCAAAATCTAAAGACGATTGAGAAATGGTTGAAACGCATAATGAATATTTGAAAAATTGATTACATTAACAGAAATAGCAACAGCACCTATATCTTATAACTGAAAATTAACTTCTTTTTTATCTGAAATATTACTCGCAACTGGGATTAGCATTTTCAAACGCCATAATGTTGAGAATGTGAAACTTATCGTGCCGGGCTGTTTTCCAAAGATCTGATTATTGTACAATTCTGGTAATAATGGCAAACATTTGCATTAAACTTAAATACTGCAATCCACCTTGATTTGTCTACACTTCCGACTCTTTTTGGGTGGTGGGTTTGAACATTTTAATAATTGTACAGGAAAGATTTATTTAAAGGGGGCTAGACAGTACAAAAAGTACTGAATCAGTTAGTGATGTGAAATACACGTCACGCACGCGTAGAGGCAGTTAACAAAAGAACATGACGGCCATCCGCAAGAGTGTGACGAAAACTCCAGAAATGTCGATTCGTCATCGTTCACAAGAATTGAGCATTACAACAGCTCCTCTTTAGTGTTTTCTTACTAAAGATTTAATAGATATACTACACGCCTACAAAGTCCAATTGACTCAACAAGTTTTGCCTATACACCTTGCATTAACGGCAAATGGCGAAAGTCATCGTGCTACGACAACACGTTTTTGTGCCTCAATTGGTTTCAGGAAGACGGTGCGACATCTCATACCCTTCGTGAAACATTAACTGTTTTGCACGAGTTTGCTTCTGGTGGTGTCATTTTCCTGTTTGGTGAGCAGTATTGGCAGCCGCGGTGTTGTGATTTAACACCTCTGGAGTTCTAACTGTGGGGTTATCTGAAGTCACGGGTTTATACTAAAAGCCCTCGAATACCGCTTATCAATGAAACACCCCCACATATACAGTATACAGTACTCTAATTACAAATTTTCTCAAAATAGTACGAATGTGCCAGAAGAGCCATAGCCGTCATTTACAAGACATTTTGTTTTACACATAATTCCTAAATGCATTCATTATGTTGGAGAAAACCATGTTTTATTGAGCCTTAGTAACTTTGAAACACCAGTTATTATCTGTAGCTTATTCTTAAAAAATACTAAAAACGAACCTTTTTTTTTCATTAAACCATATCTAAAAACTATCTCATAAAACATGTGTAAAATTTATTCTAAGTCAGTTCCCTCTAAAATTCCTCCAAAAATCTATACAGAGATGTCATCGGGAATGAAATATCCAAAAACTAAACGGGAACGATTATACTAGAAACGTACAGTTTCTAGTATAATTGTTCATGGAAACCCTGTCTTTCCAAAGGGTTTGTGATAAAAAACATCAATTTCAAGCTTACGGATATTACTAAATCCGTATAAAACGACAGCAAAAAAGTCAAGGACCACGAAAGGCCTAAATCGAAAATAATGTCAAATTTCCCTATCTTAAACAAATTATAAACCCGTCATTTCCATTGCGCTATTCAACTAAACTCCTCACCTTTCACAAGATCGAGTTATTACAGGTAGAGAACAGAAAAACTACGAACCAAACAACACCCATTGAATTTGGAAGTAACAGTCCTATTAATCAACTATTTCTTCATCTTCAATTGGATATTTCAAATCAACATAGTGAACGTATGTAGCTAATTCTTTACTGTAAATAATTTGTTATCAACTTTTCACATAAATAATGTTATGTTTGTAAACCGTTCTAAAACCAATAGTTATTAACCAGTGGCTTCGGTACTTGAAACATCTCACAAAGAAGCTATTAAATTTACATAATTAAAATAATTAAAATATCCAAACTGTTTTAATTTGTATCCCTTTTTAAATAAAAAATGTTGGCATAGTTAAATGTTTTCATTCAAAGTTGTTTGAATTTTTTAATTGTTAGATTCGTTAGTTGCTAGCTGGTTCCGTTTGACTGTTTTTCCCTTCCCATAGTCCGTTTATACTGGTTCTCCTTCTATTCGATTTAAATTTTGAATTTCAATGAGCTAAACAACAACTAATTTTTCAGCTCCCAATCGCCAGTTATACTCTTATTTCCGACTTTTAAGTTCACACTCCGTTTACAAATAATCATAATCACAATTTGAATGGTAGAAAAATTAATTTAACATTCGACTCCCGTAAAATGCTTTATGTAAATTAGAAATTACAATGCGAATTGTAACTTTGATTTTGGTATAAGTGTATCAAGTTTGGTGGCAAAGTAATTAATTAACAGAGAATTTTCGTATATTAAAAAACGCCTAAATATCATCAAATTTTACATGTTAATCATTGCAATAATATTGATTCCAAACTCAAACTTAAATTAATAAAATTCCTCTTTCAGAAACGAGAAATAAAAACTTCTGCACCTTATAAGTTATTACTTAAATTAACTTTAGGGATTTTTAATCTTTACTGAAGCAGATAAATCTAATACCATAATAATAAACTCAAAGGTAGATTAATTTGGTTCTAACACAAATGAAGCGGGCCTTGCAATAGAATTTAACATGAGGAAAGAATTTCACCATACAATCTTCATGGCTATAATATATACATATATAAATATATATATATATATATATATATATATATATATATATATATATATATAAATGTCCTTCTGCTCTAAAAAAGTTATTATCTAGAGTTGGTTTTCATACTCTCATTCTCTAGTAGTTTGTTATCACACCTAATATTCCCTGTTAGTTACAATACATTTTTTTCGGGTTAAATTCGTTATAAGTTTTCTTAATAATTTATATTTCTGAACTCCGTTCAAATTTATTTGTTAGGACGGAGAAACAACGAACAAGGCATTCAACTAATATATTATAATTTCTAAAACTAAATAATATATATATATATATATATATATATATATATATATATATATATATATATATATATTAAAATGTCCAATATATAGAAATAAATATTATTTAACTTCAACTTGTCATTTAACCAACTCATATATTTTTACAAATAGGCAAATTTCGTGATGCCAGTGCATTTCACTATAGGAAACAATGAGTTGTCGTTGCATTAGGAATTGGTTTCTTGACCAAAGCCAAAGGTATTTCAGAGCATTGTAGGTGCTTCATCTTTATGCAAACATCCAGAACTGGGTACATTGTCACACATATTTTTGTTCTCATTACATGTAATATTCATTTCAGCAAGGATTTATCGCATTAATTTAATTTTATCTAATTATTCTAATGGCAATAACAATATTAAACATTTTCGTGCACTATTTATTGTTGTTTTTCTTTTGAACTTATATTGAACTATGATTCAATAAGGTTATTATGAAACATACCCATCAAAATATACAAATGCTCCCAGTGAAGTGATCTGAAAGAACATCGCAATATCTTTTTAACCCTTTCAGTCAAGGTTCCGGATATGTCGGCCATAGTTTCCTGGTTTATTAGACATTGAACAGATATGTAGTATTTTTATCTATACTATACAGGCAGTAGAATCGAAAGACTTGTAGCTTTATTGAGCTATAACAAACCAGGAATTTTAAGGTTTCACACCATTTGACCGAGAGTTCAATTACATAAGAATTTCGGTGTTGTCTTTTCAAACATTTCAAAGCCTTACTCTGAATTCGTTGTCAATGGCATTAAAATCTGATTTATAAGATATAAATGTAAAATTTGTGGTTTATAAAAAAACACAAAATCTTATCCCATCTGTAGGAGAAAAACATCAAATCAGAAATAAAAATTAATAAGAATAATTTAATATGTTATGAATAACGAATAATGTGAATAAAGTAGTTGACAATAGAACAATTGAGATAAAATCATAGGTCGATGAAGCAAATAGTGAAAGTAGTAAATAGTTGAGTTAGAAATATTGCAATGAAAGCTAATTGCATGCAAAGATAAAGTACAAATATCTAAAAATTCAGTTGTAAATATTGTTATAAACTCCGTGGGTTCAATTAAAATTGAAAAACTAATATTCACTCTTACTTTCTAGAAACTATTATTTACATCAAATATTCACAACAGCTGATTCGAATATCTAAATAATAACACGACAGAAGCCCTTCGCCGCCTAACTAACTCCTGGGATGAGGGCCGCTCCTTTTAAAATCAGCATCGAATTCTCTCGTCAATCGAGTGTCAATTTTACAGTTGTCGAGTTATTTCGAGATAAGTTTTTTTCATCCGAACCTTCTAGATCTTTTTGTTCTATCCCAGCGATTGATGTCTCATCGGAATAAAACCAGGAACGAACTGGATAAATTTTTATAACACTGCCCTCACTTTAATTCTGATCTTCCCGAACAGAAACATCCTCTCCATGATAGGGAGCGAGTCAATCTAAATGGACCATCTTCAACTTAGCCCTAGGGTATTGACGGATCCGGTAGACGAAGTCATTAAGCCTCTTGACCACCTCGTATGGACCATCTCAGGCGGGTGTAAGCTTTACCCTTGCTCCGTTGGGGGTTGTACAGCCAGACTTTGCCTTCTCTTGGAAATCGACTGAATTGGCCTTGAGGTCGTATCGCGTCTTCATCCGGTCAGTGGTGGCCAACATCTGCGTTCGGGCTAATTCGTGTATTGTCTTCGGGTGATCCAAAAGCCAAATCGCAGGGTAATCACAGCTCTTTTCAGAATAGGATTCTGGCTGGAGTCAGGCCTGTACTATTATGTAGGACTGAGTGATATGCCAACAGGGATAGGGGAATATGCTCATCCCAATCACACTGGTTAGTGCCGACGACCTTGGATAGGTGTTCTTTCAAGGTCCTGTTGAATCTTTCCACCATTCCCTCTGACTCTGGGTGCCATGGTGTTATTCCCGTTTTCCTGATCCCCAACATCGTGCATACCGTCTGGAATACATTCGATTCGGAGTTACGCCCTTGGTCTGAATGTAGTTCCAACGAGACGCCAAACCTGCGGAATAGCTGTTCTACTAGCACCGTCGCTACCGTGGTTGCCTCTTGGTTGGGTATCACATATGCCTCAGGCCATTTGCTGAAGTAATCCATTGCAACCAGAATATATTTGTTCCCCCTCTCAGACTCGGGAAACGTACCGGCGACATCGATGGAAATTCTCTCAAATGGGACGCCCACATTGTACTGCTGCATTCTGCCCTTGGTCCGGGTCTTCGGTCCCTTACTTGCTGCACAGGGTTTTGTTCATGTACTACGGTCAGGATGGCTGGTACCTTCTTCTTTGGAACTACCAGTTGGGACTTGGTTTCTTGGCCATCAGTGCTTTCCCAAACTCGCTTGAGCATTCCATTCTCTACTCTTAGAGAGTCCCATTGGGCCCATAATGATTTCAGCACGCCCGAGTATCTAGCTACCTCGTCCCATCGTGGCCTGTGTGCCCATCTCTTTCTGAGTGACAGGATTGGGTCGATGTCTGGATCAGCCATTTGGTCCTGGATGCACTATTCCGTTGTCCAGTCTTCATTGAAGTTCCTTACTGTTACTTATTTTATTTCAGGTTTCAAGAATCCACGGCTGTAGAACTTTTCACCATCTTGCACCTGGGATAGGACGGCCCCCAAACCAGTGTTGCTGGCGTCAGTGTCTAAAATGAACTTGCCGGACTGTGTAGGAAAGGCTATGATGGGGCTGGAACATAGTGCTGTCTTCAGTCGTCTGGAAGATGTTTCGCAATCCTGATTCCAACGGAAGGTCTCCTTCTCAGTGGTCTGTCGAGGTAGAGGCGCGGCGATGATGGCAAATCACTCAACAAATCGCCTGTAGTGTGAACAGAGACCCAAGAAGCTTCGGAGTTCATGCTTGTGTCTTGTGACTGGCCAATCACGGATGGCCTCTATCTTGTCCTCGTTGGTGCGGATTCTTGACTCGGAAACGACGTCTTCGGATGGTCGTCGAATGTCTGACCCATGACCAGAATCTCGTCGAGGTATACTAAGCACGTCCTCCATGTTAACCCGTTCAGGACATACTCCATTAGCCTCTCGAATGTTGCAGGAGCATTACATAACCCAAAATGTATAACCGTGAACTGAAACAGCCTTTACTATTGGAGAACGCTGTCTTCAGTCTGTCGTTTTTGTGTAGACCAACCTGCCAATATCCACTCTTTAGATCTAGTGTGGAGAACCAACGGAAGCCTGCTAGTGTGGTCAGAGTGTCATCAATTCGGGGTTGTGGATAGCTGTCTTTCTTGGTGACGTTATTCAGCTTTCTGTATTCCACGCAAAATCGGGTGGTTCCATCCTACTTTTTAACTAGCACGACGGGAGCGGACCATGGGCTGATGAATGGCTCAATAACTCCATTTTGTAACATGGACTCGATGTTTTCCTGTTGTTGCCCCAATGGTAGTCGCCTAGGTGGTATTCTAATGGTTTGAGCCTTCCCGGTATCTACTCGGTGCTGGATGATAATGGTGCGACCGGTGGTTCCATCTTGACTGTTAAAAATTTGCCAGTGCTTTGTGATAAATTGCTTGGCTTTCTTCTGTTCCTCTGGTGTCAGGTGTGTCAAATCTCCTTCACCGATGTCTGGTACTCTTCTTCGCAATTGATGATGGTCTCGACTGGCTCGAAACAAGATATCTTTTGACAATTGGCAATTCTGATGTCGTTCTTGGACAAATCCAGGACTCTAATTGGTATATCTCGTCCGGTTTTAACTATAGCCCGTCCAACTAAGTAGTCATGAGCTGAGTGTACAGGCTCCACTATTCCAAGGCAGCTTCCAGGATTTCTTTCTAGCTGCCCTTGAATAATTTGTTCCGTTCGACCAGAACCGTGCTGGCTGCGGATTTTGCTACAATTTTTATGGAGGTGGCTGAACTATTGACGGGCCTCGTCAATTCAAATTCCTCATTTAGGAACCAAGAACATCATATCTCGAGTCGAACATAAATCCATGCTGGCTGATTAGGTCCATACCCAGTATGAAATCGTCCTCAATATCCGCTACCAGAACGCTATGCCGGATTCTGTTGTCCCCTAGCTGTAGTACTATCTCTGCTTCACCCTGTATTTCGGATGCCCTCAAAACCCTGGACTTGGCAATGGGCGCAGCGGCGCCGGTGTCGATGGTAACGGTAATTGTTGGCCATTGATGGTGCCCCTGATGACTAGGCTGCTGCTATCTCGGTAAAATCCCCTGATAGATAACGTTTTGGGGGCTGGTGGAGCGTTAGTCAGCATTCGCCCCCTTATGCTGACTGGCTGACGGTCCCTAAATATGTGACTGTTCTGTTGGTTACCCCTGGTGGGTGATCGTTAAGGTAGCCTGACTCTGCAGTCGCGTTGGAAGTGCCCTGTCCGTCCACAACGGTAACATGCTCTTTTGGTATCAGTTCTCTGTGACTGTGCTACCAACATACCAGCCAACAGTGCTTGAAATGGTGAATCTAGTTCTTCCTTGTTGAAGGAAGCCCTCGGCTTGGACATGTTCATGACGGTCTCTACTTCTAAGGCCCGAAGTAGAGCTTCATTACTCTTCTTGATGCCACTCAGTCCTACATTTCTGTGTACTTTCACATCTCTGATGCCGTTTATGAAACTCTGTGTGGCCAAATGGTTTTTCATTTCCTCTGGCAGGTCTGGGTAGGACAAGTGTACTAACCGTCTAATCTCTGCTTCGAATTATTGGAGGCTTTTTTCCACTGAGTTGGACTTGGTAAACCTGGCTCAAGGATTGATTGTCGTATCTCTTATCCATAATGGCGATAATTTTGTCGAAATTGCCTTGTTCATCGACTGGAATGCTTTGGAGGAGTTCTAAGGCTGGACCTCTTAAGGAAATTACTAGAGACGTAGATTTTTCTTAGTTATCCCATCCATTAGCTGTAGCCACGTCTTCAAATTGCCGTTTATACATGGGCCTATATGAGCTGCCATCAAATGTGGGTGGTTTGCTAACGGAACCTTTGTTACTCATGGTGTTCTGGTATTTTTCTCGCTGTAAGTCCTGTTGCATTTTTTTGATTTTTTCTGTTTCTACCTTGTTTTGGATGGCACTGATTTTACCTTGTACTTCATTTACTTCACTTTGAACCTTGTTTTTAATGGAACTGTTTTCAAATTTTACCTGGCTCTGGATGGAATCGATGTCATCTACTTTGATTTCAAGAGTGTTCACATAACTTTTTAGGATCTTTATATCTTCGTTTATTTCTTTTATGTCTGATTCAACTATTTGCATTCTTTCATTAACTGTTTCATTAATTTGCCATACTATTTGCATTATTTGTTCAAATTGCAGTTGTATTTTTTCTTCTAATATTTTCGATTCGTTTTTTTGTGGATTATTGAACTTGGTCTTGTTTCTCTTCAAATACTTTAAAATCATTTTGTCGTTTTTCTTCTAGTATTATAAGTTCATTTTGTCTTGATAATTCAAATTTCAAGAATAATCCCTCAATTAAATTTTGTTGTTCACTTTTCATCTTGGAAACAAGATTTTGTTGTTCGCTTTTCATCGTAGTGAAAAGATTTTCTAATTCTATTTTACGTTTTTCATCAAAAGATTTTATTAACCTTTGTTGAATTTCTTCTTGATGTTGTTTCTCCTTCTTGTCGCGTTTTTCCAGGATCTGAGCTATTTTTTCTTCAAGTCCATCCGTAACCTGTTTGAATTTTTTTTTGTAGTATCGTCCATTTTTTCTTCTTCCATACTACGCGTTGTGGCCATAAATCAATTTTTGATTTTATCTTCACTTAATCCTTCACTTCTGACCACCAAATTGCAATAAACTCCGTGGATTCAAAGTCAATTAACTTGAAAAAAAAAACTAATATTCATTTCACTTTCTAGAACTTTTTCACACGTAAACATCAAATATTCTCAACAGATGATTCTTTTTCCATACTTCGGGTTTCCATAAATCAAATTGCGATTTTAAATTCACTTAATCCTTAATCCTTTACTTCTGATCACCAAATTTGTTATAAGCGTGGGTTCAATTGAAATTATTGTAAAACTAATATTCACTCTCACTTTCTAGAAACTTTTATTTATATCAAATATTCACAACAGCTGATTCGAATATCTAAATAATAATACGACATAAGCTCTTCGCCGCCTAACTAACTCCTGCGATGATGGGCCGCTCCTTTTAAAATCAGTGTCGAATTCTCTCGTACAATTTTACAGTTGTCTAGTTATTTCGAGATAAGTTTTTTTTTCATATTAACCTTCTATTGTTTTTTTTTCTACCCCAGCGATTGATGTCTCATCGGAATAAAACCAGGGAAGGACTGGAGAATTTTTTATAACAATATCAAGAACACAATCTACCGTTTTGAAGACAAAATATACGGATTCGTTGATATTGACAAGCTTCCAGAAGAAAAAGTGGGAACTTAATTATCTAAATTTAGTAGATACCAAAATATTACCTTTGAATCTACCCACTATCAAGGGCAGTTCTGGTTAGTCCACAAAACCTCAGATTATACTAAAAACTCTCCTACATAGACAATTCTATACAATTTTTAAATTTCGAAAACTTGCGACTCAGTTGCATATAAAGTACAATGGAACTCTTCTCCGGGCTTTATTTTCAAACCAATAGTGAGAGCAGTTTCATTTGATCATGAGCACTGAGTGACGTCCACACAGAAGATAGTAAAGTAATGCTACCAACCCAAAATATTTGTACTTTTTTCAGTAGAACAATTTCAAGATAACATTTAAATGTATGTTAAAATCTAATGTTAGGCTCAGCTAAACATAACAGAGTAAATAGAGAAAAGTAAACCTTAAAGCACTTAAATGTGTTCCAAAATAACATGTTAAAATATCTCTATAGAAAGTAACAGAATAGGGCTCGATAAAGTAAATACATGTTATAAAATGCAGAGCATTTTCTTACCAATCGACTGCTAAGATAAATAAAGTTAGCACATATCTTTGCGTATTTCTAATACTTTAAATGCAAAAACCCTAGACTGGTGATGGTTAATTTGCACCTCCTGTCAATCAAAACATACCTTATATTTGGAACCCTGAAAGCAGATTGCATACTATCACAACATTTTTCTGTCAGTATGATGGGAAGATATGTTGTGATTCTGTAAACTTGATACTCGGTTTGTGAAATTATAGTAACTTTCGAACAGAATACAGTGTATTACGTTTGACCTATCTTCAACTGCACTAATCTCAAAATATCGAGATTGTTAGGTAATTCAATCATATAGCCTAATTCTAACATAAACTTTATATTTCAGCATTTACGAATGTCGCTATATGAACTCCTACAGATTGTTTTCTTTAAGAGACTATCTGTTCAGTCCTGAACGTCCTATTAGTTCCTGTGCAGTGGACAGCACTACTTACACCCATAACATGTTATGGACTTAATATGTAGCGCCTAGTAGTCGTAGCGACAAAACATTCATTGGTGACAGAAGTAAGTATGTATAAAGTTTTCGAAGCTTTTTCAAAAAACATATTTCATTAGATCCGATGATTCCTGAACTACATTGCATTTACTCTATAGAGAGGGCATATCTCGATCTACTTCTGTTTTTCTGCAGAAAGAACACCGGGAGCACAAATAGTTTTTGTATTTATTTATAAACAGTTACTTTACTTAACGTATATGTACATGCGGTATATTTACAAGATTAGGAATTATAAATAGATACTTTATAATTACTTTAAATACTCTCTTCGAGGTGTCATTCCTTTGTACGCAAGACAATATATATTATATATAAATATAATATATATTGTTTCTGGTCGGGAACCTTCATCAGTTGCGCTTCCCAGGAGTTAAGGGAGAACAGCAATTGCACGGAACGACTCCAGATTCTGAACATCTGTGTACTGATTCTCTTGAAAATCTTAGATGTCTGTCTTACATCTTGCGTCTTCTAACTTTAAATACTTCAACAAACAAATGTACAATTAGGACAGGTTACTTGAACACAGATAGTTATTAGACCTACGGTAATTAAATAACATGAATTGGCTCAGTAAAATTATTTAATTGTCACTACAAACCAACTAACGCCAAATATCATTACCAGTATACAGCCCAGTTTCCCGCAATACCGTCAACGCCGCACTATGGGTCAAATCACGTTTTTTTTTTTAACGGAAACCTAATATATTGACGAAAAATAGAGATATCAAAACAAGTTTTGTTTTAAATTGAACCTTGGGATATGTAGATTAACGGAAAATTATACAGGGGTGGAAATTAGGTATGAAATGGTGCACATTTCAAAGTTTGATTTTTTTGCCGAAAAATATTCGAGATTTGTCTCATGTAACTTTCGACATTTGGAATGATATTTCTTGATTTTCTTTTAAAATTTCTCCTCCAAAATGAATCCACAATTTTATTTACTGAAGACAATGAAACACTTATTAATTATCTCAAATTATATGCTACAAAGATGAATAAAAAACAATTGTATGTGATGAAAAATACACTACATTTTGGGGGCGTGATTGTGAGCTCAAAATGCAGGATAAATAAATGCAGGATAAATAGTGGAACAAATTAGTATGTACAATAGTAATGGTTGCAGTAACGATAAAATGATCGTGTTTCCTAGATACGGCCATTGTTTTATGGTAAACAAACATGATAAGAATACACAACAAATACAGGCCATTATAGCATTGATAAGACAATGGTGCGCCTGTAAATACATATTGTGAAAGACAACACGGATCCTCGAAGTTTCCTTGGACTTCCATCATCTTGAACTGGTTAATCTCACAACATTTCAATAGCCTTGAATCTGCTATCAACATCAGATGAATGGGTCATTGGGTCTTATCCGGTTCAATTAGTCAGCTGGTAGAATGATAACAGATTTGTCTTCCTTATGTGTTTTTATTATCACACCGTTATCACAAACCATCACCAACATCTACATAGATTGGTTTGAAGAACATACATTGAAGAAGTACGAGACGGAACCTAAGCTATGGTTCAGGTATGTCGATGACACCTTCAATATTTGGCCACACGAAGAGAGAGAGAGAGAACTACGGACACTCCTGGCATTCTCATCATCACTAATCCATAGAGTCAAAAATATCTGCAGCACACCAGAAGTCCTTACAGAAGAACAAGTGAAACTTAAAGATAGCCTTTTGGTGAATCGAGATTCCGAAACCATCATTAACAAGACATTTTTGACCTGGACAAACTAGGCAGGAAGACGAAACCACTATAGCAACTCTACGATTACCGTATACTAAAGGCTTGTCGGAGAAACTTAGATAAATTGCACACAGACATGCATGATTAAAAGAACGAGGTCGGACGCTCCTGCAATGCCAAATAACTGTATAAACATCATATCTTGTCAATCTAGCAATCTTTACATCGGAGAGACAAAGCGACCATTGGACACCAAGGTTAATGAATACCGCATAGCTACTCAATTGACGGAGCTAACAAGCTCCGGGCTAGCTATTCACGCATGGACCGAACACCATATCATCAGCTGGAACCAGGCCAAGGTAATTCACAAGGAAGAGCACGGGTATAAAAGAAAATTCATAGAGACAGTATATACAATCCGAACGAGAATATAATTAAGCCCAGCGTCCAAATTGGAAATATTTGGATATCCCTTCTTCGGTAACTACCGCTAAACACCGACAACCAACTGTCGACGACACTGATTAGAGCAGATAAGACCATGACCGGCGACGCATGACCGCTTAAGGGTATAAATACGACAGATAATCTGAATTTTCCAGCTTCAAACTAACACAAACATGGATATTATGGATTTACCAATGAGTAAGAGCTACGTATTATGACTTCCGGTCAAGATAGCGTGGCAACACACATATAATAATCAAAAATAAGTAAAAATATTTAAAAGTTTGTTTGTTACAAATTTTAGATTAGTTAACTCGGAAGTCCACAAAGGATGTCTCGCTCGTTCGTGTATAGCATATTGTTTTTGATAACCAACAGATACATGGTCAATAAGAGCTAGTTTTTAAGAAAAAGAAGAGGAAAAACTACGCATTGTGGTTACATTATTGGGTTTAAATCCTATTAGGGAGTAAAATATTAAACATAAACATGATGATATAGTATTAGGTATTTCGGTAATTAATTTTGAACGACGATGACTTCATTCTCTAAATAGGAAAACAAACTACCCTTTGTCCTCTAACAGAGATTTTGACACTAAGTCTAAAGGAACTACGAATAACCGTTTGCTTATTATCATCGCCAATGGCATGGTACCAAGAAACTGAATGCGTTTTCAAACAATGTAGAATAAAATACTCTAGTTATATAAGGTTACTTACGTGCTGAATATACCTATATATAAGAAATAGATGATGACTACTGAATTAATTAATTGATTATATATATATATATATATATATATATATATATATATATATATATATATATATATATGTAAGGAAGAGCCTCGATCGGAATAACCAGAATATATGAGTTTAGCAAATTTCAGTGAAATGATAGAACAGTTGTTTTCATAAAAAATAATGTTTTTGAAAAATACTAAGATCTTTTGAAAATAAAATATCAAGTAAAATTACCGCATTACAATTTCAGTAACTAACAACCGCTTTTGTTAGATCACTTAAAGTAAATAAAATTATAAATGAATGTTGTGAAGTGCGGACAGGTGTTCAGCAAGAACAGTACTTGGTCCACTGTTATTCATTTTATACGTTAACTACTAACTAGTAAGCCTGATGCCAAAATAATATCAGTTGCTGATGACACAGCGCCTATACCTATAGAAAAAAGTTGGGCTGAAATAGAGATCAAGATGAATAACTCTCTTAAAGTTATAAATCTGTTTATATGACATTTGGAAATTGCAATAGTAGTGTTCCGGTAAACCTAAACATTTCAGTCAATGGGAAAAACTTGAATAGGGGGAAATCAGGTAAGTATTTGGAAATTATCTTTGATTACAGAATGAAGGGGATAAACATGTAAAATACATTCTTAGAAAAACAGAGTATTTACGATTTGTATTCCACAATCTCTTCAAGAGTATGAAAATTTGACACATTGATGACGTTTTATTACGCATGTTTTCATAGCATGAATAATTATGGAATCATTGCCTAGGGGTGAGCCTGCTCCAATTCTTTAAAACGTCTGCAAACCAACCAGAAGAAACTATCAAAAATTGAAAACAAGAATAAAACGAATTTACGTAACAATCCTTTAAACTTGGAGGAGCTCTTCTCACTTGAATCTTTGAAATATCACTACAGTACACTGAAAAAAAAAATCCTGAACAGTAACAGTATTACTAGGAACAAAAGCATACTTGTCCCGCATAGATCTAAAACAGTCAGTACCAAACGCAGTTTTATAAGGGCAGTAAATGTATACAATAGTCTTCCAACTAAAATCGTTAAGCAATGTAAGTGCAATAAAAAATAAGTTAAATTAGTGGATAATTAATAAAGTTAATAATAGAATCAGATATGCAATTGACAAAAATGTCACCACTCTTATAGATAGATACTAAATGTTTTAGATACTTTTTTAAAATTTGTTTTCTTTATTTTATGTATTTTTTCTTTTATTTTTGTTTTTCTTAATGTTATAGGATACTTTTATATATTATTAGTTTTAGGTATTATGCCAAGCCACGGGCAGGATTATGTAATAGTATGTTGATATTATTGTGTAATTCTGTTAGTTAAATAAATAAATAAATGAACTTTATGGTTTGATCTAATTTCGTTCTGTATGATCGTGTCTAAATGAAAATCTAATTTTGTTATGAAAATTACAATGTACTATCATTCAATTTACCTACCTATAAAAATTATAGTTTAGAAGGACCCGTAACAAAAACATTATATTGTCAGCAGAAAAAGATACAGTTTCAGCTAAATATGCCAACAAGAGCAGGTTAAAATCGACTCTTACATTTGCTTACATACTTTACTAATTACATATCTGTGATAAATTCTATAATTTTTAGAAATTAAATAACAATTTTCATTTATTTAAGATAAATTTTGTATTACGGGAAAATATAGAACATGCCCAATTTTTAATAGTACAGATGTTAAATATAATTTTAATCTTTGTATCATTTTTACTTTTCTCTTCCCTATATAAACTATATTAGTTGGTTGATAAGTTACTGAAAATCATGGTAACCCAAAAAGACCAACACTCATATTGTAACTACTGATTATTTCTAAATACTAATATTGTAGATTCAAGTTACTCATATTGATGATTTTTAATGTTTTCGATTCTCAGGCACGAAGACTTCTACAGAATTAGAATAAGAACAGGATGGACTTCATGTCTTTTCAAGAGGACTTAAGCTTCAGTAACTTGGTTGGTCACGTGTATTCTGGGGTAATTAACACATATTGAGGGATGTTATTGCTTGAGAATACACGTAGCTGACAAGTGGCAACGACTGCTGCTTCGCTGGATGATATAAAGTTTATTATATTAATCGTTATAAATATTTTAACAAACCGTAGACTTGACTGCAAATAAATTTCGAATAGGTTACTTTTCTGGTTAGTTATTACATTTTAAGAAAATAGAAGGATAAGTCTTTCAACTGTTAATTGTTAAAACCACAATACTAGCTACTCTTAAACGAATGTACTTGGTTCAGTTAACAGCTTCTTGATAATTTTTCAAAACAATTTTTTTTGAAAAGCAGTAAATTGAATTAGGAATGCCCAATCAAAATGTATAGTGTGGGCAAAAGACTTAATGACACAAAACGTTAATTAAGGATGTTCCGAAGCGCTCTCGAGAGAAGACGACAAACAAGGTTATGCTATAATTTAGCATAGGAATTTAAAATCAGCACTATCGTAATATCTTCAAAAATACCAACCCTTATTCATGAAAATACACCTATTCCTATACGAAGGTGTGTACTAAAACGTGAGAGTGCATTCTGACAATGCCGCGGATTTTCTTTCTAATTCTAATTGCCGCGAAACACCTAGTGTCAATGCTAAAGAGCCGTTAAGTGTGCTTGAATTGTAAAAATTACCGAGACATAAAGGTTTATATGAAAGGATGTACCGAGGGGAGGGAACAGGGGGATTT
Source organism: Octodonta nipae (assembly GCA_034190945.1). Lineage (NCBI taxonomy): Eukaryota > Metazoa > Arthropoda > Insecta > Coleoptera > Chrysomelidae > Octodonta > Octodonta nipae. The sequence goes on from CM067217.1 coordinate 123,215,551, forward strand.
GAAAAACCTGCCGTGAGCCATTAAAGCTTCTCATAAAATTGATGATTTGCCACCTCCTAGACCAAAACAAATCCTGATTTTCCCTCTCTCTAGGATTTTTTTTTTTTTCGATTTGCCCCCCTCTAGGACATTTTTTTTCTAATTTGCCCCTCCCTAAACCAAAAGCTGGGTGCGGCCCTGATAATATACGGTTTTTACATCAAGCCCCTGCGTATTGTTGAATTTGAGGAGAATATCTTTTAGTTTGTTAGAACACGACTATCAAAAAATAATGCATACTGATAGAATTTTTAAAGAAGAAATTGAAGAAAAGACACATGTGATTAAAACTATCATTATCGGCATGATTTTTTTTTTTTAAATTTAATAAAGACTGGAGTTATATATTTGTAACAGTGTTTGCTTAAAGTCGTTGAATGTGTTATTAAACAAAATTTATTAACAACGATTTAATACTAGTTACTGCAATATTAAATATCGATTAATAAAGTTATTATAAACGCCTAAGTAATGGCCACCGGGCCACCATGCGGCCTATGGCAGTCCTTCATCGGGTCCGTGATTTAGTTCAAACTTTAGAAAACATCAATAGATCTATTGCGCAAATAGTTTAAAAGAAATTAGTTCACTAACTGATGTGCAGTGGTTAGCTCATCTTGCTTTCCTGGTTTATCTACTACTACGTATCTCTTTGATCTTCACGGAAAAATGCAAGGTAAAGATCAACTATACTCACAGTTGTATGAATATATTGAAGCTTTCACCAAGAAGCTCATATTATTGGAGAAATAGCTGGAACAAAAATAGTTGATTTACTGGGAGGCCTTATCTTCCAGAAAACAAGAGACGTTGGGCGAAGATTGAGAAATGAGATTGATTGGAGATTCGCTGGCTTCAAATCACAAATGTCCAACGTGAAAATCTTCAAAATCCATTTGGTGTTCAAATTGAAAGCGCCACTTTAAACCTACAGATGATTAAAATACAAAGCAACTCTCTGCTGAAAACTGCATACCACTATTACCTTCCGAATGGACTGATTGAATTTTACAAAAAGTATATTAGCCTCAACCAATACCACAACCTTAGCAAATTGGGTATTCAACAAATTTCCTTATTTGGTAGCAAATATACTTGCGAACAGCTGTTTTCACGAATGAAACATAATTAATCAAAAAGAGGCCATCTTACAGGCATTCTGCGCATAGCCACTTCTAAAATATCAGCTGATATAGATGCGATGTGCAAGTAGAAAAGATGTCAGTCATCTCATTGAATTAGGGTAGGTAGGATCTAACCTAACCGTTAGTGTTATTTTATTTATATTATATTTTAATAACACCACAAAATTATCTTGGACCCTATGGCCTAAGACATTTATATTAAATGTGTAAAACCTGGATATTTTGTATTGTACTACTTTCATAGCAATAATGAAATAATTCACTTCAATACATGCAAACCATTTTTTTACAGTTTCCAAAACAAATCTGTATTTATCATTCATTCTTGCTTTTGGAATATGAATCAATCACGGTAAATCAACCCTAAATTTTAACAGAAGATAGGTATTACCCTATATATTAGTTTGTGAAATAGCTTTTAAAGTTTTCCTAACATTTATGTTTTGTTTTCGAACATCCTTAAGAACAGGCCGATAAAAAAGATAGAAGATTAATTCTCTACAAACACTCAATTTTAAGTAAAGCGATCCATTTATAAATTCCATGAAGTATGCATGAAATCTAAAACTATTACTTTTAGGAATGAAAACAGATTTTCACTATTTTCGTGAAGTTTTGTATACCAACTTATTATTATCTGTCACATATTTATAAATATATTGTGTCTCCTGCATTGCTTATTGATTTAAAACAAGGAAAGTGTTTATTTATCTGCAGCAAATATTTCCCAACTTTTGTTATATTGGCATTTTGAATAAAATGAATATTACCAAAACTGATAATTGTCCCTTTTATCCGTCTCGGTAGTTGATATATCATCATTCATTAAATAACAGAAATCTTACTTTATTAGGGTTATAATTAAGTTTACATAATATATTTGTATATACCTCTTTATATTTATAGTTATTTCTACTAAAATTTTATGTGTTTAAATTTAAGCATAAAACTGGTCGGTAAGTATTGTCAGTAAAAGTACTCAAGGAAGATGAAGTATAATCAGAGCTAAGAATTCTGTTTAACGGTTTGCAGGAATATGTAAAGTTAGAAAAAAAAAGTTGAAAATCAGACAAGGGGTGGCAAATGATTATTTTTATTATTGTTCCAAATATTGACAATAGCAATATTACTAAATGACTATTATAATGGTAGAAATTCAATTTTCTTGAAAAAAATGACAGTTACTTTTCTAATTTTCATACACTGTATGTATATGACTCTTGAGATCAGAAAGAGGCCACCATTCTTTAGTTTTTCAGAAGAATACTGAAAGCTTTCTGTAAAGGCGAAAATTTCCACTGAATTACAAAAAGATGACCGTAAAATTAAAATATTTTATCGTATCAATATATTTTTGGCGCCGCTGAATTCGAATGCAAGGTTCATTTAACTCAATTAAGTTAGGTTCAAGTCATTTTATTGTAAAAATGAGTTAAAACTTCTGATGAAGAAACATGTTATGAATATTACTTGATTGAATAAACTCCATCTATTACAATTAAATTACCGTTTATTTTTCTACTACTTGCCAAATCGTTTGTAACCAGAAATATGTAACTAAGCAATATCATAAATTCCCAGCACTAAACCACAGGTAAAACTTGAGTAAGATTTAATTGTTCATTTAACAATTGTTTTCTCGAATTCATATTAATTTCTTTACATAAAGCCTTGGGTATCATGTCTGCTATATTTATGTTCAATCTTCAATAGTTTCTTCAAAACTAAATTCTTAATACAATTTTCCTAGATTATATTTTTTATGATTTAATCATGTTTAATGAACCAGTATAATCAAAAAGTTATTCAACCTCACTTATTATTCCGAAGTTGGAACTTAGCTACCTACTCTGATTCTGCAGTCGATAACGCTGCAGAATATTTTTTTAGAGTGCCATGATATTGCATTTTCTCCTGCTAAAGCTATTGATTCGCTTATACTTTTCCTTTCGATTTTAACCAGCCGAGTCTGAATTTGAATATCATTTTTTCATAAAATTGTCAGTATTATTGTATAATAATACTAAATCTTTAATTCTTTTCAAATAATGAATTATCGTTCTTGGTGCAATCCAGCTCTGCTTTGTTTTGGTATGTCGAACATTCTACTTAAATAAGAAACAGAATGTATTAAATCTGGTCTTATAGAGTTAGCTAAATACATAAATAATGTATCAAATGGTTCATCAGTTAACTGAAAATTACCTCCATTGGAGTTCTTAATTTATGCACTCATTAATGTTGAATTTAGTCAAAATTATTACAATTAATTATTTTGGTTGTTGATAGTCTTGCTACAGGTGCATAATTTGTACTAAAATGTTTATAATCATTCACTTGAAAATAATTTTGTATCAATGGCATTTTTTCATTTGGTAAATATGTTTCAGACCACGTTTCTAATTTCTCCACGCATTCAATTATAATATTATATGCTTCGTTTCAATATGAATCTATGGATACCTCTCATTATATCACATGATATTTGTTTTCTGTTAGTAAACAGCATACTGATGATTAAATTCATTTTTGTTTATATTCCCCTTTTGTTCTTCATTTCCTGTCAAATTTATACTACTTTTTGAACTTCATAATTGTCTCATCAACATCTTCTTATGATGTTGATTCAGCGGTTATATCATTATAATCAATTACATTACATGCTTATTCTTCTTCTTCATATATCTGTAAAAACTTAGTTTTTTTCTAATCAAATCTTACATCTCTAGATATAGTTATATGCCCTTTCAGGGATCTCATAATGTATAACGATTTATTGAATAACCAATCATTTTCAATAACTTTTCTCGTGCTTCTAGTTTATTTGTTTAGTCCTGTTTTTGCAGGTAGTTTTCCTTGAATATCATTTGTTGGTGATCTATTGAACTTACATACTCAACAACGTATCCCTTCACCCTATAAATGTTTTGTTTTTACTTTATCAACTAAGGTACTCTTTATTCTTTCATAGGCTACATTTTGCTGTTGCGTATATGCTTGACCACACGTTTTTGGGGTCGGAGAAACAGAATCTGGGATCCATTTGAGCTCGACAGACACCATTGAAGACCCTTTTCTGGGACTTGAAAAACTTTTTTGTAAATAGCTTGTTTGTTTTATTCAAACTTTAATTTGCTCGTAAAGTTATTATTTTTAGAGAAAAATAGGTGACTCCGGCATTATAAACAGAATGTAAACGGTATGAGTGTAAATATTTTTATTATATATTAAACAAAAGTGGTACAAATTTCACACCATTTTTTGTGTCACAAAGAAACAATTTTACATTGAAAACAATTCTGGAACAGCAAATGTACCTTACCAAACATCTTTCTTGATAACCACAAACTAATTAGACTATATCAACATCGCTATAATTTATATATTCACTGTTCATTCCAATATATACGATGGTTATTGGCAGTCTTTGTAATGTTTGTTTTGTTTATATTCTAAAGGCTAGTTGCAGAATTAAAGTGTGCAGTATATTATAATTTTTCTATTGAAACTAATAACTTTGGAGTTTATTTATTAGGTAAATACTCAGATTTGTGTAGCCAACAGATTTGAAATATATAAATCTTTTTTCATTACATTGTTTCTAGTTTTTTTTTAAATAATATGTAAATAAATATCTTTTTTATATTTGTCTGAATTGACCTAATTTTAGAAGTTATTCGTCCAAGAATTTAAAGCAAACACAAAATCTATTTCTGAACTACCTATGTCAAAAAACTTATTTACCAAAACAAATCACATTCTCGACAAATCATTTCTAATTACTGAATAAAAATCAAAAATGTTTATTTTTTCTTAGCCGGCGTTATTTTTTTTAGGTATTTATATACTGCCTGGATGCGATGTTGCGGCAGGGACAATAATTTATCTAAAATGTATTGTATATGTATTGGATTTTCTTGGTTATTGAGGCCTATGAACCTTAACGAAATAAGAGTGTTTTCTCTTGATTTGGTGTACACTATCTCCACCTAAAATACTATTTACACCCTGTATATACATGAAGTATCTTTCCCATGCAGATTTTGAACAATGGCATGTTCCATGAGCATTTCTTAGGGACCCTGGCCTCAAAGTGAAAATGAAAGAGTCTTACATGCAAATTTCAGGTCAAACATATTTGGTGGTCCCGGAATATGACAGGTAGATCAGGAAGTCCAGAATAACGAAATCCTACGAAAAATGAGGTTGTAGTCCATATAAGTAAGTTCTCAGCATTTCGTTTCCACACTGATATACTATTAAAAATATGTCCCAGAGGGAAATTGCAAATTTTCTAATTTGCAATTTAGTAGAGTATCAAGTTAAATTTCAAGAACATCGAAGTCGATTTAAATTAAGTTGAATAAACCAGCTAATTTATTGATGCAACAAAGTAGGAGAATTATATACTTGTTTTTCTCAGGCCTTATCCGTTTCGGAAGTGATCAATCATCTTATAACTCTATTGCCAGCACATCTGAACAGCTCATAACACCATTCCATTTGCGGGGAATTGCGAACCAGAAAACTTTCCTTAAACCGGACCTCTCTTTCATACCTCTTTGCCTTGTATGGTGTTATGTATGAGCCGTTATTTATTTTTTGTTACTTAAAATTTGACTGAACTAATGAGTTTTTGTTTTTAGTTCCTCACATACAATGTAGGGAAACGCTTATAAAATCAGTCCTGGATTCTCCGTGTTTCACATCACAGCAAATTTCTCGGAAACTACTCGACGGAAAAGTTTGAAATTTGGTGTCAGTGTAGAGTTTGGTGACCCGTTTAGGGTTACATATCGTAAATGAAGAAATTCTGAGTTTAGGGGTACTTCTGGGAAAACATTTACAAAAATCGAGCATCCCCCTTATCTCTTAAAAAGGAAATATACCACATTGTCCAAAGTTTACAGAACAATAGGATAAACTAATATTAATTTTTGGGGGAGGGGCAAATTATAGAATTAAATGAGAAACTAAAAGTTAAAAATGCCTCATATTTTTAAAATAATAATTTTAAAAGCTATTAACAAAAATATACAAAAATCTACCCATTCCCGCCCGCTTTATCTCCAAATCTATAAGACCTGAAACTTTGAAAAAAATTATAGATATACCTGAAATTTACACGAACAATTCGGAGAAACCCCTACTAATAATTATGTGGGCAAATTACAGAATTAAAAGAAACATATAAAATTAAAATTGTTTCAAACATCATACATCAAATCAAAGTATATGAGGAATACTAACATATTTTTTTCATACGTTTAAAATAAACTGTATAAAAGATATTGGCAACAAATTATCTCCAAAACTATAATACCCAAAATTTTGAATAAAAAAAGAGAATTTGGGCCTGACTTAAACTTTATAAATAAAATAAGGCGAACACCCAAATATTAATTGGGGGGGGGGGTAAATTATCAAATCAAACGGAAAATAAAAAACTAAACTTTGTTGTAATATATCAAATGAAAGGGGTCATTATGAGGAATACAAATATATTTTTTTTCATATTAAAAAATGTTCAAAAATTATTAATTATTATTATTATATAATAAATTGCACATTCCCCCCTTTATTTTCGACATTATAAGACCTAAAATTTTGAAAAACATATTAAATAATTAATTAATTAAAATATTAATTTTGTGGGCAAATTACAGAATTTAATGGCAAATATAAAATTAAAATTGTTTCAAACGCATTATGAAATATACTAAATCAAAGCACTAATTATGAGGGGTGGGATACAAACTTATTTTTTTCATTATTTTAAAATAATTGTTTAAAAGATATTGACAAAAATATTTAAAAAAATGTTCAATAAAGAGGATCTCCAAAACTCCGTCAGAAACTATAAGGCCTACAATTTTGAAAAAATTTAGAGGGTATGGCCTCACTATAGATCTACAGAACTAATAATGACAAAACCCTAATATTCATTTGAGGATGAAATTAGAAATTTAAATGGAAAATAAAAATGAAACTTTTTTCAAAAGCACCATGTAATATACCAAAGAGCTCATTATGAGAAAAAAATTTTTTTTTCATATTTTTAAAATAATTTGTTTAAATATATTAACAAAATTATAAAACATCGACTACCCCCCCTTTTATCTCAGAAACAATACGACCTACAATTTTGAATAAATATAGAAACATAGGGCTAAGAAAACCGTGGGAGCCAAATTACAGAATTAAATAAAAAAAATTCAAACGGATCATGTGATTTATCAAATGAATGGGCTCATTATGTGAAAACCAAGTACACGTGTTTCATATTTTTAAAACAATCTGTAAAAAAGTTATTTAAATATACACAACATTCCTATATCTGCGAACTACTGAGCCTCAACTTTAGAAAAAATTGAGAATATAAGGCCTCACTCAAAATTAAAAAAACAGTAAAACACAAATCCTAATATTCATTTATTAACTTAAATGGAAAATAAAACTGCGTTTTTTTAAATGCCCCTGTAGCGTAATGTATCAAACGAAAGGAATCGGTATAAAAATACAAATATTTTTTTAAAATAATTTGTACAAAAGATTTAAGAATTTATTATTTAAAATTTGCAGTATTCTGCTCTACCTTCCAAACTTCTGACCGTAAAATTGAGACAAAACATTATATAGGGCTTCACTGAAAGTTTATTGGGAAAATAAAGCGAAAATCCTAATTTAATTTTGAAATTAGAAAATTAAATAAATTCTTTTGTAACAATCAAGCACATCATGTACCAGATAAATTATGAAGGCTTGTTGCGAAAAGTAAAAGCATATATTAATAAAATTAGTTAAAAGAGATTAAATAAAATATAAAGAAAATCTACTTATTTCCTTCTTGTATGAAGCTGGAATATTAGAACAGTATATATTTATTTGCCACATTGTATCAAAGGGTAGTCCGAAACCCTTAATATGCGAGTCCAACTCGCACTTGAAAAAAAAATTATTTAATTATATAAAAGTTGTGATTGTTATTTGTTTTGTAGACAGTTAATGATGTCTTTAGGATTCTGCAAACTCATATCTTGAAGGTTCTATTTCGTTTCACCATTGCTTCCGAGATTTTCCAATTTGAGCATCATGCGGATGAAGCTGTTTACTATTTCGTCTAAAGTGAGATCTATGCTGGTTAACACAGGTTTCATTGTTGCAAAGTGTTTCGTGCTGTCTTTATGCGACATTTAAGTTTCACGCGACGATCGCAAGTTACAGACGGAATATGTCCTAAATAAGTGAATATCAACCCTTTCAACGACTTCATTGCTGACAAGCAGTTCCACATGACACTGTAGTTTAGCTCATTATCATATACTTTGTTTTTCTGGCATTCAGTTCTAGATCATATACACTGCTGATAATATTAAGAGAACTTACTAGTTCTTGAATGTCTCCAAACGACGGCTGTCAAAATTATCATCGCAATATTGAATGTGGTTTATGGTTTCGCTATTTATTTTTATTCCTCTTAGGATTCCATCTAATACTCTTCTAAACATGTTTTCAGAGTAAATGTTGAATAAAATGGGCGACAATACTCACCCCTGTATTAGTCCACCACAAATTTCTACCTACCGTTTTCGAAAATTTTTAACCGACTTCCAAAAGAAGGAGGCTATCAATTCGTCTACAACTTTTTTTTAATGTATGACGAGCCATTATTCAAAAACGGCTGGGGCAATTTTAATGATTTAAACTACATTATATTAAGAAACATTACAGAAAGGTCCCAATAATTGTCTATAATATGAGAATTACGGTTTTCTAGAAAATCAGAAAAAAAAAGAAAATAAAGGATATTAGATTTCAGCGATTTTTACTGAATCTTCACTGTTTTCTCTAAAACTACTCACGAAATTTGAATATTATAAATTGTATTATAAAAAGATATGTTCCAGCTTGATTCCGTACATTTTTCTGTAACGTAAAATATACCAAATTTCTGAATTTCGGAAAAATATATGCACAAAAACTGGAAACATCATGCTAAATGTCAAATTTCATCATAAAGATCTAGTTTAAATGTCAAGTTATGCCATGAAAGTATGTCGTACAGGGTGTTTGTAATGATTTTCATTTTGATGCTTTTGAAGACAGTTTATTTTAGAGACGAAGATAGGTTACAGTCTCGTGAAATTGCAGAAAATATTCCCTTAGCTTATTAAAACGAAAATTAGTTATTCGATGTCTTCTGTGTGGAATACGGTTGAAGGTGTGTGCGTGCGTGCGTGCTTGTAATATTAGGTGGTATATAAGCAGTTGTATTCATAGGATGGTTGAAATATAAGTTGGAATTGAATTAGTTATACAGAGTGGTTCTAAAAATATTCTATTGGGTAGCACATAAGTAGTTGCGTGTACAAGGTGGTTGAAATAAGAGTGAAGTAAAACTATAGTAATAAAGAGTGGATATTTGCGTTATAGAACGGAGAATAGTTACAGTTACACAAAAGGCTTTAAAAATTGTCAGAAGCAGTTTGAGTATACAGGATGGTTGAATTATAAAGTGGACTATAATTAAAATTATACAGGGCGGTTTAAGAAAGTTATATAGTCTGGAACATAAGTAGTTGCTTAGACGAGGTGTTTTAAATAAGGGTGTGGTAAAATTATTGCTATTGAGGGTGTATCAAAAATTTGTTATATAAGCATAAGCAGTTAGGATATAGGACGTAGGACGGGTATAATTATAGATATGGGTTAAAAAAATCGTAGAAGCAGTTGCATATGTATGATTGAAATAAATGGTAGAGTAAATTTATAGTCATAAAATGTGGTTAAAAAGGTGAATTTGTTATATAGGGTAGACCATGAGCAGTTGCATAAATGGAATACTAGACATTTTGGGCCAAGTAAAATCATTGGTATACAAGAATAATTTAAACAATAGAAAAATAGAAAGTCAATAGTGTGGAGAGGATTTATACTTATACAGGGTGGTTATAAAGATATCAGGACTGTTGCAATATTTTGTTGAATTGAACTATAGTTGTAAAGGGTGATTCAGAAAATAATAGGCCAATAAGTCATATAGGAGTGACCAGTACACTGAAGCACATAGAGTGTGGATGCAATATAATGTGAAATAGTTAAATTTATAGAAAGTTGTCCAAGTAATAAATCAATAAAAAAGTTAAAATATATTAGGAAAATATAGACAAAAAATAAAAATTAGAGAGGGAGAAAGGCAGAGGGAGAAAAGAGAGAGAGAGAGAGAGAGCGAGAGAGAGAGATAAGAATACGCTAAAATTTTCAATTGAATTGTACCTTAATTAAATCAGATAAAAAAGAGATATGTCTGAAAATAGTGATTCATTGCACACAGTTTCTAAACTATTTATTTATCTACTGCACGATGCTTTCTGTGCCCAATAAAGATTGCTGATAATCCGCGTATCCTTGAAATATCCGCGTTCTAGTAATTCTATTAGTTTACCCTCTAAACTATGTCAAATATTTCATGTATTCTATCAAAGAAAAATAAAAATTGGCGAGTCTAATTTGTTACCAATATTTGTGACAGAAATGTGGTGCATTTGGTGTGGTTTTTAGCAAATAATAAACATAATAGTTTGAAAATTGATTTCGAGTTGCGACATGTACATTAATATAGCTGATATGAATTAATATCAAGGGCAAACATTGAGTACCGATCAATTAACGGAAGTATTATACAAGGTGGATGTTTGTTTTTAATGTACGGATTTTTTTAAGGGGTTTTAACGTTTTGACAGATGAAATTTCTATAGTATTTAGTAGCCACTGATAACATAAATATATTCAGTAGAGAGCCCGTAAACTACCCATGAAATGCATATAACATTTTTAGACTCAAAAAAACACGTCGTGGTGTGTGACGCAATTTGGGCTTAAAAAATGGTGAATCTTCGTCCCGAATTCAATATCGTATTGACGGTACGGGGGTGTTCCTTCGCGCCACTTTCGCAAGAAATTTAATTATAAAGAATAGCAAACAGTTGAAAAAATTAAACACCACACAATAAGCACGAATGTATCTACAGAGTATCTATGGCCAAAATAACTGCAAGTATTACTCTCACATTCACAGTTAGATTATTACCCGCAAAGTAATAATATGGGGAACAACAAATGCTTATTATGTACAAATTAATTACCTACCTATTTCTGAAATCGGTGCATATGAAATCAATGCAAAAGTTTTTATCTACTTGGCTCAAGTTTTTTGTACATTTGTAGGTTTATCCTGTAGAAGGTTTGGTTTTGCCAATTATGTTTTTTGTGAATTTTCTTCTCGGTTATTTTTTTACCACAATAATCTATGCATTAGTATACAGCCACGTACTGAATAATTCTGTTTTTTTTTAGATAACGGTAAGTAAGTGTGGACAAACAATCATTTAAAAAATACCATTTGACCATTCACATAAACTCTCACTCAAGGTGGACTATAGAGGAATTGTCGCAAAACTCATGTTCATCAACATTCCAACAGAACCTTTAATACTCTTGTTAGATATTGATATTGGTAAATCACGTATATAGACTACAAGTCGTAATTATAGGTTTAGGTGTCAACTACGGTCAATGTAAACATGTTTAACATAGCAATCAGTGGACATTGCTAAGAGGTACACGACATTGACATATTGTGACAGCCTAATTCAGCTTGTTAGGAAACTGATTTTCAGGCACAAAGTGTACATTAGCAAACATAGTTTGTAATGGGTCAATTCTCTGAGTAGATAGTATGTTTCTTCTCTATGAAACACGTAATACAATGCATCTGCCGACAATACATAATAGATGTTATCTGACTTGTTTGTGCTCTTGCACTGTATATTGTGTTTAGAAGTGGGGAAAAACAAATAACTTTTAACATGTATTTTCAGACTTTATATAGCCGGTCTTTGACTTATTCAGACTGCACTCTTCAAAGCATATGATTGTTATTAGGGTTCCGTATATACAATATACGGATACCATATAATATCACTCCGGATTTCTGCCTCTGTCACACACAGCAATTTTCTCCTAAACTACTGGATGGAAGAGATTGAATTTGGTATCAATGTATCGTTGGTGACCGATCAGGAGTACATATCGTAAAAGAAAAAATTTTGATTATAGGGGTACTTCTGGGGTGAAAAACTAAAAAAATCGACCGTTTCCCTCCCTGATCTCCGAGACTACTAAGCCTAAAATTTTCAAAAAAAATAGCAAATATAGAACGTTTCCCGAACTTTACAAGAAAAATAAGGAGAAACATTAATAGTTTTTTTTTTGGGGGGGGGGGGGGAGCAAATTATAGAATTAAATAAAAATTTAAAAATAAAAAAAAATCACGCATCATGTAAATATCAAATGGAAGGGTCTCATTCTGAGGAACACAAATATATTTTTTCAATATTGAAAAAAATTATTTAAATAGATATTAACGAAAATTTTCCAAAATTTACCCATTTCCCCCTCCCCCCGCTTAAC